>VDFB02358134.1:29458679-29749791 GCA_007258455.2 Sequoia sempervirens | reverse complement strand
AAACAGATTCCGGGAGCGCTAAAACAGATACCAAGCGCGCTGAAACAGATACCGGGCGCGCTAAAACAGACACCAAGCGCGCTAAAACAAAAACCGGGCGCTCTAAAACTATGATCTGAAGGGGTTTAAGACAGAAAAAAAACTATCTTATTCTATGAAACTCACTTGGTCTGGTATCATATTGGATGGCCGGTTGTGGGATGTATTCAGGACGAATTCTCTGACTATGATTGTGATGTTGCCTAAGAGCTCTTCTTTGAAAGTATGCTTGTGAGTCTAAGGGAGCTACGGCGTAGTCGTCTGTATAACCTCTAGAGAAATCGTGATACCTATGAATAAAAGTTCTATGTTGAAGTAGAACTTTCCTGCTTTGATATAGAAACTTTTGTTTTCTTAAGAGTTGTTTGTAGGCAAGTGTCCTCTTTGGTTTTCGGATTCGTTTGGCAAGAGATTTCTTAACAAACTTGGTGGATACCCAATCTCGAATCATGAGAAATCCACAAGTGTTTCAATTTTTAGGATTTTTGTGATGATCTTATCTGAGTTTAATGATAGAAAACACAGCAATCAAGAATAGAATGGTTTTAAAATCCTAGAATCTAAACAAGTAGTGTATGTTCTCAAGAATCAATGATTCTTCTTGATTTTTACTGGTTTGATAACAAGATAAGACAATTCAAACAGACTCACTCCTAGAGACAAAAGGTCATCGTTATATACTCGAACGACCCACAGCTTGGAATTGCGTCGACTCACACAGCCATGTCACCCCCTAGAGGGCGCCCGTGTTTTTGTCTTTTCCAGGTGCGTACTCAGAGTGACGGAAGTGGATACCGGATCCCCTGAGCAAACAGTCCTTGGCAATTATATGGTGAGTGCTTGAGGGTAGATTCTTCCCCGCCCCTGCACCGCCGAGTATTACAATGTTCGGAAACTGACAAGCGTGCTTCTAGTTCTAGGTTCTTAGATAGGGTTTCCGTTCGGAGCGGCAAATGGATAAACTCCCTCGAGAGACCTCCCAATCTTTAAAACAAAGATTTTGGGGATGGTTATCCTGCGCACTTCCGTTGAAAGAGGGTTTCCCCAAATTCACATAAATTTTAAAGTGGGTTGGAATACCATGGCTTTTGGCTGTCCCCACTCAGGTCGTTCCCGTAGGGTGAGTACTTTTTCCCACTACGGCAGGCCTGTCTAAAGGTTTTAACAAAAGCATAAAATGCATAAAGTAAATGGTGAGTCTGGTATTCTGATGCACCCAGTTAAGGGGAGAGCATAAACCTGTCACCCAAACACAGCAAGATTCTGTTCTTTTTAAGCCCAAAAGACAAATGATTTACTTCTAATGGAGATATTGCTCCATGACAAGCAAAATGTTCAATTTTAAAACCTCAAATAGAAGTGTGATGTTTCTATCCTAGGATTGGTACATTTTTAATCCATTTCTATCCTAGGATTGGTAAAATTTTAACCATTTCTATCCTAGGATTGGTAAATTTTAATGTTTCTACCCTAGGATTGGTAAATTTTAACCAAACAGAAATAAATAAAAGAAATCTGGCCGCGGACGCGTCAGATCCAGATGAAATAAATGACTTTAAATGAAAAGAAGTGGTGTGCTGGAACAAAAACCAGGCGCGCTAGAATAGTGACCGGGCACGCTGGAATAGAAACCCGGCATGCTGGAACAGTTACCGGGCGTGCTATAAAAAGAACCCGGCGCGCTAAAACAGAATCTCGGCGCGCTGTAAAAACTCTCGATCCCGCGAAAACTTTTACGTCGATTCCTGTACGACAAGATTTTCAAAAATTAGCAAAATTTGGGGTATTTCCCCACGGTGGGCGCCATTCTGTAAGCATGTAAAAGGGGAAAACTAAATAAACAATGCCTCTACGCTTCTAAATAAGATATTGCCTCTAAGATTAAGAAATTTAAACTAAATTAAACTACAAAATCTACAGAAATTTATCCTATTGCTCTCTAACTCTAAAGACTTCTCTAATTTACTTAGCTCTCAGATTTATAAGCTAATTAAACTATTAAGTGACACTTAGAGAATGAGAATTAATCTATTATGATTCTATAATGCAACTAAGATGATTCTACAGTAAAATTCATGAGAAATAAACTACTGTAAACAACCATGATTGAAGAACTATGAAGTGCTGAAGAAAGCTTGATGGATTGCTTGATGAATTGATCCTAAAACTTGATTGCTTGAATGCTTGAATGTCTGGAAACCTGCAGAGTAAAATTGCATAAGTTAGGATCCTTTTTGTGTAGCCCAAGAGCTATATTTATAGCTTTCACGGCAGCACAAATGTACAGGAAACTGGGATGAGGGGCTGTGATTTCTTCTGGAGAATCCAAAGGCATGGGATGAGAAGAAGGAGCCGATCATGGAGAATGGTTTCTCCCCATGAAAACACCAGGCAAGATAAGAGGGAAGGTGGGTGGAAGGTTGTTGAGAGATCTTCCTGCAGATTTTCCCTGAAGCTTTCCCGTGAATGGCAGTGCCATTAATTTGATTGGTGGGGAAATAAATATTTATTGGTGAGGGAATAGTGCAAACTTTATGCAATAAATTTAAATAATTTTAATTTATTTAAATTTAGCAAAAATGAGGAATAAATAATTTAATAAATCAAACTATAGGGTTTGGTTTTATTAAATTAAAGGAGAGTGATAATTAAATAAAAGATTTTTGACAATCTTTATTTAATTAAGAGGAAATGTGAAATTAAATAACACGAATTATGTAAATTGTGTATTCAATTTTAAGATAGAAGAAATAATGGTAATAATTAAATAAAACAAAGTTTTTAATTTTTTTATTTAATTAAGAGAGAATTAATGTGATAAAAATGATAATAATTAAATAAAACAAAGTTTTTAATTTTGTTTATTTAATTAGGAGAGAAAAATAGGAGAATTGATAAATGAACTTAATATAAATAAATATTTCTATTTATTTACTAAGTAGAGGAATTTAAGATTAATTAATCAAATAAGGTGTATTTAATTGGATTCTCCAGACCATTTTAGGTGTCTACAACAATTGGATCTTAAATGCTGCAATAAAACTCTGATAATTATTCTCTTGAATATCTTTGATCACAATTTTGTTATACTCTTGCTCACTTCAAATTGCTAGGTGAAACATAGTGAAGTAACCTTATATTTATAGGTATGTATCCTTAATTTCCTAAAATTCAAATATCACAAGCCAACATCTGAATATACACTTAGAGATATTAAAATCCTACCAAAAACAAAATTTAAATTTAGTCCTAAGGTCAAGGTAGGACCCATTCGCCCATGGGAAAATGGGTCCCAAATCCCTAAACCTAGGACACACATTGCTTAATGAGTATGTTAAGGAATTAATGCATGTTGGGTTTCCTCGTTGGAAAAAGTAATAAATAGGCTTGGAAAATGAATTAAAGGGCCAATTAAGGAAAAAATAATCTTAATTAATTAAGGGAGCCCTAAATAAGTGTGAAAGTGTAAAGGGGTGCACTTTACAACACTAAAATAAGGCACAATCAAGTCCAAATTAACTAGGAGGGCCAAAAGAAGTGGAAAAATGTAAAGGGAAATGATATACTACACTACATTTAGCCCCCACTTTAGTGAGAGGATGACCTTGCATCAAACTCACACTAAAGTAGACATTCAAAGCATATGTATGCAACAACGACAAGACTACTCAATCATACAACATCAAAAACTTAAAGAAAAGTGAAAAAAAAGGTGGATCAAGCCTCAACTGTTTGTCCAACGTGATATGGATCAAGCCTTAGCTGTTTGTCCAAAACTATTCACAAGCAGAATGCAATGTCCACTATGCAAGCAACACACACTCACACAGGATTATGGAACCTCGAGCTGTCCACTAGGCGAGCACCCAAAAAGTGGCTAAGTGTGAAAGTCATGCTAGGTCTATAGGCTCTCACCGTGTAATGAGAAATTCATGCCAGGTCTATAGGCTTCCCATCATACTAACCATACCAAAGCTATATCTCTAATAACTCTGATAAGGCACCACAAAAACATGAACTTTGAGCTTCATAAGGTTAACAAGCTATGTTATGCTAAACATTTATGAAAAAAATATAAATAAAGTTTGTTCAAAGGGATTTTTCTTAGTTCATGTAAGGTCTCCTCCTAGGGAACATTGTGCCTAATGTCTCCAAGAGAGGACATATCAAGTATAAAAGATTCACAACTTAGGGAATGCAATGTATAGCATAACCAATAAGTGGAAAGTTGTATGCCAAGAAATATCACGCTCCTGAAGGACATCAAACCCAATGACACCACCAAGAAAAAGATGCATAACAAGAAGAAATAAAATCACAAAATGAAACATAAGGAATGCCAAAATTTTTAAAAATAATAATGCCAATGTATGCTGCCACTTTAAAAAAATGCTAAAACCATTGCTGTGAGCAATTTACTTTAAAGTAGAAAATAATCAATGCTAACAATAAAAAGACATGAGAGCTTACTAAGGAATCCCTATTCCAAGTCATATGTTTCCAAATGAAGTTACACCATGAAAAATAAAGAGGAAGGGGTTGCCCCCAAAATGAAATCCCAATCACCTAAGGGATCCACGGAGTTGGGGTTAGTGTGTCTTTGCTACAATGTGATTATAGAGTTTGGAAATGTCATCGTTTGCAAAATACTCATAGAATAGGAAGAATGACACATAGAGAGCGAAAAAAAAATAATATTTTGGGCCAACATGGAAGAAACCTAAATGTCTTAACACCTTGCGTCATCCACAAAAGGAAAACAAAAGTCAAAGAAAAGATAAATGTTTACGAAATATAGAAGAATGTAGGTACAAATAGAGGAATGCACATGAAGAGATACATCAAACAAAATAGTACGGGGATCACATTACACACATGCAATCACACATAAAACATGAAAAAGAAAACAAAACAAAAGACTAGTAAGGCATGCGAGTCAACCTATAGCAGGTCGTTTGCATCCCAATCTTGTTCAATATATGTGAAAGGTAGATAAGTAGCCAAAGGAACAACATCAAGTGCCAACTAGGAAAAGGCTATCTAACCCCTTCCCCCACTAAGTGTAGGGCAAGGATGAGTGGAGATGATTGATGAGAATGATCTCCTTGCAAAGAAAATGATTTGTAATGAATGTTAAAAATGCAATAGTGAATATGCTATGACCCTACAACTATTACATGGCAAGGAGCAAGGTTCATGTAATTTTAGTCAAGTTGGTTTCTTTTCAAAATTTCTTAATATTTCTTGTAAATCATGGCAATCATTGATATGATGTCCAAATATTCTATGATATGCATAATATGGTCCATTTTGATCACTTTGCTTTTTTTTTTTTTAATTTTTCAAGTTTAGGTGGTACTTTGATTAATACTCAATATAAAAGAGTGTAAAAATCATTTTGAGTCTTGGATATTTTCAATAATCCTTCAAGAGGATCAAACTTCTTTTGTTTCTTGGATTTGTAACGTTGATGCACTTTCATTTTTGGTTTGATAATTGGTTGACTACAAGATGAAAGATGAATAGTATTATCATGATGGTCATTAATTTCATCTTCTAACATCAACTCTTTTCCTTTGCAAGGGGGGAGTGTGTTAGGAGAAATGGGGTTATCAATGATTGTCTCTTGCTTTATCACATTACTTCCACAAGTTGAAGGGGTGTTTAAGGATGATTGAAGGTGAGGCAATGTAATGTTAACAAATGTATAGATATGATCTCATCCTCTTGAGCTAAGATTTCTTTGGAAGAGTCATAAATATAATTCTCACGAAATTCATTGTGTGGTTCTTCTAAAACTACAACACTTTCATCACAAAGAAGAGAAGTGTTGTGAGAAGAATCTTTATGATTGTCAAGATTATCCATAGTTGTTTTCTATTGCATAAAAAAAATTCTCACAAGTGGGAAATGAATGAAAATTAGTCAAGGTGGTGTTAATGATTTCCTCTTGTTCCAAGAGAATCTCATAGCTAGGATAATTTTTTGAAGAATGATCATCATTCTTGTTATTGAAATTTTTCTTAGCAAACTTGTAAAGGAATGATGCAAACATTTTGTAATTTTTAGATGTAAACAAGATAATTTTTTTGATTATGCTATACAAAAACCTAAAAAATGATGTCTTGTAAATGCAATTTTGAATTCACACAATGCATTGAATTTATCAAATGAACCTAGATAATATCAATTTGAAATAACAAATATTATGCAAACTGTAAAAACAATATGAAAACAACAAAGCAGAATATAGAAACAGAGATTTTTATTCCCATAAATGCAAGAAAAATCCCTAATCAGGGACTCATTTTCCCATGGGTGAATGGGTCCTAGTTGAGGGTTTTGAAAAATGAAGTTATAGATTTCTGAGTTGATTCCCGTGGCTTTTAGGTTTTGGACTGAGATAGGTGGTTACAGTTTGAATTTTCTATGAAATTGAAGTCTAAATGCAAATGCAAATAGTGATAAATGAAAAACTAGGAGACCTAATTTGATGTGTAATTTTGATTCAATTTTGTAATGAAAATGAATGACAATGCAACACTATGTAAATGCTTTGTAAAATAACTAATTTTTTTTTATTTTTTAGAATTTAAGAGATGCAAAAATGCAATCCTAAAACCCTAAATTAGATGCAAACTAATGAAAGTTAAGAGCCCTAAATGAGATGAAAATCAATGCAATGCAATGAAAATGAATGCAAAACCTAGATCTAGGGCTGAAATAGACTCCAAAATAAAAAAGAAACAATGCTCAAACGTCAGGTACACCAAAATGAAATAAAGAAAAATAGGTTAGGGGAGAAGGGAGGTTGACCAATTTGATAATGTAGAGACCTATCTTCCAATATTTCATTAGGAAATGAGATCCACACAATGAATTGATTATCAATCCTTAGGTGAATCAACTCAAAGTGAGAATCTTTAGATTTCCTTATGATTGAAGAATGCGGGTCAATGTCAAACAACACTTTGGTGAGAAAAAATAAAAATAGTAAAGTGTCACCAAAATGCAATTTAACACTTGGAATAACAAGATTAAACTCAATATTAACATAACCTACAATTAAATTGTAGATCAGAGAAGGGTAGATTTGAGTGTACCTTTCACCAAAATTCAGTTTCTGAAGCTAATTTGGGACTCATTCACCCATGGGCGAATGGGTCCTTTGTTAGGGTTTTTCTGCAACTTTCGAGAGCCTCTAGTCCTATCTTTGCACTTCTAGATTCTCTTGGTTTCAATGTTGAAATGTCAAAAATAAATTCTATAAATGAGTTTTCGTGAGATGACAACTTTTATGACAACTTTTGCAACTTTGTCAACTTCTTCAATTTTTCTCTTCAAGGGATCTTCAAGCTTTCTTCCACCTAGATCTGCAAACACAATGTGAAAGGGAATTTTTTTTTTGGTTGTTGGTGAAAAGGGGGTTTTCCTTGGTCAAACCCCATTTTGGTAATCAAACCTTGAAATTAATAGAAACATGAAAGAGGGAATGAAGAATGAACAAAGCAATGTTACGAATCAACAAACCCTTACATAAATCTTAGAGTGTAGATCTACAACTTGCATGAAATGGACTTAATGGATGTGGATATTGAACCTTGAATCTTGCTTGAAACAATGACTTTGAATGATTGAATGGATCATGAAACCTACATCACCATATTAGCTCCAAAAAACATGCATGATGCAAGAAGACTTTAACATGCCAATTGGATCTTTAATGCTGCAATAAAACTCTGATAATTTTTCTCTTGAATGTCTTTGATCACAACTTTGCTATACTTTTGCTCACTTCAAATTGCTAGGTGAAACATAGTGAAATAACCTTATATTTATAGGTATGTATCCTCAATTTCCTAAAATTCAAATATCACAAGCCAACACCTGAATATACACTTAGAGATATTAAAATACCACCAAAAACATAATTTAAATTTAGGTCCTAAGGTCAAGGTAGGACCCATTCACCCATGGGAGAATGTGTCGCAGGTCCCTAAAGCTAGGACACACATTTCTCAATGATAAGTGTTATGTTAAGGCATTAATGAATATTGGGTTTCCTCTTTAGAAAATGTAATAAATAGGCTTGGAATAAGAATTAAAGGGTCAACTAAGGAAAAATTAAGCTTAATTAATTAAGGGATCCCTAAATAAGTGTGCATGTGTAAAGGGGTACACTTTACAACACTAAAATAAGGCACAATCAAGTCCAAATTAACTAGGAGCGCTAAATCTGGATTTTGCTGCCTTAGTTCAATCGTGGTGGGAGGAACCCATCCTTGGAACTCCAATGTTCTGTTTGGCTGAAAAACTACACAAAATTAACCAAAAAGTGAAAGGGTGGAATAAGCTTACCTTTGGCAACATTTTTGAGTTAAAAAATTCCTTGGGAAAAAGATTAAAAGAGGTTCAGGATATTATGGAGTCTGGCTTGGTGGATGAAGAGACTTGTGCGAAGGAAAGAGATTTGAGATCCCAATGGTATAAGATAAACAAAAAGGAGGAAATATTTTGGAAACAAAAGCCAAGAGTCCAATGGTTGATGAAAGGGGACAAGAACACCAAATTCTTCCACCAATATACTCTCAAACATAGAAGCAGAAACATAATTAGATCATTGGTTAAAGAGGATGGCTCTATTGTGACAAGTGAAAAAGAGATTGCTAGGGAAGTAGTTAACTTATTCTCTTCTTATCTTTTAAATCTGGTCAATGATCCCTAGGTAAATGCTGATTTTCTTCAAGTTATCCCTAATGTTATCTCATACTTATACTTAAAGATGATGACTAATGCTGTTTCTATGGAAGAAGTAAAAAAGGCTATTTTTTCTTTTGGAGCTTTTAAAGCCCCTGGATTGGATGGATTCCCTCCTATTTTTTTTCAAACTTACTGGGAAATTGTCAAAGATGATCTCTTTAATGTTTCCAGAGACTTTTTTAGGTTGGGGAGGCTTTTGTGTAATCTAAATGCTACCTTTATAGCTCTTATCCCTAAATTAGCCGATGCCTCAGCGATGAAATATTATAGACCTATCAGCCTTTGCAATACTGTTTATAAAGTTTTCTCCAAAATCTTGGTGTTTAGAATCAAAATGGTACTTGGAAAAATGATATCCCCTAATCAAAAAGGTTTTGTTCAAGGCAGAAACATTCTTGATGCTATTATCTCAACCCATGAAATAACTCATTCTATGGAGCATTCAAAAAAGCCTGGGATGGCTTTCAAAATTAACATCTCTAAGGCCTATGATAGGGTCTCCTGGCCTTTCCTGTTTGCTATTCTTAAGAAGTATGGGATTGATGGAAGATTCTTAAAGATGATTTTTGCCTATGTAACTTCCCCTATGTATTATGTTATGGTTAATGGTGTTCCTCAAGGATTTTTCTCCTGTGGTCGTGGTCTCAGGAAGGGTGACCCTCTTTCTCCCTACTTGTTTATTATTGTTGCTAAAGTCCTAGGAAGGAATATTCAAATGTTGGTGGATGTACAAGCTCTCAAAGGTATTAAGGCTCCCTCCTCTCTCAGGCTTGAGTCCCATCAACAATTTGTTGTTGATACCCTGTTGTTTGGGGAAGCTTCAGTGGGGGAAGCAGGCTTATGGAGATAGGTCCTCAATGATTATGCTGCTGTGTCTGGTTAGTGCATTAACTATGAAAAAAAAAAGTTTACTTTTTCAACACTGATCAACTAATAAGGGATAGAGTGAACAAAATTATGGGTTGTCAAGAAGCTATTTTTCTTGATACCTACCTGGGTCTCCCTTTGTTTTCTAAGAGATTGGAAAATAATTATTGGAACCTATTATTAGAAAGAATTCAACATAAATTGGCAGGATGGAAGGGGAATTTGCTAAATTTGGTAGGTAAAATCCAACTCCTTAAAGCCTCTCTTCAAAATATTCCTGTGTATTACCTTTGTTTAAAATTCCTACTCATATAGGGGAGAAGATAGAATAGATTTAGAGGAATTTTCTGTGGTTAGGAACAGAAGCAAAAAATAGAATATCTCTTGTAAGCTGGGATAAAGTTTGTAGGCCTAAAAGGTGTGGGGGGTTAGGGATGCGAAGAATTCATATGCTAAACAAGGCCTTAACTGCTAAAATTGGCTGGAATCTTCTGGAAGCTTCCAAAGACTGGGTCAAAATTTTTCAAGTCAAGTACTTGAGAAACATGAATTCTGGGTGTTTCCTGTCTCAATCAGATCTGCCTTCTGGTTCAGCTTTATAAAACCATCTTATCAGGTTAAGGAATGTGTTGAAGTTGGGGGCAAGGAAGAGAAAATGGAATGGGATTAATATAGATTTTTGGAAGGATCCTTGGATTGAGAATATCACCCTATCTGCTTATGAGGATTTGAATCCCCTAAAGTGTAGTATTCACATAATTTGTGGCAAAAATATGAGTGATTATATAATCTAGGAAGGGGAGGGACCAAAATGGAAGGAGTTTGATGTTTTGTTAAGGAGAAATAACTTGCGTGGTCAAAGACAGGTGAATTGGGATCCACTCCTCATCAACCTACATAATTTGATTGGGGAGGTGAAGTGGTTCAACAAAGGAAGGGAGGATGAGTGGCTCTAGAAAAGTGGTTCATCAGGCTATTTCTTAGTTAGAAAGACCTATGAAGACTTGGTGAGGGCTCAGGATACTACTCCTCATCCCTTCTGGAAAGGGGTGTGGCTTAAGAGTCTGATTCCTAAAATTAATTATTTTTGGTGGACTACCGCCCATGGAAATATCCTCACCATTGAAAACCTGGTCAAGAGAGGTTTCCATTTGGTTAATTGGTGTTCTCTATGTAAGTAGGAGGAAGAATCGATAATTCATCTGTTCTTCCATTGCAATTATGCGAGGGATGTGTAGTCCAATGTTTTGCAGTTGCTATCTTTGGATTGGGTGTTTCCCAATTCAATGAAGCTGTTTATAGAAGGATGGTCAAACTATCCTTTCTCTCATAATGTTATAGTGGATTTGTGGAATCAAGTCCCTCCCTTTGTTGCATGGGGGTTATGGAAGGAGAGAAATAATAGAATTTTCAAAGATGTGGAGAGAAGTAGTGGGGAGATGTTTCAAGTAATTAGAATTCAAATTAAGGAAAATATTGAGGCAGGTAGATACAACTTCTCCAACACCTGGCCGAACTACAAGGAAATGAGAATAAAATAAAATTGGGGTATAGGGAGAAACTTAACCAATCTAAATTGGCCCAAGATGCTTAATAGGATGGGTACTATCTAGAGTTCTCCTCTGAAAGATTGGGTGAAGTGGAACTTTGATGGTTGCTCAAAAGGCAACCCAGCTCAGGTTGGAGTTGGAGGCCTGGTGAGAAACTAGAAAGGTGACTATATTATGGGTTTTGGAGTGAACCTAGGTGTCTACTCTAACAATAAATGAGAAGCTATGGATTCTCTTGGTGCCTTCAATTTCTTAAAGGAGTTGGGTTTTAAAAATGTTATCATTGAAGGGGACTCAAAGTTAATTGTGGATATTTTAAATGATGAAGCTGCCCCCCATGGGAAATAAAAAATATTATAGACAAATGTAAATTAATTAAAAAATATTTTACTAACTGTCAAGTTCAACATGTGTATAGGGAAGGGAACAAAGCTGCTGATTGTGCGACCAATGTGGCACTGGGGTTCAAGGGTTGGATACGGTGGACCAATGGAAATATGTCACCGCCTCTTAGAGATGTCATCCTTAATGAAAAGTTTGAAAATGAATATCAAATGTGTAATTGATAATTCAATTGTTGGCGGGACAAAAGGGTACCATGTGGTGTTGTCAAGCTTTCTCAATAATGATGGATTAAGTTGTACGTGTAGGTATAGGAGGATCCTCGAGGGAGATAATCTCATTAATTTACCTTTAAAGAGTATGTTCAAAAATCACATGCAGATTTTGGATTTGATAAAGGCTATCATTTCAATTTGTACCAAAAATCCCTCTGTTAGTTATTCATGTATTTCTATAAAGGGAGAAGGAAAGAAGTTAATCATGGATGTTAATGCTTGTAAAATTCATAATGAATTTTGGGTTCTAAGAAATGTGAGGTTGGCTTCCCTAACAAGAAACTTTTTGAATTTCCATTCTTTTGTGGGTCTAAGTTTTTTTGGGTTTTTAGCGCTGGCTACAGTTAGGGAAGAAAGAAAATTGTGAGGGAGAATATGAAGACAAGCTAGTCTTAGCATAAGAACTTACAAAGGAGCAAGATGGGAGGTTCAAGAAAAAGAACTGACCCACCTGACTACCAAGCTTTGAAATAGAATGGCGACCTCTGGAGTTTGTTTGAGAATACGGGAATGGTCTCCTTCCAATCCCTTAGAGGCTATAACAAAAGTTTAACAACGAAATTCACTAATTCTTGGAGGAAAGGTTGGGTTTCTATAGGTGCTATGAAATTTGAGGTTACTTCTCATTTCATAGCCGAGGCCACGGGGTTGTAGAATGTTGGTCTGAAGGTTGCCAAAAAAAGTGGAGCTAATTACCAAAGATTTGTTGATAATTTTCTGCATGAGGGAGAAAATATCAAGTGGTTCTAGAATGGGTATGCCAGACTCAAACTTCCTCCTCCTTTTTCCCTTGTGAGTCTGTTTGTTATGTGCTATTTTACTCTTAAAGGTCGCTATATGTCTGTTCATGCTTACCACTTTTCCCTTTTAAATCACATTAGACATGGGGAGTGCATAAACTTTCCTTTTTTACCTTATGTCCTCTATGCAACTTAGTATTGAAAAAGGAGCTAACCCACCCCTTCATTAGGGTATTATGCTCACTCTGTATAAATTTTCCCTTGCCCAAAATCCCCATGGTAATCCTCTAAATGCCAGAATTGAGCACCCTGACCAGTCGGATGAGGACATTGTTGAACTGCGGGGGGTGGACAACCCTAATGTTGGTGAACCCCTAGTTGTTGAACAACCTCCCTGCAACCCTCCTGCTGTTGTTGCAAGATGTTTGCTTATCCCTACCAAAAGAAACTCTTTGGTGGAAAATGTGTCTAATCCTTCTACCCCTCGATCCCAAAAAAGTGAGGATTTGAAGAATGTTGACTTATTGCTTACTAGAGCTACTCCTGAAAAGAGGAAACACTCTCCCCTGCTGTTAGAACCCCCAAAAGCCAAGAAACCCAGACGTGATATCAATCCTAGTGATGTTATTCATATTTTTGAGGATTTGAACCAAAAGGAGGAGGTCAAGGAGACTTTACAGGGATAGGGAAGTGGTGGTAGTGGTGGAAGAAGGTCTACCCAGCTGGCAAAGGTGGCCTCCAAAGAGAAAAAGGGGAAATAGAAAGTGTCTGTGGATGTGGAGGAAGTCTTGGGTTATGAGGAGTTCGAGGGTTAGGAAGATGAGGAATTTGAAGATTCTAATTTTGAGGACACAACCTACAAAATGGGGGAAGATAAATTGGAGGAGGAGCAAGTAGAACCGTATGAGGAAAAGACTGAAGCTGGGAATGAACATGATGTCAGGTTTTTGAGATTGGAGAACAAAACTGAAGTTTTGAGTAATGAATTTTTAAAAAGTAGATTAACCTTCTTGTAGGTCTAGTTTGAGGATATGGAAAAGGCATTGGTTACTTTGATGAGAGTCACTAACAGGTTGATGAGATGTGTGATGCTGGGAGCAACCTTGAGAGAAACAAAGCTTACCAAAAAATTGAAGAAGCAGGGGAAATTTGACACCCTGAAATTGCTGGATGAAACAGAGGGACCTTGTTGGCATGAATATGTGGCTCTCTTAGGAGAGTACAGGGACCTGATAAAGAAAGCCAATTAATGGCTTGGCTTGCTACTTTTTCTATTTTTTGATGGGTTTTTTGAATTATACTTATATCTAGGACTTTTTGGTTTTTTTTTAAAGATTTGGTGGAATACCACCTGGATTACTATGGACTTAATTAATGGTCTCTGTAGTTTAAAGTATGCTAGTATAAACTTGTTGTTTTTGATGTATAATGGATGGACTATGGTTATGGTTTTAAATTTGGACTTGCGAGCCAAGTTGATGCTATTTTTTGGTTAATATGGTGGTGCTGTTTCCCACCTCTGCTGCTCTTTTTGATCTACTTTTGTACTATGGGATTAGGGCCCTTCCCTGCTTATCTTATCAAAAAATAGGAGGGCCAAAACAAGTGTGAAAATGTAAAGGGATACATTTTTCTACAATACATTTAGCCCCCACTTTAGTGAGAGGATGATCTTGCATCACACTCACACTAAAGTAGACATTCAAAACATATGTATGCAACAACGACAAGATTAATCAATCACACAATGTCAAAGACTTAAAGAAAAGTAAAAACATAAAAGGTGGATCAAGCCTCAACTATTTTTCCAATGCGATGTGGATCAAGCCTTAGCTGTTTGTCTAAAATTATTCACAAGTAGAACATGATGTCCACTGTGTAAACAACAATGCACAATCACACAGGCTAATGGAACCTCAAGCTATCTACTAGGTGAGCCCCCAAAAAGTGGCTAAGTGAGAAATTCATGCCAGGTATATAGGTTCTCACAATACAATGAGAAAGTCAAGCTAGGTCTATAGGCTTCCCATCATACTAACCATACCAAAGCTATATCTCTAATAACTCTAATAAGACACCACAAAAATATGAACTTCAAGCTTCATAAGGTTAACAAGATGTGTTATGCTAAACACTTATGAATGAAATATAAATAAAGTTTATTCAAAAGGATTTCGCTTAGTTCATGTCAAGTCTCCTCTTAGAGAACATTGTGCCTAATGTCTCTAAGAGAGGACAATTCAAGGATAAAAGATTCACAACTTAGGGAATGTAATGCATAGCATCACCACTAAGTGGAAAGTTGTATGCCAAGAAATATCACACTCTTGGAGGACATCAAATCCAATGACACCACCAAGAAAAATATACATCACAAGAAGAAAGAAAATCACACAATGAAACATAAGGAATCTCAAAAATTTAAAAAATAATAATGCCAATGTATGCCCCCACTTTAAAGAAATTGCTAACACCATTGCTATGAGCAATTTACTTTAGAGTAGAAAATAATCAATGCTAACAATAAAGATACATGAGAGCTTACTCGAAAAGCCCTATTCCAAGTCATATGTTTCCAAATGAAGCTACGTCATGAAAAAGAAAGAGGAAGGGGTTTCCCTCAAAATGAAATCCCAAACACCTAAGGGATCCATGAATTTGGCGTCAGTATGTCTTTTTTACAATGTGATTATAGAGCTTATAAATGTCATAATTCCCCATATACTCATAGAATAGGAAGAGTGACACATAGAGAGCGAAAGCAAAGAAAATATTTTGGGTCAACATGGAAGAGACCTAGATTTCTCGATGCCTTGCATCATTCCCAAAAGGAAAACACAAGACAAAGAAAAGATAAATGTTTATGATATACAAAAGAATGTAGGTGTAAGATAGGGGGACCAACCACACCAAGGCTCTAGGTCATGGAGAGCCGAGAGTGGAGGGCTTCCCTAACTTACCTCAAGCTAGGTGAGTGTCCTAGGTCAAGGATAGAGAATGAAGAGAACTTTCAAGTGCTTTTGTCACTCTACTAACCCAAGAGGTTGAATAGGGCTAAACGAATAGATTTTTGAAACCCGAACTATATCTCAATTAGCTCTCTACTCGAGGATAGTAGTGTAGGTCAGGGATGACAGAGTGGCATGCTAGCATCTCTCTGGGGTGCTGACATCTGTACAACTAGAAAGTACAAGGGTATAGTGAAAATACCAAAAATCTACTATCAGTTTAGCAAACAGAGTTTAAAGTACTTAAACAAAATAGTAAATAACAAAATGAACTAGATAACTAGAAGGATGATGAAAATAAAGGTGACAAAGATAAAGTTGATGAAGATTAATTCACTAAGAGTCCAATTCACCAGCAAGCTCCACACATACACATACCTACAAACAACGAAGAGAGGAAAAATGTTGGGGCTGTATAGGGGTTTGCCTCAGTCAAACCCTTGCCTTGGTGTTTCCATCTCCATGGATAGCCAGGAAAGCCATGAGATAGAAAATGCAATAAAGGAAATAGTAGGAAAGAGTACTGAACAATCACAACAAAATTATGCTACATAAATCAAGAAACAATATCACCTTATCAATCGAGGTGACCTCAAGCACGTAGAGGAGGATGCAAGCTTGGTAAGGTCTATGCTGTCACAACAATGAAGTAGTCCCTTGGGACACCAAGTTACAACTCCAATGGTGGAAAGAAGTACAACAAGATGCAAAGAATTGCTCAATAAGTGCTCCAAAGATCAAGTTGGTGTGTAGAATTGTTGAAGAGGTTGTAGAAGATGGAATGAATTACCAAAGAGATCAAGTGATAGTGAAAGATAGGCATTTCAAGAAGCATTTAGAGGAAAAGATTCATTCTCAGTTCGGCTAGTCGACATAGAGGCATTACACTCCATCCCCAATGGGGAACGTAACATCCCTATGGATTCTAGAGGCATAAATCTATCAGGGATGGCAGTGCACCGAGTAGATGTCCACACACTGTGCGCATGTCCCTAACAAAAATTCCCCCATCAACACAAAGAACAAGCACCAAGTGGATGGAAAGCAGGTAGGTGATGTGGAAATTCTTAGTCAAGTTTGATTTTCTAAGGTGGAGGGGTGTAAGAGGGGTGTGAATTCACTCCTATATAGTAGGTACAAATAGAGGAATGCACATGAAGAGATACATAAAAAAAATAGTATGGGGATCACATTATGCACATTCAATCACACAAAGAACATGAAAAAGAAAACAAAGAAAAAGACTAGTAAGGAACATGAAAGTCAACCTATATCAGGTTGTCTACATCCAAACCTTGTTCAATATATGTGAAAGGAATATAACTAGCTAAAGGGAAAACATCAAGTGCCAAACTAGGACAAGGCTATCCAACCCCTTGCCCCCACTAAGTGAAGGACAAGGATGAGCCAAGATGATTGATGAGAATGAGCTCCTTGCAAAGAAAATGATTTGCAATGAATGTTAAACATGCAATAATGAGTATGCTATGATCCTACAACTATTATGTGGCAAGGAGCAAGGTTCATGTAATTTTAGTCAAGTTGGTTTCTTTTCAATTTTTTTAATAGTTCTTGTAAATCATGACAATCATTGTTATGTGTGAAGCATTTTTTCCTTAGTCATTTTTGATTTTTGGCTTTGGATGTATCTGCACTCAAGTAAAGTTGTTTTAAAGGTGTGCAAGGCACCACCTAGTGGTTGCATGACTTTCATTTATCACCTTCCTTTTGGGAGAGAGTTGAGACACGTGTCAACTCGACAAAGATTTTCTCAAGGATGATTTTCACGAGTATGAGAATCCCCGCTTGCTTGACACATCATTTTCTTGCTGCGAGAAGTTTGCGCTTTCATGAAGTGATCTTTTGTGGAGTTTGTCAAAGCTTGCTAGGTCTTTTTTGTTTTCGAGATGGAAACTTTGAGTTAGCACTATTGGGCTACATGATTTGGACAACTAGACTTTTGTCAAGCTATTTTGTAGGATCTGATCATTTCTAGATAATGATCTTTGCTAAATATCTAAATAGAATTAATGTGACAGTTGAGAATTGATGAGAAAATATTGCTATGACCTAATTAAAGATCTACAATCAGATAATGAGCTATCAAGTGCCAACATCTGACAGTAATTACTTCTGGAATGTGGTGGCAGTTTTCTCTTTTTGTAGCTATAGTTGAGAGGTGGTGACAGAAGGAAGGGGTTCCAAGTTTCAGTTCCCTTTTTTGAGGAAAATTTTCTTTAGTTTTCTAAGGTTATAGAACTATTCCAGAACTAGAATTAAGAAAAAATTGCTTTTCTCTGGCATGTTATATTAGTTATGCTCAAACTATTATCGAATTGGCATTCGAGCTCTATTTTAAAGTTCATTTGATATTTGAGTACAATCTATTTGGAAGAAATATTTGAGACTGTGTATGTTATGGCCTTTATCAAGTTTCCTTCTTTATGATTTTGTTCAGAATAAAACACTATGTCAAGTTGAATTCAAATAGTTTAAGTTGTTGATTTCCATGCTGTAGGATTTTATGGTAGGATAATAACTTGTGAAAATTGGATTATGTCTTTGAACTTCTCTATTGTTCTGAAGGGTTGTTATTTTGTTATATTATGCTATAAGAAGAGGAAGAGTTTATGTTATTTTTGAATGATTTTTGTTAACCTCAAAATTCTTTATGTTTGATTGGACCTTAATGAACACTGCCCGTGGGGAGATTTGAAAGACTGCACTATGCTTGTATTTAGCCTTTGTTGCTCATTCTCTTCCCAACAATGAAGGGTTGTGGTGTTATGTGTCTAATATATCATTCATAAGAAGGATTGGGCTTAAAATGTTGTAAAAGCTTTGGCATATTGCCATTTTTTATGTTTCATGTTTACATTTCCCTCTACCCTTTTCTCCAAAACTAATAGAAGAGCAGACTTTCTATAAAAATCCCAGAGGTATTCAGTGAGGCACAAATTAGTCCCATAAGGCTATCAGAGAGGCACAAGATTTGATGATCAACAGTATGATGTCCAAATATTCAATGATATGCACAATATGGTAGATTTTGATCACTTTTCTTTCTGTTAATTTTTCAAGTTTAAGTGGTAATATGATTAATCCTCAATGTAAAAGAGTGTAAATATCATTCTCAGTCTTGGATATTTTCAATAGGCCTTCAAGAAGATCAAACTTCTTTTGTTTCTTGGATATGTAATGTTGATGCATTTTATTCTTTGGTTTGATAATTGGTGGACTACAAGATGACAGATGAATAGTATAATCATGATGGTCATTAATTTCATCTTCTAACATCAACTCCTTTCCTTTGCAAGGGGGAGTGTGTTAGGAGAAATGGAGTTATCAATGATTGTCTCTTGCTATATCACATTACTTCCACAAGTGGAAGGGGTGTTTAAGGATGATTGAAGGTGAGGCAATGCAATGTTAAAAAATGTATCTATGTTCTCATCCTCTTGAGCTAATATGTCTTTGGAAGATTCACAAATAGAATTCTCATGAAATTCAATGTGTGGTTCTTCTAAAAATACAACACTTTCATCACAAAGGAGAGGAGTGTTGTGAGCATAATCTAAATATGATTGTCAAGATTATCCATAGTTGTTTTTGTGTGAACCCCAATCCTAATACCTGCAAAACAATAAGAACAAACACATTAGATGTTAGAATGCAAGTAAGAACAAAGATTCCCCATGAAATCCATTTACCAAGTTCAAATTAGGAAAATAAATAATGAAGAACACAATAAAAACAAAAAAAGAGATTGAATCCTAATTAAACTAGCAAACTCATGATCCCATGGGGGAATTGGTGCCAATTTGATGTGAAAATTGGCCCTTTCCCAATTCCTATGATGCAAGCTTGATGTGTTGATGATAATTGATCCACTTTGATGAAGGATGATGAATGCTCCAAGCTAAAAACCTGCATAACCTAGTTAAGATTCAAGAATGATGGATGGAATTTGATAGATATTTGAGCATGGTAACTTTGCATAATTTGTGGATGATAAAATGAGGAATAAAGCCTCTTATTTATATATGAGATTGAAGGATGAATGTCCAAAATTGAGCAATGTGGGACTAACATTCATCCAATGGCAAGAAGTGACTTGTCAATCTATGAGTGGATGGAGGATGTGCAAGTTTTGAAGATTGTCCCAATAAATGCCTATCTTTGAATTTTGAATTTTGTTGAAATGACTTGCAAGAGGGAAGGGAAAATGCATTAAATTCCACTTGTCTCAAGGAAAATGACATGTAAGATAGAGTAAATGCCTTGTTGGATGTACATGTCAACTTGGATTTTTGAATTCAAACTTGGAGAATATTTCAAAAAGATGCCTTGTTGAGAAAAATAGGGATTTAATAAATCAATTAAATCTACTTTCATGTGCAAGTGGTAAATGTTGGTGGATGGGACATGATAAGAGATTAAATTAATCAAGGTTAATTAATTTAATGAAGGGGATTAGATGATGTGACAAATGTGACTTAGATTTGTGGATTTATTTAAATCAAATATGAGAGGAAGGTGATAAGAGATTAATTAAATAAAGATTTTGATTTATTTAATTAAAAGAGATGATGTTAGATTAAATTAAATAAGGTTTTAATTTATTTAATTTAATAGATAGACTTTAAAGATTTAATCAAATAAAATTAATTATTTAATTAAATAGGGATAATTAGATCAGATGGATTGATTTAATTAACAAAAGAGAGAGACTTAATTAGATAAAATGATTTATTTAATTATGGGAGGGAAATTGATGAATTTAATCAAATAAGGAAACTTGATTAAATAGTTAGACCGAAGGATGTTTCAGGATGAAACAATGTTAGTAGTTGGGATCAAATGCACAATGTCAATCGGTACATTTTACGTGTCTACATTTTGCCCCTCTTTGAAGCAATACACTTGTTGTGTTGGTTCAAAGAATAAACGATCTCGATCAAAGCCAATTTTTTTTGTTATTTAAGATATTGCCCCACTGCTACCTGGCGAGAGAAAATATGCCAATATATTGCCCCCTCGAGAGATTGGACGAAAATTTCAAAATTTTGGTAATCTCGCAAAAAAAGAGGACAAGGTGCCCGATAGGTTCGAAAAAGGCTCCAGGAATCCAAAAACGTGTCTAAACGCAATAAAACAATGTAAAACAGGCCTCAACTGGACAAAAATAAGCTCAAGGGTCCAAAACCCTAGTAGGACAACCAATTAGGGTAAAAAAAACCCTAATTTTCAAGCTTAAACGGGTTCCGAGGGGTCACTTTCAATTCATTTTCACACACATCTATTAGCAACCTTGAGATTTGAGCTTTGACCTCCTGATGATATGGCACAACAACTTCTGATTCACATTTTTGATTGAGTTCAGATGTACTAGCAGCCACCTGACATTGGGGCACCGGTAAGTGACCCTTACCTGAGCTTCGTTTTTATTTTTAGCCTTCATTTAATGCATTTAAAGTCAGTCCTTTTGCAACAACACTATATAGCACTGCTCAAAAATCAAACTGCACCGCTTGGTGTTAAATTGTGCTATGGAAGTGGAGTTTGGAGTTTGAAAACAAATTCCAAACTCCACCGCTGAGCGCGTGGCCGACAGGGTGATTTCTAAACTGTGACATGACGGTCCATTATGTTTGCAAACTGTGCCGCTGGGAAGGAAAGTGCACCATGGTGGTGCGATTTTAGCCTTTTGTGCCCTAGTGTTGGAGTTTGATTTAATCAAACTGTGACACCTTCATGGATTACGATGCTGGAGTGGTTTCTTGGATGCCCGGCGAAGAATTTTTCAATTTTTTTAACATGATGACCCTTCCTGATGCAGGATGCGGCAAGGGAGCTCTACTCTCGAGAGCACAGGTCATGGATATGTTTGGTTATTTGCATGACCTGAGTGACAAAGATTAGGATCGACTTCACGACATGGGGCTATGGTAGATTTCCTACACAGTGGTCGTTCGCACTCACTTGGGGATGATATCAGCGCTTGCCGAGCGATGGCACAATGAGACCTCTTCATTTCACCTTCCCACTGATGAGGCCATTGTCACCTTGGAGGACATTTGGCGCATTTTGAGATTTCCAATTCATGGTTGGCGGGTCATTTTTGATATGGATGAGGGGCGGGATGCTTGCCACAGAGTCCTCGCCATAGAAGACATCGTTATTTGTGAAGGGTAGATTGAGCTCGAGCGACACAGGACCCTGGCACCTCCCTTTCGCTTGGTTGTTGTGGTCATTATTTTGGGTCTCGTTGCCCCAGATAGATGAGGCTGATACTTCAGTCCCAGTTGGGGACTCTGTTGGGAGCATATGGTTCGTGACAGGCTAGTTCATTTTTCTTAGGGGCCGATCCTTCTAGCCTCTCTTTACAAGGATCTCCACGAGTACGTCTACCTCGACGACAGAGCACTCAGAGTGGGTGTGACACTTCTCCATGTATGGGTGTGGGAGCACATTGCTATTTTTTGGCCACATATTGTTATAGTTTTGATGATGCCAGATGATCCCCTAGTATGGCGCTACAAAGGTGGTGTGTCCTTGACACACATAGGCGAGCATGAGATTCCTTATTGGAGGAGGGTCCTTGACAAGATGCAGGTATTTATATGGCATCTGTACCTTGGTCGGCCCAGATGGGCCAGCGATGCAGATCAACTTTTCTTTTCCCACTAGGACCATTACATGTAGGGGCGAGAGTATATGATGATTGAGAGATACCTGCCCGAGCGGGTGCAACGCTAGTTTGGTGAGCCCCAGGATCAGCCGGATGATGATTATGTGGCCATCTTCGCCTGCACCATGTCACAGGTTTCATGGGGGCGATACATTCCTTCCTCGGAGGTCATTGACAGTTAGTGGCTCGGCCATGGGCCTATGATCATGAGCTTGCAGATCCATGTCTGACACAGGCATACAGGGATTGGTTTTGACCTCCCCTATGTTTAATAATTCTAGGAGCATTCCCTGACCGACGAAGAGTGAGAGGTAGAGGGGGAGGAAAAAGATGGAGAGATGGTGCACGTCATGAGCAACCAACCGGGCCTCCAGTTCAGCTAGATGTACAGATGCAAGATTAGGAGCAGGTCCTGCCAGGTCTACCACCATGGGTTGAGGATCAGCCTCAGGTATAGCCTCCATGAGCATAGCCAGCAGGGCAGGTGGATCCTAGGGATGTGTTGATTACGCAATTACAGGCCCAGGTCCAGACCGTGACAACCAAGAGGGATTAGGCTAGGACTGAGAGAGATTAGCTTAGGGCCGAGAGGGATCAGACCCTATAGTAGAGACAGGCTGTAGAGCTACATGAAGCTACAGAGCTAGGTCAGAGACAACAGTTGGAGAGCATGGCAGCCTCCTCCTCTTAGAGTATGGTGTCCGTTCGGTCTTACATGGATGCCGTCTGAGAGGCTGAGTACTATCAGATGCATTATCATGAGGCCGTACCTAGAGCAGCATGGTTCCCAGAGTACTCACAACAGATTAGCCACAGACTAGTAGAGGGTCATGGTGACAGGGGCGAGGGTAGCATATAGGGGGTAGACCTTGATCAAGATGATACTTTTTGTGCCTTATGGGATCCTTTTTGATAGCCCGATGGACCTTTTTGTACTGATTGACATACATGTACAGTGATCTGATTATTTTTTACTATGATAGTTATATTATTGATGATATATATATGAGCCGATGATGATTTTGATGTGATGTGTATCATTTATTTATGCATGTATGGATGATTCTATTTCTATATGCTATGCAATGATGTTTATGACGCTATATGATGTATTTATGGATGTATTTATTTCTAATGATATATGCATTATGCAATGATTATGACTAACAGATCTATATTATGTTGACTTATGATATGCAGCTGTATTTATGTGATGTGTAATGATGCGAAATGATATGATATGTAATATGCAATATGCAAAATGATATGGAAGTGATCTATGTTGTATACACGAAATGATATGAATCCTGTTTATATATGAAATGATTATGGATGGATGTACGCTTTGCATGTAATGGATTTTGTATGTTCCTATTTATGCTTATGTGGAATGATTTATGCAATGAAATGCAAAAATTATTGCGATGCTATTTATGAGATGATACAGATGATTAGTGGATGATACAATGCAATGTAGATGCAATGGTCGTGTTTTATATGATATGATGCAATGGTCGTGTTTTATGTAATGCAAATGAGATGGTTTTTTAAGATGCTTAGAATAACAAATATTATTATCCTAAACATATTAAATGATAATGTAATGTATGTGATTCATTTAATGGAATGCGATATATGAAATGATAAGTTAATGCAAAGTGGTATGATGATGTGTAATGTAACATGAACGTAATGTGTGTGAGTATGTATGCAATGGATTATCTTATAATGCTTATGTACCTATTATGTATGATTATGCAGTAAGTGGTAATGTGAAATGGTTATGAAATGTTTATGCAAATGATTGTTATGCGATGATTGATGTGATGAATGTAATGTAATGCAAAGAATGGATGCAATGTAATAAAATGGATGTGCTTATCTATGAACAATGCTTATAATACTATGTTTATATGATGATGGAAATGCAATGCATGTGTTTCCTATATATATGATATGTTGATGCAATATGCAAATGATTTGTGGATGCAGGATTCATGACTATGATGATGATGATGGTAATCAACTGTCATAGTACCTTTGTTAGTGCGATGAGCAAGAAGAGAAGTCATTTCAACAAGACACAAGATGATGAAAATGCAAATGATGATGATTACTTGCTGAGGAATTGGGATTTTCAAAGGGCCAATTTTCTTATGTTTGATAACACACGTGGTACAATGCATCAAGGTATAGAAAATTAGGATGGCATTGTACCTAGTGTGATGGAATTTGACTTGACAAACAAATAGGAGTATCCTTGTTCACACCTGACATACAAAAACCTTGCTAGGATGCACTTTAGAAGTTTTAAACATCTCAAACCAAAACATGGAAAGGTACAACCTATCAGTGCAATAGTCAACAAGCTGCCCAAAACCTCCTCCATACATACCTAACAAAGCAAGTATTCATCAAGGTTATATTACAAGAATGTCCAACAAGCTCAATAGACAAAAGGTAATGATCGTTGTCCCATTCCTATATCTCTAAATCCTCTGTTGGGATACCATCAAGAGGTCCTTGGAATGAGCACAATAAGATAAGTCAAAAGATAAAAACAAAGTAAACAAACAAGCTGATGTTCTTCAATACTGCTAACCAAAAAGGGATGTGTTTTCTAAGGATAAGAACCAAAACTATTGCCAAAAGATAATGCCCATTGTAGGAAGGATGCATCCTAGGACATGTTAGTGGATGGCGACACGCCATTTCGTTTATCCAAAGCATTCTAAATGATGATTGATATGGGACCAATTGGATGATGAGTTACCGACACAGAGTTGACCAACTTGTTTACACATTGACTTAGACCTGAGACTTGACGTTTTGAGTTTTCACTTTTCACCTGCTAGACTTGTTTCTGATTCTCTTATCAAAGATTGAGGATGATGATCGTTTGTTATGAATGATGTTATTGCGGGTGCAAGCGAGATGAGATGGATTTTTTCAAATATTTGGATGTTTTTGATCTTTTTGAGATGTTTTGAGGTTGTTTTTGGTGTTTCTCAAAATTTTCAAATGTTTTGATTTTTTGAAGTTTTGGGGTTTTCTGAGATTTTGACCATGAGACTAACCTAAAGACCTATCCTAGGGACCTCAGGGGCTGATCAACAGATTAGCCTTGCCTATGTTATACATGTAGAGACCACATAGTTTGATTGACGAGTTGACCGATTTACAAATGATGATATACATGATGAAATGTCAGTTTATTATGACGGACTCCTAAAGGACTGACCTAAGTGTCTCAGGGGATGATCAAAGATCAACCTTGCCTACGTTCAAGGCTTAGAGACCCGTAGTTTGACAAGACGACTTTGTTTTTTGACTTTTTGATTGACTTTTTGACTTGTTTTGGGACTTTGATATGTTTTGATGTTTTTGGATTTTTCTGATATTTTGATGTTTTTAGATTTTTTGATTTTTGATGTTTTTGGATTTTCTGATTTTGGGACTTTAAGAACATACACAAATTCGATCCGATGAGAACACGCCCCCAGCGTGATGCAATAGACTACTCTGATAAAGTTAGGACAAACTAACCTTGAGGATGGGCCGAGTAGTGCTAGGAGGGATCATGATACAAACACAAGACCAAGCTATGGCATGGACGCGAGTGGATGAGTGATGGATGGAGATCCGAATGCGATGCAAAACAAGCTGTAAAGATCTGGTGGATGGAAAGTGCTTATTTACACAACGTGCTTGTTTACCAAGTTTTCACCAAGGTACTTGTCCAAAGTGCCACCGAAGTGGTTTTCACTAGAGGACGATTTTTTTCTTTACTATTTTCAATCTTTTTTCTATTTTTTTTGGATTTTTTTTGCTTTTTTTTTGTTGTCACCAAGATGCCTGCTTGCCAGGTTTTCACCGAAGTAACCATTTTTTCAGGACATTTTCTAATTTTTTTAATTTTTGGTTCTATACCTTGAAAGATTTAGGCATAAAACTTTTTGAGATGAGAGCTATTCATGGGCTCTTACAGAGATTCCCCTTCGGGTGTTGATAACTGATATGCCCCTGAATTGTAACTTGCTATGATAATGAATGGTCCCAACCAATTGGGTTCAAATTTTCCTTTGCTGCTTAGGTTTGGTACATTCTTTTATTCTCTTTTAATACTAGTTCTCCAACTTGGAAAGTCTTGCTTCTGATTTTCTTATTGTAGCTTCGTTTGAGTCTATTTTGATAGACTTGTAAATGATTCAAAACATCTATATGTTGCTCATCCAGTAGCTCCATCTCGTTTAGTCTTGATACTCAATACTCTTCATTTGTAATGAGGTTTTGCAGTGATATCCTAAGTGATGGGATCTTGATCTCAATGGGGAGTACTGCTTCTGATCCGTAGACCAAGGAGAAAGGGGTGGCACCATTGGGTGTGTGGATGCTGGTTCGATAGGCCCAGAGGGCAGGATTAAGCTACAAATGCTAGTCACGACCTGTGTCATTGACTATTTTCTTGATGATTTTTAGAATGGTCTTGTTTGTTGCTTCTACTTGTCCATTGCCTTGGGGATAGTATGGGTTGGAGAAGTGGTGTTGGATTTTAAATTTTTTGCATAAGTCACGAACCTCCTGATTCTTAAATGGTGTCCCATTATCTAAGATAATGGCTTGTGGAACATCATAGCGGCAAATGAGATAGTTCAGGATGAACTTTGGAATATGCTTCCTAATTATATACCTCATAAGTATGGCCTCCACCCACTTAGTAAAGTAATCCATTGCGGTTATGATGAATTTGTGGCCGTTAGATGAAGTGGGGGTGATTTTTCCAATGATATCGAGTCCCCACTGTGAAAAGGGCCATGGTGTGACGATAGGATGAAGCTCTTGAGCTAGAGCATGGATGAGGTCCTCGTGCTGCTGACATTATAGACACCTTCTAGCATAGTCATGTGTCTCTCTTTCCATTGTGGGCCAATAATACCCCATCCTCAGTAGTTTCCTAGCTATGGTCATTCCACTTGAGTGCGAACCACATATACCGTTATGTACTTCAGTTAGAGCAGTTAATGCCTCCTCAGCGTTTAAGCAGTGTAGTAGGGTTCCTTCTATGCTTCTACGATATAGGGTATCTCTTAGTATGGAAAATCTAGATGCCTTTTTGACAAAGGTTCATTTTAGGTTTGAGGGTAAGTCAGTGGGTATGACTCCTATTTGAAGGCATGTGTAAATGTCGTGGTACCAAGGATCACTGAGACCAACGATTTCGCACATGAATTCTGATTCTAGTACCTCAAATGTAGGCATGAGAAGCTACTCAATCAAGAATTCATATTTTGGAACATTGTGGGGGATATCTAATAAGGATCTAATTGTTGCCATGGCGTCTACTGCTCTATTGTTGGTTCTAGGAATTTGCTCAAATGTGATTTCAATGAAGGATTCTTTGAGAGTCTCCACCAATTTCTTGTATGAAGTGAGCTTATCATCCTTGGTCTGGTATTCATCATTGACTTGATTTATTATCAATTGGGAGTCTCCGTATACTTTGAGATCTATAATGTTCCACTGCACTGCTATTCTAAGACCTATGGTTAAAGCTTTGTATTCTGCAATGTTGTTGGCGTAGAAAAATTCAAGTTTGTAAGATCTTGGTATGTAATCCCCTTGTGGGGTGATAAAGAAGACATCAGTTCTTGATCCATGCTGCGTATATGAGCCATCAAAGTATAGTTTCTAGTGGTCAGCTACATTGAGATTGAAAATAGATTCATCTGGAAACTCTAAGACGAGAGGATTCTCTGAATAGATTGGTGCTTCTGCAAGTTGATCTGCGATGACTTGGCCTTTGATTGCTTTCCACTCCACATATTCAATGTCGTATTCTGATAGTATCATCACCCATTTTTTCATTCTTCCCGTGAACATTGCCTTTGACAATAAGTACTTGAGGGGATTGATTTTGGTGATGAGTTTTATTTTGTGTGCCAACATGTAATGTCTGAATTTATGTGATGCAAACACTACTGCAAGACATGCTTTCTTGATGAATGAATAGTTTAGCTTATGCCCAACCATTGTTTTGCTGATATAATAGATAGCCCTTTCTATTCCATTTTCGTCATGCTGAGCTAGGAGAGCTCCAAGGGTTGCTGTTGTTGCTGACATGTAGAGAATCAATGGTTTTCTTGAGATTGGTGGCATTAAGACCGGTGGTGTCAGTAGATATTCTTTGATTTTATTGAATGCCTCTTCACACTTGTTATCCCATTTGTACGCTACTCCCTTGTGGAGTAGGTGAGAATATGGGTTATGTTTGTCCGCCAGTTGTGCTATGAATCTTCGAATGGATTGGAGTCTACCTTGGAGACCTCTCAATTGCTTTAATATTTTTGGTGCTTCCATCTCGAGGATTGCTTTTAATTTTGCTGGATCTACCTTGATACCTCTCATTGACACTATATATCCTAGCAATTTTCCTAATTGTATGCCGAAGACACACTTCTTTGGGTTTAATCTGACCTTGTAATTTTCTAGCCTGTCAAAAATGGCACTTAGGGTTGCTATGTGATCTTTTATCTTTCTGAACTTGGCTAGAATGTCATCAACATAATCTTCAACAGTCTTATGGATCATGTTGTGGAATATCAATGTCATGGCCCTTTGGTATGTTGCTCCTGCATTCTTTAAGCTGAATGGCATCATATTCTAGTAGTAGGTCCCCCATGGACAAGTAAAAGCTGTTTTATCGGCTGATGCAAGAAGTTGGGTACACAAAAAGCTCAAAAAGTGGAAATATTTTTTCTATTTTTCAGAATTTGTCACATTTGGACTGAAAATTTGAGGAACTTACACAATGAATATTAAAAAAAGTCAGTAATATGAAATCTATAAGTTTGAATCTAGTTTCCAAATATGTAAATTATTAAAATACCTAGATTATAGAAATTAAATTTTGATAGGGATCTATAAAAACCATTTTTTAAAAGTTCCTATTTTTTTACCATACCAAGCAAGTGTACGGACAAAACTTTTTAACCCAAATACAATTATTTTGCTAATTTCTTTTGGGAAATGAGAGCTAACAACATGAAGTTTGATGTGGATTTTTTTTTATAATTTTTGGTTGAATATTTTTTTAATTAATTTTTTATTGGCCTTAATTGATGCTTTTTAAAATCAACGTGTACAGACAACATAATTGGACCTAATTTTTTTTTTTTTTGACTCTTTTTTTTCATTGTGTAGAGAATTTTCTGAAGTTTGATGACATATAATTTTTTTTATAAAAACCTTAACCAATAAAAAGTTATTAAAAAACTTAAAAAACCTGATATTTCAATTTAAAGGACTAGTTTGATTAGAAATTAATTAAAAAATAGAAAAAATAATCCAATTTTAACAAAAGTTATATATTTAGAAAGTAGACATTGTGTTCTCTAATGGATTTTAATTTTATAGATTCATTCAGAAAAAAATCCATTAGCTATGTTGTCAAAGTTGGACATTCTTCTTATATTTGCTTTAGTTTTTTAGTTGCAGGTCAAAAGCTAAGGCTCGGATTGCCAAGCCTTTCCCAAGCCTAAAACCAAGGCTAGATGTGGTGTGAAAATTCAATTTTTAAATAATGTGTACACGTTAAATAAATGCGTACACGTTATTCAAAAGAAACACGTATGCATTTCTTAATGCATATGCGTTACCCATTGACTCGTTGGGAAAACGTAACGCGTACGCGTTATGAAACGCATATGCATTTCTTGAACATAACGTGTACGCGTTTCTAATATAGCCGTTTTTCCCTAATTTAAAAAATTTTGGTAAAAGACGATTTTCCTTCAACATTCCTTTTCTGTAGTACGGTCCAAGAGTGTCATTTTCTGCATTTTTTATTGCAAATTTTTCTTGTGCAGGGCATATTCTATTCAAATTGTTGGAAAAGACAAAGTGCAAGTTGAATTTTCTGAAGTGGAATCAAGTGCAAGAACTTTTTACAAAAAGATTTGGAAAAAGTGAATTTTTGGATGTACTCATGATGTTTTTGTACTTTAGAGTTTATAGAAAAAATGATCTTCATAGTACATAGTTTAATTTGAATATTTGAAGGAGGTGGAAATTTGAAAATAAGTTTCTTGAATTATTGTTTTTGTGATCAAAGAGGGTTTGGTAACCATGGGTGATAAGTAAAGACAAAAAAAAAGATGTAGAAAGTTAATGACACCTGAAGAAGTTCAAGCAAATAAAGATAAGGAGGCAAAAAGACAAAGGGAAAGGAGAGAAAGGAATCATCAAATGAAAGATTTGGAAGCATCTAGTTCCAAAAATGTTGAAGAGGAAACCATGAATTATGAAATGAATGTAGATGATGCAAATGTGGAGATGGTGAATATAGAAGAAAATGCAATTACGGAGATATACACAATTGTGCCTTCAACTTCAACTTTGAATGATAAGCAAACAACTTCGGGTGTGTCTTCAAATCCTCCTCCCAATGATATGAAAAATGCACCTATTCAAACAATCTATCTAGGTATGTGTTCAAACCCAAGTTTTCATAATATTGATATTGCTTGTTTAGATGAAGCTGGATACACCATTGATGAGATCAATAATATTAGGGTTGAAACAATGCAGAAACAAGAAAATGATGAAATTATATCTTATGAGAATGTAAATGAGAATGAAATCCCTCATATTGATGAAAATGATAATGAAATCCCTTTTACATTTTAAAATGAAAATGAAACCCCTTGTGTGAATGAAAATGAAACTCCTATGGATGAAGGTGAAAATGCTTTTTTTACAATTGAAACAGATATGCTAGATAACCTTCATGGTAAAGTTTCTTCGAGACAAATTAGAAATTATGGAAATAAAATATATAAAATATTTTTTTATAGAAAGAAATTAGGATTCCAATGTCAACTCATGGTGCAATTGATGAAAAGTGATGAAAAATTAGGTGTTTTTGTAAAATCAAAAAAGAAAGATGATTCAGTAGAACAAGTCATATCTAGTGTTGCTAATGCTATTGATGTTATTGGTAAGAAAAGTTGATCAAAAGATAAGAATGCGGCTCGTTCGTGCAATAACAACTGCTCTAGTTGATAAAACAACTTCAAATAAAAGAATGTTAAGTAAGATTAGTAAATGTGTAAAAGTAAATCCTAGAACTTTGATAAGAGCTGCTAAAAGAAGAGAAAGTATTGAAAAAGATCCTATTAATCAATGTTGGAGTTTTAGTGGTAGACTCCCAAGATCAGACATGAAATTAACTAATGAAATTAAATATTTAATCCATAAATTTTGGCATGATAATACAAGAGTATCACCTAACATTAGAGATGTCTTAAAATTAAGGGTGGGTTCCAAAATTCATGAACCTCATCCAAAGCATCTCTTAGATATGACTCAAACTGAATTATATAATTTTTTTTTAGATGCTTCAATCTTACCATTGAATATTAACATAAGTCAAAGATCATTCGAAAAGTGTAAACCTTGGTATGTTAGAATTAATAAGCAACAAATCTCTTGTTGTTGTAAGACTCATGTACAATTTCATTATTATTATGATATATTTTGATATATACAATGCACTTTGCATGCTAACCAAATTATGCAAGACATTTGTGGCATTAATATGCCACCTGAAAGAATCAAAGATTTTATAGCAGGTTTGTTTTGTGATCCCTCTTTAAATGGAAACTCATTTTTTTTAAAAGCATGCATTTCTGGAGAATGCGATAGATGTGGTAACTTTTCATTATTAGAAGAATGTATGCATGAAAGTAGTTTAGATGAATTTTGACAACAATTAGTGGATGTAAAAGAATTTAAAAATGTTGAGTATTCTTTAAAAGATGGAAAAACTGGAAAACATGTTGAGCTAATTGTGGAAAAAGTTAGTGTGCATGCTTTTATTAATGAATTTAAAGATAAGTTTGTACCTAAATATGTTCAACACTCTCATAATGCTCATTGGCTTGATAATCAATTTCATTTATGTAAAAACACATTCCCAATTGGAAGTATATTGTTAGTTGTTGATTTTGCTAAAAATTATACTCTTGCTCCACAAGAAGAAATTCAATCACAGTATTATAATTCAATGCAAGTAGCGATATTTGTTCACATTGTTTATAGGCATGCAAAAGATAGTACAGAAGATAATAGATTTTTTTTGAGAGAGTACCATTTTTATGTAAGTGATAATCGATTACATTCATCTGAGTTTGTACAATATTGTTTTGATATATTTTATAAAAAAATAAAAGAGAGAGGAATTCAGATGCTAGAACATCTCATATGGTTAGATAATTGCATAGGTCAATTCAAAAATGCTAGAATGTTTTATTGTTTATGTAGAGTTCATAAGGAAAATAATATCCAACACATATGGAGTTTTTTTGAAGCTATACATGGTAAGGGAGAACACGATGGAGCAGGTGCATGTGTGAAAAGAGCTCTTGCTAGAGAGCAACTAAAATTTGAGGATGTTACAAAATTTAGAGATGCATGTGCAATTGTAGATTGGTGCAATACCAAATTATCTACAAGAACAAGTGAGAGCTCAATAATTCGACGCTTCTTTTGGTTAGTTGAAGAAATGATATTTTTTCTCGACAAGATTGTGAAACAATTAATGGATCTACAAAATGGCATTCTTTTAAGAGTTCAAATGCAAACACATGGACAATATGGGCAAGGGAGTTGGCATTTTTTTGTCAATTTTGTATTGCAGGTGATTGGGAGGCATGTGAAAATATGGAATGGGTCGAACAATGGAAACAAAGAGCCTTAACGCCTACATCGACAAATGTTCAACATGGATTGATAATTGAAGATAATCAAGTGTTTGCATCAGATGATTATGATCATGTTTCAGATCTTGTACAAGAAGGTACATTATTTATTGAGTTGAATTTTGTATGTATGTATGTTTATATGTGAATTAAATATAAGTCACTTTTTATTGAATTTTGTATTTATTTTTGCAGGACATGTGTATGCTGTTGTTGCACCTGAGGGGAATGAAGAGGAGATAGATTACTAGTTGGCTAGATGTGTTGAGAGAAAACATAAGTTGGCACATCCTAGAGTGGATGATGACAACTTTGAGTATCCAACTGGTTCAGTGGTTGTTGTTGGCACTTGGCTTCAAAAATACTTGATGAGAAAGAATGGCTTGCCTGCATTTGAAGATTATGAAAGACACAAGAAGATTATACATTATTCACATTTGATTTTGGCAACCAATATAAAACTAGTTAGATATCAAGGGAGGCCTGCTAATAAAGTTTTATGGACACTTTCAATGGATGATCACGAGACAATCATAGATGCATTAAAAAAGAGAGAGGATGCAGATGGTACAACATAATAAATAAATATTGGTAAGTATATCTAGTTGTTTATATAGTTAATTGATATATATATATATTTGTATTTAATCATTTCCTAATTAAAGTTTTATATCATTTTTTGTTTTAGGTCCCCTTAATCCATCCTCTTAAAGCACCCGTTAAGTCATATCCTCTTACATCCCTGTAATCCATAATCTTGCATTCCTTAAGTCACTCTCATAATTCCCCTTAGGCCATCTCTTAGGGCCTGTTAACCATATTGTAAGGTTCATGACATGCATCCCCTTAATCCACTATCTTACATCCCTTTAATCCATTCTATCAACTCCCCTTAATCCACCCTCTTACATCCCCTTAATCCACTCTCTTACATTCCTTTGAGTCATTTTATCAAATCCCCTTAATCCACCCTCTTACATCCCCTTAAGCCATCCTCTTAAAGGACTCTCATAATTCTTTTCTGGCATGAATTTGTATGGAATTTACTATATACTATTCTTTTCTCGCATGAATTTTTTTCTTAAATGACTCATAAAAATTGTAGCTACTTACATTAATTATTTTTGTAGGTTCTCATCAAGTAGATCTACGAAGTGATTGTTGAACTGAAAAATTATTTTATCAAGAGACTATGTAAATGTCAATTTTTGGTCTTCACCTAAAAGTTGATAAGTTTTAATTGTATCTACATGCACATTTATGTTTCATCATATTATATAGTTGTAATAAACATCTTGATATACATTATATATGTTTGTTCAATGTCACTTTTTAAATATCTTGTTCCAATTTTATAGATTATACATTTCATGTCTTGTATTTACCACATTTTATATAATTATTCAATTGTATAGATTATACATTTTATACATACAAGGAGATAGTTTTTTTGTTTATTGATTCAAATATTTGCTATCTAATTGGAAAATAGTTAAAATTACCTGCCCTTAATTTATTATGAATATGATCTAAACTATTTAAGGAATGTTTTAATTTGTCACCTAACCATGTGATAAATTATATATATTAATTTTGATTCTATATAAGAATTTATATAGTGCATGTAATACTTGAAAATTAGATAAAATATAAATAGTCTAATGTATGAGTGCATATAATCATGAAAATGAACATAACAAGATATCATAATTGAGTGCATATATAATCATCATATTAAAGTCAACTGATATAAATAAACACAAATATGATAATAACATGTTCAAAGTAAAACTAGAGATAGATAGTACATAGAATTTATATGTCAAGTCCAACACATATAGTCCATAAAATATAAAACCATCTAACTTTCAGGTTGATCGGTCAAATCAAGTCTCCTCTTTGTTCCATGTTGACTAGATGTACCCGCATCATGCTATAAAAGAGTACAAGAAACTTGAAATTAGATTTAAATGTATTTATAAATTTTGATATAATTAAACATATTTAAACTTGAAAATATAAAATTTTAGATAAAATAAAATTTAATTAAATATCTAGTATTTATATAGTAAAAATGATTTCTAGTATGCATAAATTACCATATGATCATGTGAATCTGTAATTGGCATATTTTCTTCAACGGGTAGCATAACTGTCTCTTGAGAAGATGCAAATGCCTGATCTACTATATCCTGCATATTCATATAAAGCAAACAATATGTGAAAACCTCGAATATATATATATTTCAAAGGTCCGTAAAAATTGTATAGGAGATTTAAAGTAAAGTTTACAACCTCGAATGATATGACCTCATGATCATGTACCTGAGATTTCCCATGCATAAATGCCAATGATGTCTTAGGTGCGTGACCTACCATGGGTATCTCATGAAATTCCTGCATATAGATGTACAATAGTTCGTATAGATCATTGACACATGTCTATGTAAATGAAAAATTAAATTAGATCTATGATGTCTATTTAATTTAAACTTAACAAACTTTTGAAAGCACACACCTGAGCTGATGATGTCTCATGAGTGCTCACCACTGTAACTTGTGGTTGGTCAGTACTAGGTATTGTATGACCTCCCTGCATCTAGATATAATATATCAATTCACACATGTGTACAAATTCAAATTAAATTAGATATATATCCACACAAATTATTTAATATATATTAGTTCAAGTACTTGTCCAAAAGGTGAGCCTAGATCTACAACACTCGACATATGCACACGATGATCATATTGAGTTTCAAGCATCACATGATAATGCGTCTACACCAAACACTTATTGAATTAATATTATATTATATATAGTTTGATGTTATTATTTACATGGATTTTTCATATTTCAAACTTGAATTAAATTTAAGTTCAAAATATGAACATACCTGTGTAGGATGATCCTCAGAATATAGTAAATCCAGGTATGACCTCATCCCAGATGCATGTGCGTCGCCTGAAGTGGATGCCTGAGTATCCCTATAGCTTGAGCCTCCATGCTCTCTATTGGCCACTTCAGTGGCCACGTGTGTAGTTTGCTGAGTGAGATATCCTGAAAGTGAACTCAATTCTCCTAATGTCGATAACATGGTCTGCTGTTGAAATGTAGTAGGAACACTAGGAGAAGGAAGAGGAACAATAGGAGAAATTGGAGCACATCGCTAAGGATTGACACATGCTCCTAGTCTATGTTGGGGCATGCCATGCCCAACTCCCTGAAATGACGTCATATCAAAATAGTTGGGTTTTTTACCCAACTCAAACTCAGCCCATAACTTTCTCAAAAAGTATAAGGGCACCTCACTGTTGCCATGTGGTGGAGTATCAAACACCATCCACCATCTATCCCAAAAATGTGTAGCTATCTGTGGGTGCCTACACCGTAAAATTGAAATTCATTTTTTCGTGGGTGGAATGGGTTGGTTTGTATGGGGATTAATAAAATATTGGCACATGGCTTGTTTGGTAATTTTTAGGTCATTGATTTCTTTATATGACAATCCATCTGCATAGAATTGTCTCCTCTCTTCTCTCCATTGATGGAACCTAACTAGGTCCACATCAATAGATTGAACATAATCGACAATAGTTTGCATCGTTGCAAACCGTGCGAGATGGGGAGGGACTCTAGGCTCATTTTTTATGAGATCTATATTTCCTTGAATGACAATGAGGTTTGCTCGGATATTCTCTCTTAATTGATCTTCATCAACTATAGGAGGGGTGGGGGGTTAGGCAGTGGAGAATGTGGAGGTGTGTTAGGGTTATGTTCATGTGGTGGATTGGGATGTATGGGATCTATAGGAATTTATTGATTGGGCATAAAATCCTCTAAATTAAACAATGGATCCATGTGAGCAATGATATGGCAACTGTATGCTAAACAATTAAAAAATATATATCAACAAACTAATTAAATAATGCACATAATTTGAAAGTTATTTAAAAATCACATTGAACATGCACAAATTCAAAATATATTTCATTTGAAGACCATTTTATTTATAACATTATAAAATCCATAACATTAAAAATTCATAGCATGTACACACATTAAATTGAGTCTAGTGTGGGGTTGTTAATATGAAGGGTAGATTTATGAAATTATGGGGTTTTATTAAAATTTATTTAATCTCATTCATTATTTTCAAATAATACTAAAGATAAGAATGAAAAATTAATAGAAGACATTGAAAGGGACACATAGATATATTCACCAAATTTATCCCCTTAAGAAATGTCAAATTCCCCCTTAAGACATCGATTTACGATTTAGGGTATAGGATGGCTTAAGGGGATCTATGTGTAGTAAGGTCCTAGGACAAAATGGTCCATGGCTTAAGGGAATAAAATTTGGTGAAGTTGCCTAAGGCAACCAAATTTCATTTTAAGGTCATACAATTCAAAATGAATAGATGTATTAATCAAGTATGACAAAATTTAATTAAATCGAGGACATAAATTGATTTATCTAAATTTTCAAATTTCATGTATATAGATACTATTATAGTTTTTTATATTTTATATATCTTTATTTGTGATTAAATATTGTTAAAGGCTACCTCTAGGAATACTCTCCTAGGTCTAGCTAATCCCAAAGTGAAGGAAAAATTATTCATTCTCAACAATCAGAAAAATGCAAGTACAAATATCATGAATCTATAACATGCAAGTACAAATATCTAAAAATGCTAGAGGGTTATCTAGGAAATTTAAGCAACCAAAATATTCCACAACCATCACTTTGTACATCCAAATAGAAGAACAAGGTTTTTTGGGAGCTTCTAGGTCACTAAGAGATCAACTCTACAACTAACATGTAATGAGGGTGAACAATAATCCAATTATTCTATTTAACCATGGATTTAAAGACTGCAACCAACATAAGAACTTTAAATAGTATTCAAAACAACTAGTACTTTCTCATGTAACTAAGAAGCCAAAAGAAAGAACCCAACATGAAAAAAGAGAGAAATAAGAATATATGCAACTATAAGAAGGAAAGAGATATAAATATACTTTATGAATCCTATTTCAAGAATAACTATCCTCTAATTTACCACACAACTCAATGCATTGTTAGATGATTTATGGTTATAATATACTCATAGGGATTCTATAGAATACAACAATGATATCAAAAATCCTAATCCTATTAAAAAAAAGGATAGAATAACTCTATAAGATACATTGCATACATCTTCTACCCCAAGAATCCAATATATAGACATAAGGATTCCTAGGAAATAACAAAATGGCAACACCACAGTCACTAATAATGCATGAAAATACTATGGTAAGTAATTTTTTATGACTCTCACATGTGTTGACCCATCCTAAAATAGATAATAACTCTTACACAATCTCTTTATTTCAAATTCACTATACAAGTTGGCCTAACTAACTCTCAAGAACTCATCTAAGAGACACAAGATCTCTATAGTGGGACAAAGTAGTTAAGAAGAAATTATAAGTTTAACACTAACATTAAAATTTATAATCTCATTCATTGTTTTCAAAGAATACTAAAGATAAGAATGAAAAATTAATAGAATACATTCAAAGGGACACATAGATATATGCTACTGACCTAATTGCAATGTACAAAATAAACAAAGATGAGCTTGAGCTCTACTCACCAAATTTTGAGAACTTCTTTGATCCCCTTAATAAATGTCATATTAGGACCCCTTAAGACATCGATTTACGATTTGGGGTGATAGGATGGCTTAAGGGGATCTATGTCTAGTAAGGTGGACTAGGAAAAAATGTTCCATAGCTTAAGGGAATAAAATTTGGTGGAGTTGCCTAAGGCAACCAAATTTAATTTTAAGGTCCTACAACAAAATGAATGATAAATAAGGGTTTAGGGTTTAGATTTAGAGATTTGATGACATGAAAACATATAGAAGACACATGATGGATTTTGAACCTATTTGGACCTCCAAGCACTCTTGGATGATTTAAAAAGGAAGAGGAGATCTAAACCCTAAACCCTAGACCCAATTTTTTTTCTAATCATATATTTTTTGAAACATTTGTATGACATAGACTCTTCCTTTGAATATTTATATAAATTCTAGACGTGCATGGATTTTCAAAAAAAGAACCTAACTACCACTAAGTGAGGAATCAATTAATCAATTCAATAAATAAATAATCTGAGAAAATAAACATTTGGTTATAGAATTGAAAGGCAACCAAATTTAATTATAAGGTCCTACAACAAAATGAATGCTAAATTAGGGTTTAGGGTTTAGATTTAGAGATTTGATGACAAGAAAACATATAGAAGACACATGAATAAATTTTTACAAGTAAATGAGAAACCCTACCACCTAAACTTAGTGCTTTGAATAAAATATGTGACATTCTAGGAATAGCTTCAATATATCAACAATTAGGAATTTTAGATTTCAATTATAAGTAAGTTGTTGAGTTATGATGGATTTTGAACCTATTTGGACCTCTAAGCACTCTTGGACATGATTTAAAAAGGAAGAGGAGATCTAAACCCTAAACCCTAAACTACAAGTTTCTCAAAAAAGTAATTTGAATTAAATTCCAAATTGAAATGTTCATGCTACAAGTTAGCTTTGATACACTAGTTTAGAGAAAGTACAACATTTAGTTTTCCTAATCTAGAACAATGCCACTACATATGAGAGTTAAAATAGGAATTAGATTACACACTTGTCCTATAGATCTTATGAATAACATCCTATAAATTAAGGCTTAACTATGATCATAATGCATCCTTACATAATTCACAAAGGATCTCATCCAAATAAGAGAAATGGGTAGAAATCATTCGTGTTTCAAATTTTAATATTTATTTGATTTAATTACATTTATGTGTCTAGCTCTATCCATATTGCACATAGTCTATCTATAGCCCATTTTAGTTTTACGTAAATTAGGGTAAATAGTCCATTTTAGGTTTACGTAAATTAGGGTAAATAGGGTTTTAGGTTTATGTTTTAGGGTTTATGTCTAAAGATTAACCTATGTAAATTTTGTAAACTAGGGTTTCTATGGTTTTGAAATTTCTAAGTTTTAAATGTGTTCAATTTAGGTTTAGCTTTTACGATTTTCAATTTACAATTTAATTTTTTTTGTTTCATTGACCTTTTTGGATTTTTAAAAATGCAATTAAAAACAATAAAGAATTGAATTAAAATACACTAAACAAACAAAAATTGAATACTAATTAAAAAACAAAAAAATAGATAGAAAGCAAAAAAAATTAAGAATTCAACTAACCTGGATGTCGACGAGGTCGCTAGTGTCAATGGGAGGAGGTGGTAGTCAAAATTTTGTGGCCTCTAAAATGCGTACACGCTCTCCTTTCTCCTTCTTCGTCCCACCTCAGAATGGTGAAAAATGAATTACAGTCATTTATTTAAAAAGAATTTTTTTTTCTGGAAACATGTACGTGTTTCAAAACTCATACGTGTTATAAATGCGTACGCGTTTTAGGTTTGTGTATGCGAGCCTAAATGCATATGCGTTTGGATCTAGGCCTGGGTACCCGAGCTGTAATGTGTATGCATTTCTTGCGAACTTTTTTTTCCTGAGATTTCCCTCTTCATGTACCCAACTTCTTGCTTTTACCCTTATGCTGGTCCTCTTTAGCTATCATGATCTGATTGTACCCTGAGAATTCGTCCATTAGTGACAACATTTCATGTTCAGCTGTCATATTAATGATCATATCAATGTTTGGAAGCAGGAAGTCATCTTTTAGACATGCCTTATTCAAGTCTCTGAAGTTTGTGCAGATTCTAATGTTCCCATCGGGTTTTGAAATAGGTACCAAGTTTGACACCCATTTTGGATAATCTATCGGTCGGATGAATCCTGCATCTAATAAATTTTTTAGCTCCATTTTGACTAATAAGGCGATTTGAGGGTGCATTTTTTGAAGCTTTTGTTTAACAGGCTTTGCTTCTGGATATACTGCTAAGTGGTGAACCATGATCTCTAGATCAAGCCCTAGCATGTTAGCATAACTCCATGCGAAGTTTATCTATCTCTCTCTTAGGAAGGCTGCTAGGAGCTCTTGTTCCTCTGATAGTAATGACTCCATGTAGAATGTGATGTGCAGGATTTCCTTTATTCCTAGATTGACCGGATTGCACCTTTCTGCCAGGACTACTAATTTTTCTTGATGAATAGCTCTGATAGGAAGATTGAATCCCCCATCCTTGGGTGCCTTGGAGAGGTTTTCACCATTAGATGCATCCTTTCTTTTTACTTTTTTCTGGTTAGAAAGTTCCACAGTGTGGTTTTCACTTAAGGACTTGGATATTATTCTTAATTTTTTACTTTTGCAACTGAGGGATTCAATCATTTCCCCATACTAGGCATGTGTATCTAAATCCATTATGAACCTTGCTTTGTGATTCCCACATGGAATGTTATCCTGTAGTCCGATGAATTCTGAGAGTGCCTCATCATTTTTGAATGTATCAAGAATTGGTGGTCCTTGTTGGTCGTAGTCAATGAGTTGGGGATATACTAGGTAGATCTCATGATTTTGGTGGTCTGATTCAAAAGATAGGGTGCTAATCATGCAAAGAGTGGTATCCTCAAATAGCCTAGGTAAGTTGTTCGTGGTATCCTCATCATCACTACTACTACAAACGTCGGTTATATCAAATGTAAAGTTATCTATGACTTGACTTGTAGATACTGGTAAGCGTAGTTCTACTGCGGTTGGATGAGGAGGATTATTAACTATTCTAACTAGAGGAATTCAGCCATGTATGGTTATACTCGAAGGGGTACATCCAAGGCCAACATTTGTTATTGCTCACATCTCCAGAATGATAGGTGTTATAAGCTCATTATCATTTCTCCCAAGTCTTTGGTTTCTGTCATAGCCCATTGCGAGCATCATTTGTAGACCCTTGCTTTTGTCATCCATTAGTAAATCAACTACTAGTATTTCATCTTGGTATAGCATATGAGATGAATCTACCTCAATAACTTCTCAGCCAAGATCTCCCCAACTTGTAAAGTTGGGATAGTCTTCAAGAGACGTTTGAGATGTGGAGGCTTCATTTATTTGTGGACGTCCCCGTGATCTAGGAGATTGTGGTAACTCTCCTACTACAAAAGCATTATTAGGGAGTTTGTAATTTCCACAACCGTTATCTTGGATGATGACCTTAATGTTAGAAATGGTAGGGATGGCGGTAGTGGCAGGTGTCTCTATCGCAGAAGTGGATGCGAGAGTGGCGGGATCGATGTATGGTGTAGATGGGCCCTCATCATTTTTTGGTACTTGGGGGATTTTGTAGTACTTTGCTTCAAGTTTTTTGCAATAGAAGGGTTTGGGATCTCCATGGATGATAACTTCTTGTCCCTTACGTGTGAATTTCACACATTGATGGAAAGTTGACGCTACTTCCTTCATCACATGAATCCATGGGTGTCCTAGGAGGATGTTATATGGTAAGTTGAGTTCCAAGACTTGACAAGTGGTTTCCATGATAGCAAGCCCTACTTGAATAGGGAGTTTGATTGTGCCTTGAGACACTCTTTCTTGATCATCATATGCTCTTATTGTGACACCCTTTCCTTTGTTGATAGAATCCTCTGACATTTTTAATTTCTTGATGAGGTTGAGAGAACATATATTCAAGCCCACACCTCCATCCACCAAGACCCTTTTGACTTTGCTTTTGTGTATGATGGCTTCCAAGTGGAGTGAACGGTTGTGAGATGGTTGAGCAGGGAAATCTTGGTTAGAGAATGTGAGGAGATTTGGTGTAATGATATTTCTAACCATAGCTTGGAATTGCTCCGCATCAAGATCTGTGGGGATAGTGGATGAAGCCAATGCTTCTTCAAGGATTTTCCTATGGGCAGATGAGATTTTTAGCAACTCCATAATGGAGATTTGCACTAGTGTTCTTTTGAGATGATCAAGGACATTATATCCATTAGGGAAGATCTAGATGTAGGGACTCTGTTTGGCTGGGATGATCCTGCGATGGTAACTTTGCCACCTCTTGTGGTGACTCCACAATCAGCATAGGCGCCTTTGATGGTGATGACTATGCATTATTCATCTAGGGAGGCAACGACTATTTCATACACATGATTTATGTTTGTGTGGGTTCCTTTCCCCTTATCATTGTTATTATTATTCCCTTTATTGCCATGATTAGGCATTGGATTCATGTATATCTCAAGATCTTGGTTTCCTGTAGGCTATTCCATGTTTATAATCCTTTGATCGATAAGATATTGAACTAAGTTTTTTAATCTCATGCAACTATTCATGGTATGGCCTTTGATTTTATGGAATTCACAGAGTTGATTCTCATTATACCTAGGAGGTTTCACATCCGATTCTTGGTAATTCTCAAAGGTAGGAGCCTTGATGAGTTTTTTCGTTTATTAGCTTCTTCATTATGACTTCAAGTGGTTCCCCCAAAGCAGTGTATTTTCGCTTGGGATAATTCTTGTTCCATTGGGGTGGTCCCCTTTGATCATTGAGATTGTTGATTGTTGGATTGTTGTTTAGTTGTTGTATTGTGTGATGATTATTTTGGTGTTGGATTTGGATTTGTGGTGTGGGTGTATTTTGGTGTGGGGCACTAATGACTACTTTGGTGTCGATAACACCATCATTAGTAACATTTTTGCTCCTTGCCCATGTGCAAGGTTTATCATTGTAATTGGAGGGTGGGCAGTTGTTTTGTTGTTCAGGGTATGAAGTTGATCCCGCGGGTTGAGTCATAAGGGCTCATTCAATGTTGAGCGCCTTGGAGATCAACTAATCATATGTGGTGATCCCTTGTACCTTGAGATGAAATGCCAAGAGGTTGTCAAGGTTGGATATAATGGTGCAAACTTGTTGTTCTTTGGGCATGGTCCACTTGCTTTGATTGGCCTTGGATTGCCATCGTTGTAGGAATGAAGCGAATGATTCACCCTTACTTTGTTTCAGAGCTGAGAGTTCTTCTAGACTAACATCCATTGCAATGTTGCATGCATAATTTTTAATGAATGCATCTATAATTTCTTGGAATGTTCTGATGCCTGTTGGTAGGTGAGAGAACCATTCCATAGCGTGGCCAACCAAAGTCCTAGGAAATAGCTACATCAGATATGTATCGTCGTATGCGACTTCTATGCAATGAACCTATAATTCCCTGATGTGATCTTTAGGGTTTCCCATCCCATGATATTTGTCAAACTTGGGGATCTCAAATCCCTTGGGGAATGGTTTCATTACTAGGCTCCTGTCAAATGGATAGGGGCACAAGTTGCTTGGTGTTTTTGTTGTTCACCTTGATTGAAGATCGAGCACTTGTTGTGAGAGCAACCTGATTTGTGCTGTTACATCATTTTGCGGATCAGGGGGTGGGATGAAGGTGTTATGGGGTGTTTTGATTATGGGTTGGATGGGTGGGTTGTTTGGTGTGTTGTTTGATGATATTTGCACATTTTTCTGAACTAGGTATGCTTGCACTTGCTGCTGTATGAACAACGCTTGTTGTTGTTCTTGTTGTTGCTGTGCTAAGATTGCTTGTTGTTGTGCTTTCTATTATGTTTGTTGCTATTCCAACAACACTTGTTGTTGGTCTGCCAATTGGGCTGCTTCTTGCTACTCTTGATATTGTTTTATTGCTTGTTGATATGCTTGCAGTTGTGCTGCTTGTTTTTGTGCAAGAAGTTGTGCCTGTGCTTGTGCGTGCTGTGCTTGATATTGGGCATTTTCCTGAGCTTGAACTTGTGCTTGCACTGCTTGTAATGCAGATTGGGCTGTTTGAGTAGCTTGCACAGCTTGAGTGGCTTGTTGTTTTTGTTGTTACAATAACACTTGGGCTTGTGCAGCTTGTTGTGCCTGTAATGTGGCTTGGGCTATTTGGGTAGCTTGCACAGCTTGAGTGCCTTGCTGAGCAACTATTTATGTGGCTTTTTGTTTTTTCACTTGTAGGAATCCACTTTGAAAAGTAGCTTGCTGAGCTGCTTGCAATGCCAAGTTGTATTGGTTTGATATGCTAGAAGTCGGTGGTGGTGGGGGTGGTGGTGGATTTGGAATGGCGTTTGTGGTGGTGGTGAGTGGTGATGTCGTGTTGGTGATTTGAGTGGTGGATGGTTCTGTTGAAGTGGTTGGTCCTTGAGAGACCATGCTTTGCGATGATAGGGGGTGGTTGTCATATGTTGTTGCGATATCGATGACAAGTTTTGGGTGATGTTTTGATTGATATTCAAGATGCTGGTTTGATTGATAATTGGTAAAGGGGGAAGCCCTAAGCCAAGGAGTGGTGTGGATGATGATGGCAATGGTGGAAGAGGTGAAAATGTGAGGGGTGTGAGTTCTTGAGAAAATGCCCCCAGGTCCAAACATGTCACCTTCCTCTTGCAGATTTGTGAGGAGATAATTTTGAGGTGTTGCGTGGAAGGATGATGATGATGGATCATTATGGAAAGTGAGTAGAACATACTTATGTAATGGATTTTGGGGTATGTTTTGTTCCAAGATGGTATTTGCATCCAATTCTTGATTGTTAACAAGGGGGTGTGTTTGAATAGCATTGAGAAATGCATTCCCCTTATTGGCATTGGGTTGGGTTGGAGCAAAAGATGTTGTGATTTGCAGAATGTTTTGGGTGATGTTTTGGGATGGGGGTGTAGATGAGATGGGGATTGTGGATGAGATTGGAGGTAAAGATGTCTCCACTATTGAACTCGTGTCAAAATCAAAAGGTAATTTGGCACCTTGTTTTGCTAGTTCAAGCATGTATAGTGAAGGGTTAAGCCTCATCATGATGTTGACGATCTTATGATTTTTTGGATTTTGGAGCATTTTGGTTATTTCTTCATGCGACATCCCAAAGGTAAGATCTTCTCCTTGGATTTCCTCTTGTGGATTTTGTGATGATGAGATAGTCAAGGGATTGTTTGATTCGACGGGATTCATTTCGACGTTCGTTTGGCTTAGGTCACTTGAAGTGGGTGTTTCTTTGTTGGCTTCCATGTTCTTCTTTTATTGAGATCTAGTTTGAACCATAAAACAAGGATCAATTTTCAAGAATATGGGAGATGAATCTCTTGATTCTTTGGATTGATCTTTACTTTATGCACAAAATAGAAAATTTTAGGATATCTTGAGGATAAAAAAGGTGATATGATGATGATGCAAGAGATGGATGATGTGGACATTTTGATATTTTGATAAATCTTGAGGGGATGCTAGACTTTTGGGACTTTCAGATATGTTTTAGATTTTGATCTTGATTTTCTTGGATTGCCCTTGTTTTGATTGATTTTGATTTGCTTTGATTTTGAATAAATAGACCCTAAGATGTTGGATGATTATCTAAGGGATAGATTTTATCAAAGTATGACAATTTGAATATGTGTAGGGAGAAGGATGCATCTACCCACACTTATTCAAATAAGATGATAATTTAACCAAGCATATGAAGAAGGATGCATCTACATATACCTAGCTAAACAAGATGGTTTGATAACTTTGACTAAGCATATGCAAAAGGATGCATCTACACATACCTAGCCAAAGATGATTTGATAAATATTTCAAGGATTTTGTCTCAAGGATTTGATGATTTTGATTTTTTCCAAAAATCCTAGCATGAAGGATAATTTCAAGACTTCCCAAAAGGTGATGATGAGATGATTTTTGGTGTGATGTTTGAAGAATAGATGAAAAAATATTTTGGTTTTCTTTTGATCCTAAGATGAACCTAAAAAATACAATTTGTTTACCTAAAACCTCGGTATTGAAGAACATGCAATGCTTCTATAGACCTTTATAACCAAGAAGTGATTCAATTTGAGTATACATTTTTGAATTTTGAACCAGTGACTTTCATTTTGGGATTTATCTTCTTGAAAATCATGAGGTTTCAACACATGTGAGAGTTCATTTTGTTTAGCTTTTCTTAGTGACTTTATTTTACCACAAACACTTTCTTTGATTAAGTTTTTCAAGCTAGATGTCCAATGTCTTAATTTCCTCGAATCCCGCAAAGTATGTTATGTGGAAATTTGATGAATTCAAGGCAAGGGTTACCTATTGTTTATCTTTAGTAGACAAATTGAGATGTAATCCAATTTGTTTAGAAACCTCTAAGGATAGAATCCTAAGGGCAAGCAATAACAGACAGATTGAGTCAATTGTATTTGTCTCCTAAAGGGTTTGAAATTTTGATGATGAAGTTTAAGTGTTTGTTTAAAAGATGTTTTTGAACAAGCAAAGCATTTTGGAACCAAGAACAAGTACAACCCTATGGATGTGGAAGGCAATATTTGTTGGATTCCCACTTGGACAAGTCCATCTACGCTTATCTTTAGCGAATGGTTAGATGCTTGACCCCACTGGCTCCCCTCCATGGCTCATTAACATCATTCGGGGCAGCCAAGCATCAACACCCATGAAACTCCCATGGCATGCTTTCTATTTCTACTAAAAGACTATAAAAGTGTGGGGTGGTTTTAGAATGACCGTTCTTGCACCAACAAATAGATCAAGGATTTTGGAAATTCTAAAACATGGGTTTTAATTAGGACTTTCCGTTCTTGGAGATTGACCCATATGGCGAGAGTCCCCTTTTGGATCCATCTCATCAGAGCCAACCGTGTGATATTGGCGTTTATTCCAATACCCACATTTATATCTCGGTTGGAAATACTCTTGGCTTTAGAGTGTTACTGGTTGAGTCATTCCCTTGGATGAGTACTTTTTCCCCAAGGCAGGCCCTCTAAGATAACAAAAGTGAATAAAGACAATATTCGTAACTCAATCAATCTTTGTTTGCAACACAAAGAAAGAGAATATACGCAATAATGCTCCACTCACACTCGCACAATGTTTTGTTCAATTTTAAACCCAAAATGAAGTGTGGAGATGATTGCTTTATCTCAACCTAAAATCACAAAAAAATGCTTTTTGATTCTCAAGATCGCTATAAAGCGCGAGAGAAATGCATACGTCCTTTTTCAATGAAATTAGTTTAAGTAAGCCCTCACAAATAAAAAGTTGCACAAGTTCATTTTAGATCCACAAAGAAATTATGAGTTCTTTTTAAAGAACCAAAGGACAAATGAGAGTTGTTTTGTTCAATTGCTAACCAAAAAATAAATTCTAGTAAGTTGTAGTCCTAATGTTTGCTTTAAGCTTTTGCAAAAAATTGAAAAGATTCTTTTTTTAAAACCCAAACAAAATTAGTGTCCTCAACAAAAAGGAATAACAGTTTCCTAAGAGTGTTAAGCAAACACTAAAGTGTTTAAAAACACTTTGATTTTGTGAAGTACCCTCATCATGCTCCCTTTTCTTTCATTTTCAATTGATCCAACCTACAAGAGAGAAAACCAGTTAGATTCTGCAAAACACAGAGGTTAAAGAGTAGAAAATAGAAGATAAATTTATCATTTAACCAAAAGCACGTGCTAAAATTAAATTTCAACTTTTTACTCCCTACCAGAAGCACAACCTGTGACTGTGTCGTAGTTTGATTTCTTAGCGGTGCTGTACAGTGCCGCTTACCAGTCAGTGGCTCTCTGTGTCTGGACCAGTGAGCTCAACTACGTCACACTTTTTCTCAGTGTCATTTGATTTTTTGAAAAATCCCATGGGTCAGATTGGTCAAGCGGCACAGTTTGAAATTCAAATTCTTGAGCGGGAAGACTTCAGGGTCGTAGTTTGAGTTTCCAGCGGTGCTATATGGTGACACTAGAGAACCAACGGTGCTAAAACATTGACACTGAGCTTCCAGCGTTGGAATTTTTCTGTGCACAAACAAAAACGTAGAATTTTTAGGAAAAAATGATTAAAAATGAGATTAAGCCCTCCTTCTAGTTCCAAATGTGTGAACCCCAATCCTAATACCTGCAAAACAATAAGAACAAACACATTAGATGTTAGAATGCAAGTAAGAACAAGGATTCCCCATGAAATCCATTTACTAAGTTCAAATTAGGAAAAAAAATAATGAAGAACACAATAAAAACAACAAAAGAGATTGAATCCTAATTAAACTAGAAAACTCATGATCCCATGGGGGAATTGGTGCCAATTTGATGTGAAAATTGGCCCTTTCCCAATTATTATGATGCAAGCTTGATGTGTTGATGATAATTGATCCACTTTGATGAAAGATGATGAATGCTCTAAGCTAAAAACCTACATAACCTAGCTAATATTCAAGAATGATGGATGGAATTTGATAGATATTTGAGCATGGTAACTTTGCATAATTTGTGGATGATAAAATGAGGAATGAAGCCTCTTATTTATAGATGAGATTGAAGGATGAATGTCCAAAATTGAGCAATGTGGGACTAACATTCATCCAATGGCAAGATGCCACTTGTCAATCTATGAGTGGATGGAGGATGTGCAAGTTTTGAGGATTGTCCCAATAAATTCCTATTTTTGAATTTTGAATATTGTTGAAATGAATTGCAAGAGGGAAGGGAAAATGCATTAAATGCCACTTGTCTCAAGGCAAAGGACATGTAAGATAGAGTAAATGCCTTGTTGGATGTACATGTCAACTTGGATTTTTGAATTCAAACTTGAAGAATATTAAAAAAAGATGCCTTGTTGAGGAAAATAGGGATTTAATAAATCAATTAAATCTATTTTCATGTGCAAGTGGTAAATGCTGGAGGATGGGACATGATAAGAGATTAAATTAATCAAGGTTAATTAATTTAATGAAGGGGATTAGATGATGTGACAAATGTGACTTAGATTTGTGGATTTATTTAAATCAAATATGAGAGGAAGGTGATAAGAGATTAATTAAATAAAGATTTTGATTTATTTAATTAAAAGAGATGATGTTAGATTAAATTAAATAAGGTTTTAATTTATTTAATTTAATAGATAGACTTTAGATATTTAATCAAATAAAATTAATTATTTAATTAAATAGGGATAATTAGATTAGATGGATTGATTTAATTAACAAAAGAAAGAGACTTAATTAGATAAAATGATTTATTTAATTAAGGGAGGGAAATTGATGAATTTAATCAAATAAGGAAACTTGATTAAATGGTTAGACCGAAGGATGATTCAGGATGAAACAATGTTAGTAGTCGGGATCAGATGCACAATGTCAATCAGTACATTTTAGGTGTCTACAATTTTCTATCGCATAAAAACATTCTCACAAGTGGAAAATGAATGAAAGTTTTTGATGAGGAAAACAGGTTTTGAAGGGACTCGAAACCCTTTACAAGGCAAAGAAGCTACAAGAAAAAAACTAGCAAACCAAACTACAACCCAAAAGAAACAACCAAACAAAGATGGAAAATGAATGAAAGTTAGTCAAGGTGGAGTTAATGATTTCCTCCTCTTGTTCCAAGAGAATCTCATGGCTAGGATTTATTTTGGAAGAATGATCATCATTCTTGTTATTGAACTTTTTCTTAGAAAACTTGTAAAGGAATGATGCAAACATTTTGTAATTTTTAGATGTAAACAAGATAATTTTTCTAGTTACATGCTATACAAAATCCTAAAAAATGATGTCTTGTAAATATAATTTTGAATTCACACAATGCACTGAATTTATCAAATGAAGCTAAATATGATCAATTTGAAATAACAAAAATTCTACAAAATGTACCAACAAATTGAAAACAACAAAGGAAAATATAGAAATAGAGATTTTGATTCCTAGAAATGCAAGAAAAATCCCTAATTAGGGACTCATTGACCCATGGGAAAAATGGGTCCTAGTTGAGGGTTTTGAAAAATGAAGTTATAGATTTTTGAGTTGATTCCCCTGGGTTTCAAGTTCTGGATTGAGATAGGTGGTTACAACTTGAATTTGTGTGAAATTGAAGTCTAAATGCAAATGCAAATAGTGATAAATGACAAACTAGGATACCTAATTTGATGTGTAATTTTCATTCAATTTTGTAATACAAATGAATGATGATTCAACACTATGTAAATGCTTTGCAAAATGACTAATTTTTTTTTTGTATTTATTAGATATTAATAGATGGAAAAATACAATCCAAAAAACCCTAAATGAGATGCAAACTAATGCAAGTTAAGAGCCCTAAATGAGATGCAAATAAATGCAATGCAATGTAAATGAATGCAAAACCTAGATCTAGGGCTGAAATAGACTCCAAAATAAAAAAAGAAACAATGCTCAATCGTCGGGTACACTAAAATGAAATAAAGAAAAATAGGTTAAGGGAGAAGGGGGGTTGATCAATTTGATAATGTAGAGACCTATTTTCCTTTATTTCATTAGGAAAGGAGATCCACACAATGAATTGATTATCAAACCTTAGGTGAATCGACTCAAAGTGGGAATCTTCAAATTTCCTTATGACTGAAGGACGGGGGTCAAGATCAAACAACACTTTGGGGAGAAAAACTAAAAAATAGTAAACTAACACCAAAATATAATTTAACACTTGGAATAGAAAGATTAAATTCAATACTGACAGAACCTACAATAAAATTGTAAATCAGAGAAGGGAAGATCTAAGTTCACCTTTCACCAAAAGTCAGTTTCTGAAGCTAATTTGAGACTCATTCACCCATGGGCGAATGGGTCCTTTGTTAGGGTTTTTTTGCGAATTTGGAGATCCTTTGGTCCTATCTTTGCACTTCTAGATTCTCTAAGTTTCAATTTTGAAAAGTTAGAAATAAATTCTGTAAATGAGTTTCTGTGAGATGACAACTTTTGCAACTTTGTCAACTTCTTCAATTTTTCTGTTTAAGGGATCTTCAAGCTTTCTTCCACCTAGATCTACAAACACAACATGAAAGGGAAAAAATATTTGTTTTTTTCGTGAATGGGGTCCATTTTGGTAATCAAACCTTGAAATGCATTGAAACATGAAAGAGGGAATGAAGAATGAACAAAGCAATGTTACCACTCAACAAACCCTTACATAAATCTTGGAATATAGATCTGCAACTTGCATGAAATGGCCTCAATGGATGTGGATCTTGAACTTGAATCTTTCTTGAAATAATGAGTTTGAATGCTTGAATGGATTATGAAATCTACATCACCATATTAGCTCCAAAAAACATGCATGATGCAAGAAGACTTCGACATGAAAATTGGATCTTGAATATTGTAATAAAACTCTGATAATTCTTCTCTTGAATGCCTTTGATCACAACTTTGATATAATCTTGCTCACTTCAAATTTCTAGGTGAAACATAGTGAAATAACCTTATATTTATAGGTATGCATCCTCAATTTCCTGAAATTCAAATATCATAAGCCAACATCTGAATATAAACTTAGAGATATTAGAATCTTACCAAAAGCATAATTAAATTTAGGTCCTCAAGTTAAGGGAGGACCCATTCAACCATGGGCGAATGGGTCCCAGGCCCCTAAACATAGGACACACATTGCTCAATGAGAATTGTTATGTTAAGGCATTAATGAATGTTGGGTTTCCTCTTTGGAAAATGTAATAAATAGGCTTGGAAAATGAATTAAAGGGCCAATTACGGGGATAACTTTAAGAACCCCCCCTTCGATGAAGGTGTAAAATCCTGAGAATCTTGTATACTTTCTAATAAAAATATTAATTTTATTTGTGATTTTTTTCATTTTTCGGGAAAAATAATAATCTCAATTGTCGAATATTTTGTAATCACTAGAAGTGTGTGGAAATTTTTGGTGAATTGCAATGTTTTTAAAACCAATAAAATATTTTCATTGGTGATTAAAACCTATTTTCAAACCAATAAAATATTTCCATTGGTGAATTAAACATGTTTTCAAACCAACAAGATATTTCTATTGGCGAATTATAGCTGTGCTCAAACAAATAAAATATTTTTGTTGATGATTCAAAAATATTTTTAAACCAAAAAAAAAAATTTCATTGGAAAATTAAACCTTTTTTCAAATGAAGAAAAAAAACCATTGGCGAATTAAACATAATCTGAAACCAATAGAAAAATTCATTGACAAAATAAACTTGTATGCCAATAATAAATCATAGTGTGGGTGGTGAAAATATCAAATGCTACATATTGTTCTATTCTAGGATGAATTTTCCACACATCCAAATTCCTTCATAAAGTGTCTAGAATGGGGACAAGTGTCAAAATATTAATTATGTCTCAAGCCAAATGTCAACACAAATCAATATAACCCACGACTGTTCGATGAATTTTTGATGGATGACTATAGTTGCATTTCGAAAGAAAATTTCTGAAGCACTAGACTTGCAAATTCAAACCTCTAGAATAACACTAAAACTGTTAGATTTCCAAAAATCAATGGTTGAAATTTTATTACTAATTTTATTAATGATTCAAAAATGTTTTCAAACCAAAAAAATTATTTTCCTTGGTTCCCTGCTAGCTAGCAAGATTAAAATAATAAAATTAAGAAGCCAAAGGGATAGTGGGAAGGTGATGCCTATTCACCCTCATGGTAGGCCTTACCACTATTCAAAGGCATCGATGGATGAACGTGATCAAATCAATGGTTAAGATGTGCTTTGACAAATGAATCTCAACCATTCCCCGCTAGCCCGCAAGGGACCCACTATCAGATCTGGGCTTATGGAGGGATAACGAGCATGAGCCACATGGCATCATCACCACCACCCATAAAACTATAAAGGGTATGGGAATATTTGGTGAAATATTTCTTGAAAATTATGAAAGGTTAAACAACGTGCTACTAAAAGGATGTATGAGCACGTGCAAAATTATTCATTGAGATGTTTTAATCTTAACTGTCTATTGCTAAAAGAGGATATACATTATGGTCATTGGCCTATTGGTTAAAGAGGAAGCAAGTTGACGGTCGTTAGGTTGATCTAGGCTATTTCCCACTAGCTCATGATTGTTGATCTAAAACTTACATGAGCTAAGTTCATCAAAGATCAACGATTATCAAAGATTCAAAATTAGGTTGCTCTTCTAAATTTATATTTTGAAGTGAGAAAAATGTTTGATTTGATAACTTGATACTAAAAATGGTAGAAAGTATGGCATGTGGCACGTGCTTTCTTTTTATCGATTTCCACATATTCGTCAAATTTTCTTTCTTTGAAGAAATTGTGGTTGTGGTACCACACATTAATGCCATATGTACATTCGAAGTGATTGATTGGATGGCTTGATATTGAAAACTGCACAATGCACGGTAGATGATGATGTCATTAATCCAATGATCAATTGAAACAAGATTTGTAATGATTTCATATCATTTGAGTGGCAATTTTGATAGCTTGTCAGCTTGAGGTATAGTTTGCATGTAGCCAAATGTCAATCAAAATAAACATTTTAATTGTAAATGTAAGACTTAAGGTACACGAATCGATTAAGTTGGTTTTTTTGGTTTGCACAATTATCATTATACCCAACCTCACATGACTCATAAGTAAACATGGATCAGGCTAGTAGTGGTACTGGTGGCCCATAAATAGGGATAGTGAGCACAACTAAAATCATTCGTTGAAGGCTAAAGGCTTTACTATTGAGTGCAATGTTCTGAATTGTCATAAGGGTTTTCATTTTGTAAGGTTAATAAGGAAGAAGATGATGTGGTATAATTGGGAATACTCTAAATTATCCTACCTCCAATTATTTAGTTACATAGTAAAAGATCACTTTCCTTCAAGTTCAAAATGGGTGGAATTGGAAAGAAGTTGATCTGGTTTACTTGACTTTGGAGACAGGTTTTGAGCCAGGATGAGGAGCTCTGAGGGAGATAAGTTCTTTCATAGAGAGTCCTTCCACATAACTATTTTAATCTTGTTTTCATTCAAAGCCGATGACTTCTCATACTCCATTTTGATAGAGGCCCTCAAAGAGGAATTGTGGACTTACAAAATCACTGTGAGCTATCTAGATACATGGAAGTTGTGATAGGTACATTTTTTTTTTATCTTCATAGCTCCCATTTCTCCAACATGGTAGGAAATCCCTATGGATTCTCATATTTATTTGTTTGGTAATACGATCTGGATCCCATAGCCACCACTACCAACTTGGAATAAATTGTGTCATTTTGGGTTGCTCTGTGGGTTAGAATGAGCATATTATAAATGCAAAACCTTTGCATTTATTTTTAGAGCCACATTTGTATTACGTTATGACCAACAGAAGCTTGGAATCAATTTGTAATCCATTGTCACAAGAAGCAGCTTGGAATCAATCATGTCTATGTAAAGTGACATATGCCATTTATACAAAATAGGAGCTTGCATGCTCTACTCATCTTTAAAAGGATATGTAATAATGTAACATTGTAATTTAGTTGTAATAAAATAAATGGTTGTGTTATTCTTCATTATTCATTTATAGTAAAGAATTATTTTTTGAGTTCAATGTCTATGACTCTATTCAAATCAATTTTTTTCCTTTAAGAAATTAAGTATTATCTATTTATGAAATATTTACATGCAGATTTAAAACATAAAGCAATACAAATGAAAAAAGGAAGTTTCCATCAAATTGACAAAAAAAATTATAAACACTAAAAGTTGTCACTCTTGCTAGGGTTTATTGAAATGTTATTGATTTCTAATTTGTCATTGACCTTCTCCCCCATTTCTTGGTATCATTATTCATTTTATTAATTCCTTTGCAACATTAAGTTACCAGACCCTTGTCCTTGATGTCAATTCTAGCACATTAAAGTTTAAAACAACTTTAAAAAACATGTTTAATGTTTTATCATAAATTACTCAACCATTCGATGAACATTTGATGGATGGTTTTAGTTGCATTCTAGAATGAAATGCATAGAGCACTAGGTTTGCAAACTTAAACCTACAGAATCACCCTATAACCATTATATTTACAAAGATCAATGGTTTAAAATTTACTGTCAATGAAGGACAACCATGTACTAATTGTGTAGTCTGGAAGCAACACGTTGATGTTTCATTCACTTTAATGTTAAAAAAAAGAAAAATTTCTACTGCTAAGTGATTTTATTTTTAAGTGAGAGGGTCAACACATGGGTAGATTTTAGATTGCTCATTCTAGTGCACCAGGGAGATTCTGGGTTCCACTTCCAACAAAGCTAGTCGATGCCTATCAGTATTAATATTTTCAAGAATCAAAATCTAGGTAAGTGAAAGATAGAATTCCTAGGATACGTTTCATTATTTCTTAAAATACTATTTTGTCAAACTTTAGGTTTAGGGTTGAGATACTTAAAGAAAAAATAAGGAATTAAGAGGTAATTCACAATTTCACACTATATAAGCATGTCTACTACCACTAGCAGACTAGAAAAAGTTGTTGGGAAAGGTAGAGCAAATTTAGATAGAAAAATAGATTATTCTAGATTTCTTAAAACCTCAAGTTTCACTGATGAATACCATGATACTTATGATCCTAAAATCTATGGTAGGCTTACCTCAAAACTTAGATTTTCATGTGAGAATAAGGATACAAACCAAATGCAGGTTAATAGTTTCATTACATAGTGGGTAATTGGATTAGGGAACATGATGTTACATGAGGTTTTCTCTTACCCAAAATTTATCATGGTCTATGCCCACAATTATGATGATAAAAAAAGAGAAATTGTAAATAAAGATACCAAAGAATAAATTTTATCCATTAATGTAGAAGAATTTTGAAAAGTGTTGGGGTTTACAACTGAAGAATTTGGAAACATTCACATTGACCTAGAAAATCTTGCTAGTAATTATGAAGCAAAAGAAGAAAGGGAAAAACATATTTTCCTAAATAAAATAGTTCAAGAAAGAAACAACTTGAAAGGTAACCATAAGCCTCCTTATTGTTTTGAAATTTTTAGATCATGGGCTTAGGATACTATTTCAATGATAGCATTTTTCCTTGGATTGGATAGAAATTGGGAAGTGGGTGCAAACCTCCTTGAAATGGTATATAATATCCATTATGGTGTTCCACATGTCAAATATAAATTTATTTATCACATTTTAGAATCTATGCATATACAATTTTTAATGATTAAAGGAGGTTCCACCAAGACATTTAGGTTCACAACCTACTTGTGCTATTTTTTTAATTCAAATTTAGTGGAATGTTTCAAACCAACAAGCTTCAGATTCAACCCTATAGTAATGCTGAGGAAAATAAAATGGCTCTAGTATATGATTGGACCACTAAGATAAGGATGCATGATTCTCGAAGGAACTACAATAATTTTGTAGACTACTTTTTGGCTTCATTGCATCGATAATTACAAATACTCCAATGCCTAGATTGCCTATGTCATGTAGAAATTGCATTCAACTAGGAAAAAAATATAATTGGCTGATTGGTACTTAATGGAAGAATACACTATGCTAAGATTTTATGGATTAGGAGTAGAGCCATACAAACTTCCAATAAATGTGAAAAAAGGGTTTTTGCATTGGAATATGTAAGGCATATGCAGAGTAATGATGAACTACACTTTTCTGGTCAGCAAAAGAAGACCTTATTTCCTTCTTTACCTTTTTCATGTGGAGGGTTCACATTCGAGAGAAAAGCATTTAGTGTGGCACATGATCTTTTGAATTTTTTGAATTTTATTGTTATCTGTCACTGGAAATATGATCTATGTGACACCATTAAATCAATCATTGTGGCCAATAGGAATGCTACAAATAGAATTCAACATCAAAGTAAACCCTTGCTTGAAAAATTGAGAAACAAGGATTCCTGGGATGAGGTCAAAATAGCAATGGAGAAAAGTGTTGCTAAGAAAGGTATTTCTTTTGAATAATGGTCAGCAGAAATTATGGCATTCCACTAAAATACAATTATGAGGTACAACAATTTTTATGAAAAAAGTGATAAACCATCTAGTAGAGTAAAAATGCCAGATTCTCTGTTGAATAAGACAACTAAGAGGGGGGGTGAATTAGTTGTGAAATTTTTAACCTTTAAAATTTTCACCAGAAATTAGATCAATAAAAAATCCTTTCCTTTGCTAAAATGATTAAACATTAAGTGCAAAGGCAGAAATTGAAAAGCATCACACATACAAAGTAACACCAAATTTATGTGGAAAACCCAATAAGGGAAAAACCACGGTGAGGATCAGCTCACAATGTAAAGAATATCAAAATTGATTACAAAGGCTCATTGCCAAAAAAAGACTCATTGTTTGGATTAGGACTCACTATCCAACAAGGGTTCACCACCCGGAGGGCTCATTGCCACAAAAATACAAACAAGATAGAAGAGATATGTTACAAAGAGAAGACAACCTCAATGCAACAAAGATTTGCACCATGATTCACTCAACCACTTGCATACATGCATGAATGATAGAGTACACCTTCAACTCACTGTATCTAGAAACTCAACAATTAAAATTCACACTGATCTACCAAAATCATATCACATACACACTATTTCACAGCTATCTTACTTTATTTCTTTGCATACCTTTCATCGACATCTCATCCTATATTTATACCATCTTCAACTTTGAAACATATCCAAAGTCGACTATACATCATTTAAATTCAAACTAGGTTGGTACCAAAACATTCTAGGGTGGAATTAGATTGAGGGAAACCTAAAAACATGCTTGATGAACTTCAAAAGTAGTGTTTAACACAAGGTTGTCCAAACTAGTGTAAACACAGAACAATTAAGCACATGCAACCCTTAACATGATCACATAGAAAAATTAAGCACACACAACCTTTAACATCATACAATATTTCTAGACAACAAAATTATCTTCAACATAATAATAATAGCTTAACTCTAGAACCGCAAGTCATAAGACTCAATCAAGAAGAAATACAGAGCAACTACATTTCTTTTGGACCTTAGCTAGATACCCTAAAAAAATAGTTCACAACTGGTGAACATAACTCACATTGTATAACGACCCAAAAACTCAAAATATGGATATAGTAGCTTTCAAAAACCATGATCAACATATATGAACCATATGAACATAGGAGAAAATCCCAGAGCAAAACCCAAAGCAACCACTGAATACTTGCAACCTTTCTTCAATTACAATTTTCTCAATATCCTCGACATATATAGCCAATAACCTACATACATGACATAAATGAAAACAACAACTAGTTGATAACCAGTTAACCAGTTGACATCAATGCCAACACCTTCATTCTTGCAACAATCTCTCCCTTTGTCATTGATGGAAAAACATGATGTGGAAAAACATCAAATACAACACAATAGCTTTGAACACACTTTTCATGATTTTACTTTTTGTTTCTCCCCCTTAGTAGATAATATTTTTTACACATCTTCCTCATCTCCCCCTTTGACATCAATGGCAAAGGAAAATGATATTTTACATTGATTTCCCCTTTGAAATTAAAAAAAAAACTCTTTCAATGACAACATATGACATTACCTACACCCCCTGAGAGGTAGCCACAAAAAACATAAGTCCAGAAGAAAGATAGATCCATAGACCTACCAGAATAATATATATCCATATGCATCTAGTTCAAGGAGGGGAAATAACCCCTAGCTTCTCTTAGAGATACTCAAAAGTATCTTTAGGAGGAGTCTTCGTAAATATATTAGCAACCTGATCCTTCATAGGTACTGTAGACTTCCAAATTTGGACACTTAATTTATCCAAATTTATCACTTTTCATCTAAACATCATCTTATCTGAGTTAATTAAGTAATATTATTATTATTTAATTAATATCTTTAATTTTGCTAAATCCCTAAGGTATTTAATTAATAATTAAATACCTTACTCTCTTTAATCCTCTTTTCATCAAATGAATTAAATATTACATTTATTTAATTCCTCACATGTCTTTTCATCTAATCCTAATCCATCTCTTAATCTCTTCATTAAGGATGTGCACATGCCTAATCCTTGATTAGGATGTGTCACATCCTCCAACTTTTGCAAGTTGGCTTCTAATCCTCATTAACCCCTAATTATCCTCTAATTACTAATTAGTTAAACCTAATTAGTACCTTGGTCAACTCTCCCCATCCCCCAAGGAATTTTTAATTCCTTTTATTCTCCCTAGGCTCCTCTCTTCCCCATGTGAATTTTTAATTCACTTTTATTATTCCTAGAATCCCCTTTTCCCATGCATCTTCTAGAACCTTTGACTTGTCACATCAAGTCACATGTGAAAAATTCCCACCTTTTGGGAACCTTGTCTTATCCACTAGATTCTTCCAATCATTGTGAATTTTTAATTCACTTTTATTCTCCCAAAGTTTTCCTTCTCCCCATGTGATCATTGAAAGGTCACATCAAAGTACTTGGAAAGTACTTGTCCTTCCTCCACATCATGTACCTCTCTTCCACATCACCTACACATCATCTCATCCTTAGCCATCTCATAATTCACATGTCAAGATGTGAGGGTTTGTGAGTCCTCAATTCACCTTAGCCCTTCATCTTGGCCTTGTTGGATAGATCCCAACCATTGAATTCTCTAGAGAATTCAAGTTTCTCTATAAATACCCCTTCCTCTAAGGAATTTAAAGGACTTAGCCATTTTGCAACTAAATGCTACCATTTTGTGCACTCATCTAACCATCAACTTTCATCCATTTGCATCTATATTCAAGCATATAGTCAAGACTTACTTTTAGCCATATCAAGAGCCATCAAGGAGCATACAAATCAATCCAAATCAAGGGCCAACCAAGGAGTTTTAGCTGTAAGAAGGAAGGTATATCTATTTGTCTTCATTTAACACTTTCCTCTTTGCATTTACAAATTCCTTAGGCTAATCTTGAGGTGTTTCCTTATGTTTCTCCATTGCATTTTAATTTCTTAGAATAGGGTTAGACATTTTGGTATCATAGGTACATAATCAAGTTTTATTTCATTCTCCACAACATTCTCTCTCAAGAAGTGATACCTGATAGATATATGATCTTTCCTTGAGTGCATCATTGGATTCTTTGAAATGTTAATTTCACTTATATTATCACAAAAGATAGAAATAGGATCATCATACATTACTTTGATATCTTTCAATGTCTATTTCATCCATAAAACTTGTGTACAACAAGATGTAGAAAAAATATACTCAACTTTAGTAGTGGACAACGCGACTGAATTTTTCTTTTTACTCAACCAAGCCAGCAATCTGTAACCAAGAAAGAATCCACCACCACTTGTACTTTTTCTGTCATCTACACAACCAACCCAATCTACATCTATATAAGCACTTAGTGTAAATTTAGTATCCCTAGTATACCATAAGCCATAATCAGGAGTACCATTCATATATCTAAATATTCTCTTAATAGTAGCAACATGTTTTTCTTTAGGTTCTTCTTGAAATATAGCCACAAGATAGAATGCATGCATAATATCTAGTCTAGTAGTATTCAAATACAATAGTCCACCAATCATAGATCTATATTTTATTTGATCAACCTTAGGTGAATGATCATCTTTACCTAATTTGAAACTAGTCACCATAGGAGTGCATACTAGTTTGGAACCATCCATCCCAAAATTCTTCAACATATCTCTTATAGAGAATACTTTCTTGGGGTGGGGGTGAAGGTGAACAATCCAACATCTAGGTGTTCTCCCAGGTGGCAATGAAGGAGATGGTGCCTGGTAACCTATTAGGCTAGGGTGGGAGGAACTCTAGTTGATTGTCAGGGGTCCCCATAGTAGTTGTTCAATCGATTGTCATGGAGGATATAGAAGTACTTCTAGGAGGATGCTAAGAAAATGAAAGCATGGGAAATTACTATCTTGAGGTAGGCTCCTTCCTCATTCGACCATTAAGTAGGTAGGCTCCTCATTCGGGACTCCCAGTATGGACTATCAGTGTTGCTAAATGATCTATCAGAGGAGGAGATTGTTTTACATGGGCCAAGAGAGAAAGCTAGAGTTTAGTTGGATGGCCCCACCTCCAATTAAGATATACTTTGAAAAATCCCTTTCTTTGTTTGATTGATTTGTAGCCCAAGAAAGAAATTCATCTCACCAAACATGGAAATCTCAAATTCTTTTTGTATTTCTTCTACAAAAATATTGCACATAGTTTCATTTCCTCCAAAGATAATTTCATCAACATATACAACCACAATCAAGATTTTATCATTTTGAATTTTAAAATACAAATTACTACCTTCTGCACCTTTGTTGAAACCTTACTAAATTAAATACCTATCTAACCTTGCATACCAAGATCTAGGATCTTACTTCAATCCATATAGATCTTTCTCCAATCTACAAACCATATCCGGTTGATCTAACAACTAGAATCCTTCCAGTTGTTCTATGTAGACCTCTTCTTCTAGCTCACCATTCAAAAATGCAAACTTAACATCCATCTGATAGACCTTAAAATATTTATGAATAACAAACACTAAGAACATCCTGATAACTTCCATTCTTTCCACCAGAGAAGAAGTATCTTGAAAATATATGCCTTCTACTTGTGAGTAGCCCTTACATAGAAGCCTTGCTTTATTTTTGATCACTTCTCCATTCTCATCCAACTTGTTTCTAAATACCCACTTTGATCCAATTATGTTTTTATTTGCTAGTCTAGGGACCAATTCCCAAGTTTGATTCTTCTCAATATGCATAAGTTCTTTCATTGCTTCCATCCAATGCTCATCTTTACATGCTTCACTTATGGTCTTTGGTTCAATCTCAAAAAGTAAACACAAATTTATCTCACTAGCAACAACTTTGCTTCTTATCAATACTCCTTTTGTCTTATCTCCAATGATCTAAATTTCTGAATGATTTTTCTGCACATATTTAGGTGTCTTTTGGGAAACCACCAAAGCTTCTTCTTCTTCTTCATTCTACTCTTGCTCATCCTTTTCCTATTCTTCCACAACTTCTTCAATACACAATCAAGTTCATTAGGTACATATCCATCAACTTCAATTGAATTCTTCATTGCTTCATCAACCTTGACATTTGTGCTTTGTAAAATCTTCCTTAGTCTTTTATTGAAACATATGTAAGCTTTGTTTCTAGTAGAATATCCAAGGAAAATTCCTTCATCACTTCTAGCATTAAACTTCCCTAAATTTTCTTCATCCCGTTTGATATAACATTTTCTTCCAAATACCTTGAAATACTTAACAGTAGGAATTCTTCCACACCATAGCTCATAGGGGGTCTTAGTACTATTGGCTCTTGCTTGAACTCGATTGAAAACATAAACAACAGTGTGAATGACTTCTCTCTAGTAAACTTCCAGTAGACTAGCTTCAATAATCATTGATCTAGCAGATTCTTGAATTGTTTTGTTCTTCCTTTCAACAACTCCATTCCGTTGAGGAGTTCTCAAAGTAGATAACTATATTTTTATTCCATGAACTTCACAAAACATATTAAACTCATGGGAGGTGAATCCACCACCTCTGTTAGACCTTAAGCATTTTATTCTCAAATTTACTTCATTCTCAACCATAGCTTTGAATGTCTTGAATCTATCTAATGCATCAAATTTCTCTCTAAGAAATGTAACCCATGTATACCTAGAGTAATCATCAATAAAAAGCATAAAGTACCATTTACCTTGTAGAATTCTCACTCTTGTAGGACCAAAAAGATCTATATGAATTAAATCTAGTAGTCTGATAGTAGATTGTTCCTTTGATCTGAAGTTGTTTCTTGCTTGCTTTCCAAATTGACAATTCCTATAAATAGCATTAACATGCTTTGTAATCCTTGGAAAATATCTCACAACTTGTACTGTATTGATCCTCACCAAGTTATCAAAATTCTTATGGTACATTCTCTGATTCCATTACCAACAGTCATTAATCTGAGTCATAAAGCAATGCCCATCAACACCCTTAAGTTGATATATATTTCCTTTAGGCTTCTTTCCTGTAGCAATCATTTTTTTGGATCCTTTCTTGATTTCACATCTCTCATCCTTAAATACAAGATTATATCCTTTACTACACATCTGTCCAACACTCAAGAGATTATGGACCTTGAGCCCTTAACATAGTAGACACCATAAGAATTATGCTTGCCATAAAAACTTATTGAACCTATCCCAAAAATCTTAGCACCAATATCATCTCCAAACATAACTAAGCCTCCATCATATTTTTCAAGTTTAACAAACTTACTCTTATCACTGGTCATGTGATGTGAACAACCACTGTCAACAACCCAATAGTTCTTTTTCTGTTTAGCATGTAGGGTAGAGATTACAATATATGTATCTTTCTCTTTCTCTAGAAGACATCTTTTCACCTCTCTTTCAAAATTAGCATAAGTAGGTTCATCTTTTATAGCCAATAACAAGCATTAATAATCATCAAAGTCTCCATAATTAGATTCCTCATCAGAAATACTAGCATCCTCATTCACATAATATGCTATGTTGATCTTCTTACCTTTGTTTTGTTTGCTAAATCTTTGTTTATTCTTCTTATCTCTTTTCAGACATCTCGAAGCATAATGACCTATTCTTCCACAAATAAAGCATTTAAAGGGTGACTTACCTTCATACTTACCCGAGCCTTTCTTCATCCTTCTCACAAAGTTAGCTTCTACTTCATCAAGATTTTCTTCATCCGGATCTTCAGTTCTTGTAGCCTTAAAAGTAGTTTCTAATTTGGATCCATTTCTCAAATTTGACTTTCTCAACTCACAAGATGTTAGAGTTCCCAATAATTGATCTTTAGTGTAGGTCTTGTAGTATATATGTTCTTCAATAGAAAATACCTTTTCACTATATGCATCAAGGAGAGTTCTAAGAATCTTCTTTACAATCCTAGATTCATCTATTGTAGCACCAAGTCCTCACATTGCACCTACCACCTCATCCACTCTCTGAACATAGGATTTAATGTTCTCATCTTCAAACATATGCAGGAGCTCAAACTGTGTCTCCAAATTCTAAAACTTTGCTTGATGAGGGCATAGCTCGAGACATAGAAAATAACCCACAAACAAGAGAATAATTTTATTATTCAGAAAATGGAGCTTCTTACATGCAGAGGATCTCAATCCCCAAGTTCTACAACACATGCAAGTTACAGATAGCTACATAATAACCCTTTCGCAATATGCGAGCTTGTCCCCAAAAAGTTACCCAAAAATTAGAAATCCACCCATAAATAGAGCTCCTCTTTAGTTTGGAGCCAAAACAACATTCAAATTTGAGTTTAGGTGGTTTGGTGCTGAAAAATTACAACTTGAAGTTCAAATTTCAAAAGAACATTTGCAATTGTATCTTCTAGAAAGTGTGCCAACTTCCCAGGGCCATAACTTTTGATCCGAGACTCTGATTTGCGAACCGTTTAAACTGTTGGAAAGGTATCAAAGTCAAGAATGTGCTAGAAATAGGCTACTCCAATTTTGGAAAGTTTTGGGGTGGATATAAGAAATCTAAGTGCCTCAAATCTAACTCAGAAGATTTTCAAGTGCAAATCTAGGAAACAAAAACTGCAATATCTTTCAACCAAGTACACCAACTCCCTCTTCACAAAACTGCACTTCTTTAGATTAATCAATAGTTTCTCTTCTCTTAACTTCTCAAAGGCTCTGAATATGCATTAGATGCTCATTCAATGTCTTACTAAAAATCAAAATATCATCTAAATACACAATAACAAAAGTTCCCAAAAATTCTTTTTGTACCTCGTTCATGAGCCGCATGAATGTGCTTGGTGCATTGGTTAGCCCAAAAGGCATGACTAACCACTCATATAGGCCCTCTTTGGTCTTGAAAGTAGTCTTCCATTCATCTCCCTCTTGAATCAGATCTGGTGATATCCACTCTTTAGATCAATCTTTGTGAAGTACTGAGCTTCACTCAAATAGTCCATCAGGTCATCCATCCTTGGCAAGGGAAATCTGTACTTGATTGTTATCTTGTTTATGGCTCGAGAATCTATACACATCCTCCACTCCCCATCCTTCTTTGGTGCTAGTACTGTAGGTACTGCATATGGACTCAAACTCTCCCATATCAAACCCTTTCTCAACAACTCTTGAACTTGTCTATTCAACTCCTCAATTTCTATTGGAGTCATTCTATGAGCTGCCTTATTTGGCAAACTGGCTCTAGGAATAAAGACAATCTGATGACTGATCTTCCTTATTGGTGGTAAACCCTCAGGTACATTATCAGAAACAATATCCTGAAACTCATCCAACATCCCAAAAACTTCTTCTGGAACCTTCTCACTATCCTCTTTACTCACTCTAGGAATTAATGCATAACATACATGCTCATGCTTCATACCTTCTAAATTTTTTCTTCCATCTACATAACAAATTCTAGCACTACTACATACCTTTTCTTCGGTCTCCTTTAGGGGTTTCAACTTGTGATGAACCCCATCCTTTGTCAAGGAATAAGTGTTTGCATGGCCATCATGTATAGCTCGCCTATCGAATTGCCACGACCTCCCCAACAACATGTGACATGCATCCATGGGGATGATATCACAGAGTACCTCATCATGGTAGCTCGTGATCTTGAACTTTACTAGGCATTGCTCATTGACCAAAACTTTGTGGTCTTTCTACAACCAAGCAATCTGATACGGATGCGGGTGCCTTTCCCTCTTCAGCTTCAACTTTGTGACCGTCTCTTTTGACACTAGATTATTGGTACTCTCACAGTCAATAATGACATCACAACATTTTCCTTCACACTTGCACCTTGTGCGAAACAGATTCTTCCTCTGTTCTGGTTCCTTTTCCTCAGTCACTAGGGATCTCCTAATCACTGGGGCTTCTCCCCTTTCAGCATCATCTGAATATTCAGATTGGGCCTCCTCATTTGCATGCGCAACCCTTCCATGACCTTTTGGCCTTTTGTCTACCCTTCCTTGGTGTTGTGGACATTCATAGGCTTAATGCCCTTCTTCACCACACTGGAAACACATTCCTTTGAAACCACTTCTTCTAGATCCTTGTCCATATCTCCCTCATCCTCTACCTCTTTGATCACCACTATTTTGATCACGAGGGAAGTAGAAGTTGTCATTCCTTTCCACATCTTCACTTTTCTTTTCATCATCATTTCGTCTTCCTGAAGGTCTTCCACTGCCCCTTCCATTTTGACTTCCTTGTCCCTTTTTCTTGCCATCAAATCTTTTGTTCAACTTCTCTTCCACCTTCAGAGCAAACTGATACACATCCTTAATGGTGGCCATTCTGACTAGGCTTAACTCCTCTTGAATGCTCGGTCGTAACCCATTAAGATATCATGCTACCTTCTCCTTATTGGCCTCTATGTGGCCCGTTCTGATGATTATCTTGTGAAAATATTTAGTATATTATTTCACAGATCTGCTTCCTTGCTTTAACCCTTGCAATTTCTTTAACAGATCTAACTCCTAGTCCACTGGTATGAACTGCTTCTTCAGTTTCTCTACCATGCGATCCCATCTGGTGATATTTCCTTTTCCTCTTTGATTTCTTTCCAACTGGACCTCTTTCCACCAAATAATGGCATGGCCCTTTAGCTTCATTTTCACAAACTTAACCTGATCTGGGTCCTCTATTTCCTCATACTCAAAATATTCTGCTAGCTTGTTGATCCAGTCGATCAACTCTTCTGGGTTCAGACTTCCAGAATAACTAGGGACTTCTGCTCTGGGTCTTTTCTTGATCTTAGAAATGGCCCTTATTAGCCACATTTGGTCTTGATCAATTACTTCTTCTTCCTCTTCTATATTTGAACCTTCTTCTTCTCCTTCATCCTCACTTTCCTCCCTTGGGTTTAACCCTCTTATGAACTGCTCTTGTAACACGTCAATCTATCTCTGGAGGGTTGCCAGTGCATCTCTTCCACCAGCATTTCTATCACCTCGACCACCTATGGCACCACCATGCCTACCAGGCATCACTCTTGGAGGCATCTTTCTTGACCTCGACCCACAACCACGGTCCTGGAGTGAACTGCCTCACGATCGGCGATCTGCCCACACACTCAAGAAAACCTCGCTCTGATACCACTTGATGAGGGCACAGCCCGAGACATAGAAAATAACCCAAAAATAAGAGAATAATTTTATTATTCAGAAAATGGAGCTTCTTACATGCAGACAATCTCAATCCCCAAGTTCTACAACACATGCAAGTTACAAACAGCTATAGAATAACCCTTTCGCAATATGCGAGCTTGTCCCCAAAAAGTTACCCAAAAATTAGAAATCCGCCCATAAATAGAGCTCCTCTTTAGTTTGGAGCCAAAACAACATTCAAATTTGAGTTTAGGTGGTTTGGCGCTGAAAAATTACAACTTGAAGTTCAAATTTCAAAAGAACATTTGCAATTGTATCTTCTAGAAAGTGCGCCAACTTCCTGGGGCCATAACTTTTGATCCGGGACTCTGATTCACAAACCTTTTGAATCATTGGAAAGGTATCGAAGTCAAGAACGCGCTTAAAATTAGATACACCAATTTTGACAAGTTTTGGGGCTGATCTAGGAACTCTAAGTGCCTCAAATCTAACTCGGAAGATTTTCAAGTGCAAATCCGAGAAACTAAAATTGTAGTATCTTTCAACCCATGAATATAAAATAAAAACCATAAATTGAGAATTTCATTATGACAAAAAGGGTATCCAAAAATGTAAAAACATCTAAAAACTGAGAAACTTGAAATTTAACTATTTTTGGGTGATGCAAGATTGCCCTTACACCACTGGATGCTCCTGCATCATTGCTTCTTTGACCCTTTCATCTCCTTCGTACATATTTTCTAAAGCATCCCAGACTTCTTTAGTGGTCTTCAGATTTTGAAATTTAATCAACTCTAAATGTGAAAGACTATTGTTCAAAATGAACTTCACCTTATTGTTTTCTTCATGTGCCTTGATTTCATCAGCTGTACTCAGACCATTACCAGGAAAAGTGTAAGTAGTCTTATAGGCTTTCTCAACATCATGTCCACAATACTCTAGATATCCTTCCATCTATATTTCCAAATAGCATAATTAGTTCCATCTAACCTAGGATACTCAAATGTGATCTAGCCTACCATCTTGGACCTTTCTTAAGTGGTTAAGATCCTCTCCAAGGAACCAAGCTCTGATACCAATTGTTGAACAAGACAAATAAGAGGGGGGGTGAATCATTTGTGACAAAATTTAACCTTTAAAATTTTCACCAAAAATTAAATCAATCAAAAATCCTTTACTCTTCTAAAATGATTAAACATTAAGTGCAAAGGTAGAAACTAAAAATCATCACACATAGATAGTAACAAAAAAATTATGTGGAAAACCCAATAAGGGAAAAACCATAGTGATAATTAGCTCACAATATAAAGAATATCAAAACTGATTACAAAGACTCATTGCTAGAGTAGGCACACTATTAAAATAGGACTCACTTTTTGGATCAGGACTCACTGTCCAACAAGGGTTAACCACCCGGAGGGCTCAATGCCACACATATACAAAGAAGATAGAAGAGATATGTTACAAAGAGAAGACAACCTCAATGCAATAGAGATTTCCACCATGATTCACTTAACCACTTGTAGACATGCATGAATGGCAGAGTGCACCTTTAGCTCACCACATCTAGAAACTCAACAATTAGATTTTGCACTGATCTGCCAAACTCACATCACATACACACTGTTTCGCATCTATCTTGCTCTATTTCTTTGCATACCTTTCACTAATATCTCATCCTATATTTATACCATCTTCAACATTGAAACATATCCAAATTCAGCCATACATCATTTAAATTTAAATTAGGTTGGCACCAAATCATTCTAGGGTGGAATTAGAATGAGGGCAACCCAAAAAAATGCTTGATGAAATTTGAATGTAGTGTTTAACACAAGGTCAACCAAACCAATGTAAAACACATAGAACATTAAGCACACACAACCCTTAGCATGATCTAATCTTTCCAGACAACAAAATTATCTTCAACATGATCATAACAACTTAACTCTAGAACCGTAAGTCATAAGAATCAACCGAGAAGAAATATGGAACAAATACATTTCTCTTGAACCTCAGCCAGATACCCTGAAAAACACAGTTCACAAATGGTGAACATAACTTGCACTGTACAATGATCTAGAAACCCAAAATCTGGATATAATAGCTTTCAACAACCATGATCAACATATTTGAACCATAAGAACATAGGAGCAAATCTTGAAGCAATAACCAGAGCAACCACTGAATACCTGCAACCTTTCTTCATTACAATTTTTTCAATATCCTTGACATATACAACCAATAACCTGCATCTATGACATCAATGAAAACAACAACTAGTTGATAACTAGTTAACTAGTTGACATCAATGACAACACCTTCATTCTTGCAACATTCTCTAGATAAGGAAGTTACAGCTAAAAATTGGTCATGATAAAAAAATTATTGCCTTTTGGTCTATGAGGAAGGAGCTAGGTGAACCAAGAACTCTTGCAAACTTTAGAGATAACAAAGAAGATCGTAAGTTTAGCAAATTGTGGAATATGGAGCATCCCAATGAACGTGAAGATCAAGAAACTGATGATGAATTTAATGATGATAGGGAAGAAAAAAGCTATGTCAAAGCTAGTTTAAGTGAGGCCACAAAAGAAGCATATACTTTAGGAGAAACCATAGCCAAAAAAATGGGTTATGAAGGTGGTCCTTTGGGGCCCCAAGGACAAGGCCCTTGGACGGTAACATATGTAGAGCATAGAAAACCAATTGATAAATATGGCCTTGGAGTTGATAAGTATGACCAAGAATATACAAGTACAACTAAAATAATTCATTTTGTTAGAGCTTCGAATCCTAATCCTCAAGGTCAGATACAATCACAACTAAGACATTCCCATGGTAGAGAACCTAGTGCAATTTCCATCACCACTAGTGGCAATGGTATGGGTAGTAGTACTAGTAGTGGTCAACATGTGCTACAACAAAAAATTTCACACAAGAGGACAACAATACAAGATACCACACAAATACCAAGTAATCAAGGCATACAAAAGATGTCAAGGATTTTGACAGGTCCAAGTCCAACTACCATTTCCACCACAAAGGAGTTAAATTTCTAGGCACTCTCATAGTTAGTGTTGCTACAACAACATTAGCAACTACAAGTACTCCTAGTCCTTTGCCATTCAAGCATTCCATTGTTCCTGTGTCCCCAGGTTTTGATTACATTGAAGATTTTAAAAAGAAATTAGAATTGTATAAAAAAGAAAAGAAACAACTAATGGAGAGTGCGTCTGCTATAATTTTAGAGCTTGCAACAACCATGGTGTTACCCACATTTGACACAAATAAAGAACTCATGGAGTACACAATTATTGTTCCCATAGTTCAAAATAAGCCAACAAATCAGATGGATCAATCTGAATTTTAGGTGAGTAGTTTACAATTGGATTTTTTTGGACTAAAAAATACTGACAAACTTAATGTGTCAAAGAATAACAATGAATTGGTGTACACATCATTGCTAAAGAAAGAGAGAGAAAAAAGTTGTAGATTGAAATAGAAAGGTTACAGGTAGACCTAGAAAATGAGAAAGCAAAGAGGAAAGCAACATATAGCAAGAGAAATGAATTAGAAAAAAGAATAAAAAAATGTGCCTCTACATCAACAAGCAAAGAGGATAAACAAAATGAGAGAGAAGTGAATGAACTAAAGCAAAGGTTAGATGAGAGTAAAATGAAATATGATGAGGAAAAATACACTTCAAAAAAATTAAGAAAAAGCATTAGGAAAGGAAATGAACAATGGGAACAAAAATTGGAGAAAGAGAGAAAAATAAATGAAAGATTGGCCACAAAGCTGATGGAAGCAAAAAATGAAATTAACTCTTGTCAAAATAAGTTAACTGCATTTTGTAGAGAAATAATGAGGCATATGAAACAAAATATCTGGGATGAAATAATGTAGAGGACTGATCATTTGTGTGAATTGTTTCAATTGATTAATGCTATCAGACTACATTATAAGAAGCTCAACAAATATTTAGTGTACAAATCAAGTTTAACAAAAATGTGCTGGCATTAGAGAAATCTGCAAATCAAGTTCAACAAACAGTCTACAAAGCTAGTGACAAAGATTTGAAATAAAAAAGGATTAATAATCAACTTGCTACCTCAATGACGTTGTCATCTATCATTCAAAAGTGTTTGAGAATACGTGAAACAAAGGAATTTGTGCATCTGGCTGCAAACAAGATGAAGAAGCTAGATGAAAAGGTAAGGAACTTCATAGAGCTGGTTTTCCAGAGGATTTTGACACAAATGAGTGATTCATTAGAAAGGATGATTTCAGAAAGAAGATGGAGGGTACAAGGAAGATTTATTTGGACCAGTTTCCTTAGAATCTAGATGTGGTGAACTATTTGGATTCCATCAAACCACTAATAACCTTGAATGCAATTTTGACTGAAGAATTCAAGACAGGTTCCAATTTCAATCATGAATTGTTAACAAAATTTCAAGTCAAAAAACATTAGTTAGAACAAATGACAATTCCAACACTTGAATAGTGGAAGTTGTTAGAAAAGGTGATACGGTGATTTGATAGTGATAATATGAGTTTCCAAGTTCCAACTCAACTCTGTGCAAAGTTTTCTTTGAGAAAGAGTTTGCATTTCCAATGCCTCTATGTATTCCTTCATGTGAAAATCAATAAAAATTCTCAAATTTAGTAATGTGTTGATGTTCAATTATCTGTATTATTTATTTTATCATTTGGAGAAAAAGTCTAGTTTCAACTACTAGATACACATTAAATGATTGCTGATGTTCAATGTTGTATATGATAATATTGTTAATATGTTATTAAGCATTGAGTTGAGTGATGAATCACTAAGTACATGTTTAACACAATTAAAATATGAAATTATTAATAATATGTTAATTTATTCAATTTGATGCATAATTTCAAGGAATACAATATAAAATATCAAATACAATAAAATATCAACTACAATTTAAAATATAAAATTCTTGGCAATCCTCAACTAGTTAAATTAGGGTTGTTAGGTCTATAACCTAGGGCTTTCTAAAACCCTATTATCCTAAAACCATGGTGTAGAATTCTTGGTAATCCTCAACTATTTAAATTAGGGTTGTTAGGTCTACAACCTAGGGCTTTCTAAGGGTAAGGTCATGTTGGTTGTTTTTTAAGAATTGAGCTAATCTTCAAAGGAGTTTATGGAATTTCCATTTCCAATTCTCAACATGCTGAAGGGATTGGCCAACAAACAAGTGAAAGTTGCAATGCTGCTCCTGCACTTTGGGCTATGCAAAACTTGAGAGGGTGATCCCACAATGCACCTATGGAGTAAAACAAAGATAAAAGCCATACATCATTGGAACACAATGAAGATCAACAAAACAACCCTTGATCATTTTATTCATAGTTCATCTAATGAATACACTAGGAGAGAAATGGATTTGAATTTGCACCATTATCTGTATTCATTTTCCAGTACTATTATCAAAAATTACAATTGCATGTAAAAAAAACTCAAAAACGTAAGACAAGACCCTAAGCTATTCCTTGTATTCTCTATTACAAATTTTTCTCTATGATCAATCAACAAATTGTATATTTGGCCATGGATTCCTTCTTATAGAAATGGAGGAGCAAACAAGCTTTAGGCCAGAATGTACACATGTCCCCATCTCATTGGACCAATACAAAATACATTCCCTAATGCAGTTATACTTACAACTCAAAGGAGGGAAAACATCATGTAGGACAAAAACCATTTGCATTTGTCGATGAAGATTTGTCCCACCTTCCAAAAGGCACTTTTAGTTGTTGTAGTAGTTTGTCCACGTGCTTCCAAAATTATTTCCACATACTCCAAACTTTAAGGAAAAGAAGCATAAAATGAAGATTTAAAGGAAAAGGAAAATGTACCTCCACATCTACAGTCCTTGTCATCAATTTCAAATTGGAAAGAATACAATTGTTTAACATTACTGTATCAAAGGTCTAATCTGTATTAGTTCTAGGCCATGCATTGTATTCTCCCTATTGTTATTCTCCACCTTTGCAGACTTAGAACCAAAATTGCAATAACCACCCCCACAACAACAACCTAATTGTCCAAGACAACAATATACTTTTCTTTCCATAGCTAAAATGCCTCCTTTGAAGGCCAATTGAATCCAATGACCTTGTTAGCCTGTAACCTGTATGGAGCATACTTGACTACCACCTAGTTAGCTTCCTTATAAAACTCCTTGAGGAAAATTCTTGTATGAGTGAGCATATGCATACTCTTCTTTAACTATTCTAAATCAACTCCCTCAAAAATTGATTTGGCCTAGGAGGTTATTAATTGAGCTGCCTGGTCCTTCCATTCCTACAAGGGTTTGAATTTACCATCTTCACTTAAAATATCTAGGAGTAGACTGAAATTCAGCTCATCAAACCTCCTCACTAGCTCTCTAATCTTTGCTTCCAATGGTTCAATTTTCCCTTGGAACTCCTAGATTCTACCCACAAGTTTGAGAGTGGGTTGGATACTAAGTGGCTTATCTACATCATGCTTAGATCCAACTGCCATAAGCCTTAAGTCCTGGTACTTGGGAATCCATCTTTCCATTAGTGGAATTGCCACTTCCTTGTCTATATCAAAGTTCCTTACAACATCAAACATGAAAGAATAATTAGCATGAATAATAATTAATCTCCTCTCAAATCCCTTATTTAAGAGCTCAAGCACTGTTGTCACAATTTTCGTATTATTCAATTGAATAAGATCATCAAGCCTATCTTCATAGTTCTTTAGCTTTTCCATTGACTCTTCTTTAGTAACCTCAATAGTTTGAGGGGAATCTAATGCTTCAAGGGCTGATTGTGCAGTTTGCACATCCTCATATTTAATGGGAGTAACCTCAACTTGAGTTTGAGGTGGTGAGAAAATTGGAGGGGGGAGAGGAAAAATTGTGGCATGAGAGGTACCAGGATGTAGTAACTAAACTGTTGCTTCCATAGAGCCATTTGAGTCTGTATTTATGCCATTTTTTGTTGACTTAAGTTGTATTATGCCAGCATTTCATTGTATTGAGTCCTAAATTTGTCTCTTTCTTCTATTAGTGACTCAAATGTAGCCATAGTAAATTGTGCCACATTGGCACTCATGGTGGCTACTTCTAGGGTTGATGTATCTGATACTCTCTTGATAATGAGTCCTCTCCTGACCCTTGGAGTAGGCTGTGCAACTTCAGGCTTCTTAGTGGTTGGGTCTAAAGCCCAAATGGCAAGTGTGTCCCATTGTTGGTTGAAGGTTGAACCTTGTAATGCCAATGTGACCTCTTCTTCACTATTAAAAATGGCAGCATCTTTTCTTCTCACAGTATCAAAGACAATTGCTGATGCCAAGTCCCATTCTGGGATTAATAAAACTCCACTTTTCCTTACCAATGCACCGCCCTCTGCTACATAAATGTTCAAATATTTAGCTCTCAATTCATCTCAGACCTCAAATTAAATGATTGATTGGGGATATTGGATGTTGTGGTTGTTTTTCTGATATGTGGTTTTCATTGATGTAAACACTATTATCATTGTTGCATTAGAAGCTATATATGTCGAGGATATTGAGAAAATTGTAATAATAAGTGCTACAAGTTGTCAATGGTAAAGTGAAGTTCCTTCTATCGGTGTGTTCAGTATGTTGCTGTTTTGAGGTTGTGGACTAAAGGGTTCCTTTTTGAGTATGTATAGTTTATCCACATTGAATTTTATTGATCTGCATGAAGAGTTGATCGAGTTATGGTGATTTTCATTTTGACAATTTTTTTGTCACTTCAGTTAGTGTTCCTGATTGAAGATTTTGTGATTTTAGTAAGTTTAGTTGCTGCGGATGCTTCTTTGGTGTTTTATGATGCTTGTGGATGTTTCTAGTTCATTCTCTATCTTTGTGGCATGTCCACATCGATCGTTGTGCTTGTGATCCAAGATTTTCTCTTGCGTGTTCATGTTTTTCATGTTCTTGGCCGACAAGGTGTTGAAGCATGTTGTGGATCTTCGAGGAAAAATTAATTGAAGTGTTTTCATGTTGGAGATGTTGTTTTCAGTCTCCACTATGTTATGGCTGACCTTGGTTGATTCTCATGAATAATATTTATTTGTTTTGGGCCTACTGTTTGTAATTATTTTATTATCTTTTTGTGGCCAATTTATAGTGATGTAATTTCTTGTTGCGGATATATAAGAGCGATTGTTTGAAATGTGGAAGAGGTGTGAATGCAAAGTGTATGAGTCCTATGTGTGAATAAAGTTCAAATCATTTGAAGGAAGAGAAAAGAGTAAAGAAGTGTTCATGTGCTTAACCAGAACAGTAACCGGGCATTAGTAGATGCTATTTTCTCAATTCAAATCCAGATGGTTTTAATCCGAATCGTTTTGTAAGACAGTGTGTCTTCCTTGAGTAGTAAGCCTTGTTGTATTTGATTAGTGAGCTCTAGGAAGTGTGCGTGAATGCATGTGCATTCCCCATTCATATTTCCTTATACTTTTAACAAGGTATAATCTTGTGGATTGACCTCCACCGTGATTTTTCCCTTAACAGGGTTTCCACATAAAAATCTTGGTGTTATGTGTGCTTCTAATGTGTTGTTCATTTATGCTTTCATGATTAATGATCAGATCTGATAATAAGGTTAATAAGTTGAATAATTTTGAGATTTAGTGACAAATGATTCACCCCCCTCTCAGTTGTTTACCCTTTGAGTTTCCAACAATTGGTATCAGAGCTTGTGGTTCCTTGGAAGAAGTTTAACAACTTGAGGTGATCCGAGATGTCGACTTATAAGAAGGATATTTCTAGAATTGATGGAATAAATTATTCCTTGTGGAAAGCTCGAATGGATTGCCATCTAAGATGAATTGGTGAACCCTACTAGAGCATTACAAAAAATATATATGTTATTCCACATAATGGTCCTACTACTTCTGCTGAGATCATGGATGCTGAATATAATATCAGGGCTAAGGAGGTGTTGTTGAGTGCTTTGAATGATACTAAGATGACAAATGTGATGGATCTAAAGATTGCTTATGAGATCTGGAAGAAGTTTGGAGACCTTGTATGAAGGTGATGTAAATGTGAAGATTGCCAAGCTACAAAGTTTGAAAGGAAAATGTGAAAAGTTGAAAATGGGTGATGATGAAAATGTTACTACTTTCATGCAAAGAGTAAATGAACTTGTGTGTGGTATCAGATGTGTTGGTGGACAGATAGACGAATCATAGATTGTTGCTAAAGTGCTTAGATCTTCACTTGATTCTTACAAAGTCAAGGCTAGTGCTATTGAAGAACTCTGAACTCTAACAAATGTTACTAGAGATATGTTGATTGGTAAGCTTACTACTTTTAAGTTGAGTGAATTTGGTGATGCCCTTCCTAAGGTTGAATCTGCATTTAAGGCTACTACTTCTAGAAGAGATAGATAGAGATATAATCTAGGTGAAAGTTCATCAAGAAAGACATTCAAGTATGAGGATGAAATGAAATAGCTGGATGAAGAAGAAAGAGAGCTTGAAGAGCTTGAAGCATTGATTGTGAAAAGAGAAGCCAGAGGACAAGGTAAGTATAAGGGAAAGTTTCCTATTAAATGTTTCTCTTGCAATAAGATAGGTCATTTTGCATCAAGATGTCTTGAGAGAGTTTCCAAGACAAGATTTAACAAGCCTAAATTCCAAAAGCAGTGTTACTATGTTGCTGATGAAGGTGTAATAGATGAATCTAATAGAGGAAATGAAAGTGAAGATGAATTTGTGTTTATTTCTATCAAGGAAAATAATCATGTGTCTACCAAATCTACTAGTTGTAACAATGTGGAGAAATCCCTAGCTACTCGAGTTGAAGAGAAAGATGAATGGGTAATTGATAGTGGTTGTTCTCATCATTTGATAGGAGATAAAAGTAAGTTTGTGAATTTGGAGAAGTATGATGGTAGTGTTGTGAGATTTGGTGATAACACAACTGGTGTGATATGTGGAAGAGGATGCATTTATCTTGATGGTAAGCATAACATTGATGATGTCTTGTATATTGAAGGTTTGAAGCATAATATTTTGAGTGTTGGTCAAATGGTTGATACGGGATAAAATATTCATTTCATGGATGGTAATTGAAAAATATTGGGAAATTCTGGAAATGTGATTGCATCAGGTACACAAATAAAAGGTAATATCTTTCATTTGAATGCTATGAGTAAAATTTGTTTGATTGATCAAGTTGATGAGAGTTGGTTATGGAATAGGAGAATGTGTCATGTTAACTTTGATAACATTGTCAAGATAAGTTCCACTAAAGTTGTGAGAGATCTTCCTAAGCTGATGAAACCTATTAATGCCATATGCAAAGAATGTCAATTAGGAAGCAAACAATAATTTCATTTTGAAGTAAACAACAAAACTCAAATGGATTTTTGGAACTTGTGCAAATTGATTTATGTGGTCTTACTAGAACTAGAAGTTTAGAAGGTTATAGATACTTCACGTTACTTATTGATGATTATTTAAGGATGATGTGGGCTACTTTCTTAAGGGAGAAATCTGAAGCTCTGGAAAATTTCAAGATCTTTAAGGCTATGGTTGAGACAGAGATTGGTTTGAAGATTAAGTGTCTGAGATCAGATAGAGGTGGTGAATTCACTTCCAGTGAGTTTAATTATTTTTGTGAAGAGCATGGAATAAAGAGATAGTTATCTGCACCGTGGACCCATCAACAGAATGGAGTTGTGGAAAGGAAGAACAAAACAATTCTAGATGTGGCTAGAATCTTAATGTTGTAAGGAAATGTGCCTCATATCTACTAGAGAGAAGCTGTGAGTACTACTATGTACACACTTAACCAGGTACAAATCAAAGGCGATACTGGTAAGACTCCTTTTGAACTATGGACTGGTCAAAAGCCTACTGTTAGATATTTCAAAATTTTTGGAAGCAAGTGTCATATCAAAAGAGATGAAGATATAGGAAATTTTAATGCTAGGAGTGATGAATGAATATTTCTGGGTTACACTACTAAAAGTAAGGCCTACCGGTGTTACAACAAAAGATTGAAGAAAATGGTTGAAAGTGAAAATGTTAAGGTTGATGAAGACATATCTACACTATCCATAACCCGTGGATATGATTCTGATGATCAAAATGACAGTACAAGCAATGGAAAGAAAGGTCAGACTACAAGTAATGTTCAAATCATTCTAGTGAATCAAGAAAATCAAGAAGGAGAAATTGATGGAAGAACATAAGAGAGATCAGAAGAGCCTGAAGTTGAAGAACATTCTATGAAGACTTTGAGGTATGTAAGATTGAATCATTTGGAGAATCAAATCATAGGTGATAAAAACAAAGGTGTCCAGACTAGAAGAAAAATTACAAAAGAGTATTGTTTGATTTCAAAGTCTGAGCCTAACAATGTGAATGAAGCATGCAAAGATGAGCATTGGATTGAAGCAATGAAAGAGGAACTGCAACAAATTGAGAAGAATGATACATGGATTCTTATTCCCAGACCTAAGGATAAGAATGCAATTGGAACTAAATGGGTCTTTAGAAACAAACTGAATGAACAAGGTGAAGTGGTTAGAAAAAATAAAGACTAGTTTGTAAAGGATATTCTCAAATGGAAGGTATTGATTTTGAAGAAACCTTTGCCCCTGTTGCTAGAATTGAAGTTGTGAGATTGTTTCTTGCTTATGCTACTTATAAAAACTACAAGCTTTATCAAATGGATGTCAACTCTACTTTTCTAAATGGAAAATTGGAAGAAGAGGTATATGTTGAGTGACCTGATGGATTCCAGTTGACTGATTAGGAAGATATGGTGTGTTGATTGAAGAAAGCATTGCATGGTCTTAAGCAAGCCCCTAGAGCATGGTATGCCAGATTGGATAAGTACATGGTGAAACTTGGATTTAACAAAGGTACTGCTGATAGTAATATGTATTTCAAGAATGATGATAAAGATTTGATTGTGGAAGTTTTTGTTGATGATATCATATTTGGAGGAGATGATAGCTTGTGGATGAAGTTTTCTAATGAGATGCAGAATGAATTTGAAATGTCAATGATTGGAGAGATGAAATTCTTCTTGGGATTGTAAATTACTTAGTTAGATAAAGGGATTTTTATATCTCAATCCAAGTATGTGAAGGAATTGCTAAAAAAATTCGGTATGGAAGACTCAAAGCTTGTTGGTACACCCATGGTGCCCAAATGCAAGTTGACAACTAATGATGGTTCTCCAAAGGAAAATTAGACAAGATATAGATCAATGATTGGTGGATTGCTTTATTTGACTCAAACTAGGCCTGATATCATGAATGTTGTATGTATTGTTGCTAGATTTCAAGTTGATCCTTAAGAATCTCATGTGACTACTGTGAAGAAAATTTTCAGATACTTGAAAGGGACAGTTGAATTTGGTCTATGGTATCCAAAAGATGACGATCTTACTTTGAGTACCTTTTATGATGTTGATTGGGAAAGAGATGTGAATGACATGAAAATTACTAGTGGTGGAGTATTTTTCTTGGGAAAGAAGCTGATTTCATGGTTGAATAAGAAGCAAAATGCTATTTCTTTATCTACTACAGAGGAAAAATACATTACTGCTGCTAATAATTGTACTCAAGTACTATGGATGAAATAAATGCTGAAGGATATCAGAGTTGTGTATGATGAGCCTATTGTTATATTCTGTGATAACTCAAGTGCTATTAACATTTCTAAGAATCTGATGCTACATTTAAAGACCAAGCATATATCTATCAAATTTCACTTGTTAAGAGAGAAGGTAAGTGAAAATGAAGCTAGATTGGAGTATGTGCCTACTAAGGAGTAGATTGCAGATATATTTACAAAGCCATTGCCTAAGGATACTTTTGAGTATCTCAGAGGGAAGTTAGGGGTGATTACCCCTCCTAATTAGAACTAAGGATGCATTTCTTTGCATCAATCCATGCATTTCATGATCATATTTTGATCCGGATTGATGTTGTGGTGGCTACTACTCAGGGGGAGTAGTCAAATGTTCAGAAGTTTAGAGCTTGTATTGAAGAGATCTTTTTCATTGATGTCAAAGGGGGAGAAGAGTAATGTGAAAAACAAACTATTGATTATTTGGGGAGAAGAGCCTTGTGGGGAGAAGATCATGTGAGGAAAGAAAAGTTAGAACTTAAAGGAAGAGTAAGCGTAGTTGTGTTGATACCAATATTTTTTCACATCATGTGTTGCCATCAATGCCAAAGGGGGAGATTATTGGATGTTGTGGTTGTGTTACTAATATGTGGTTGTCATTGATGTCAACACTATTAGCATTGTTGCATTAGAAGCTGTATATGTCAAGGATATTGAGAAAATTATAATAAGAAGTGCTACAAGTTGTTAGTGGTGAAGTGAAGTTCCTTCTGTCGGTGTGTTCAATATGTTGCTATTATGAGGTTGTGGACTAAAGGGTTTCTTTTTGAGTATGTCTAGTTTATCCACGCCAAATTTTAGAGATCTGCATGAAGAGTTGATCGAGTTATGGTGATTTTCATTCTGACAGTTTTTCTATCACTTCAGTTAGTGTTCCTAATTGAAGATTCTAAGATTTTAGTAAGTTTAGTTGCTGTGGTTGCTTCTTTGGTGTTTCATGATGCTTGTGGATGTTTCTAGTTCATTCTCTATCTTTTTGGCATGTCCACATTGATCGTTGTGCTTGTGATCCGAGATTTTCTCTTGCATGTTCATGTTTTTCATGTTCTTGGCCGACAAGGTATTGAAGCATGTTGTGGATCTTCGAGGAGAAATTAATTGAAGTGTTTTTGTGTTGGAGATGTTGCTTTCAGTCTTCACTATGTTATGGCCAACCTTGGTTGATTCTCATGAATAATATTTATTTGTTTTGGGCTGACTGTTTGTAATTATTTTATTATCTTTTTGTGGCCGATTTATAGTGATGCAATTTCTTGTTGCGGATATATAAGAGCAATTGTTTGAAATTTGGAAGAGGTGCGAATGTGAAGTGTATGAGTCCTATTTGTGAATAAAGTTTAGATCATTTGAAGGTAGATAAAAGAGTGAAGAAGAGTGAAGAAGTGTTCATGTGCTTAACCAAAACTGTAACCAGGCATTAGCAGATGCTATTTTCTCAGTTCAAATCTGGATGGTTTTAATCCAAATCTTTTTGTAAGACAGTGTGTCTTCCTTGAGTAGTAAGCCTTGTTGTATTTGATTAGTGAGCTCTAGGAAGTGTGCTTGAATGCATGTGCATTCCCCATTCATATTTCCTTATACTTTTAACAGGGTATAATCTTGTGGATTGATCTCCACTGTGGTTTTTCCCCTAACAGGGTTTCCATGTAAAAATCTTGGTGTTATGTGTGCTTCTAATGTGTTGTTCATTTATGCTTTCATGATTAATGTTCAGATCTAATAATAAGGTTAATAAGTTGAAAAAGTTTGAGATTTAGTGACAACTAATTCACCCCACCTCTTAGTTGTCTACCCTTTGAGTTGCCAACATGGGCTTCTCTAGGTTCTCACTTACCTTATTTTGTACATTCAAGGCATCTCATCCTTCATAGATTTCCATATAAACTCCTTGAATGCTTGTGTTTTAACAAATTCATCATCCTCCATAATGCTTTCACAAGCTTGGAACCTTACACCCTTAGAGATTTTTATTCCACTTTGGTCAACTTTGCTCAACCTAGGGCTTAAAACTTGTGTCTCAGTACCTCTTGGAGGGGATGGCATTCTCTACCTTATTTTATCATCTAATATAACAATTTCATCATCATAATATTTTGTAGGATAATCAACAAGGCCGATAGCTTCAACCTTTTTCCTTTTTATTAATGGCTCCTTTGGAGAGGATGACTCCTTAGTTAGTGAATCCAACTCAATTATTTCTAGAGAAAAAGAATGTTGTGGTAACAATGGAGGTAGTTACTATGGTGGAGACTACACCTTTAACTCCTTAGACTATGCAGGAGTTGCTATTGTTAGCTACTTTTTTATTGTTCTTTTCCTCCTTGAATAAATATGCACCTTCTGGAAGGTTGTAGGGTTGATTATCCCTTTGTCATAGGGGCCTTCCCCTTATTTTCTACTACCCTTTCCTCCTTCAGATTAGTGACAATTTTGTCAAACTTATGAATAACTATCTCAATCTTTACAATTGGGTCACTAATAACTAACAAAGCTCTAAAATCAATGTCTTTAACCCTTCTCACTCTCTCCAATTTTATGAAAACACTCCACTTCCTCATTTTTTCATTTTGGACATCAAGATTAAACTATTTCTGATAAGATCCTTAGGAAAAGTATGGGTATGGACATATCAACCTCCCTTGATTCTCTTCATCAACTAGACTATAAACCCCTCAAGATCATAAGACTTGTATGCATGAAGCTTCATATTATAGGTATTGAGGTAGTTGTCCACAATATTTCTCCATCCAAGTGTTGTCATAACAAAATTTGCATACACAATGTATGTAGGGAAAAGTGTTCCCTTTCTCTTCTCATTTAGGAAATAATCATCTACATTTCCTAGCTACCACATCACCTCCAAAAAACTAATTCTTAAAGGCACCTCCCTAGGGAGTATGTGAGGTGTCAGCTATGTGCCAAATACTCTCAAAGTAGTGCAATCCTTATAGGGGATCACATCTCCCCAGTTGTGAGCAACACCTAAATCAGGCCTCCTCTCAGTTGGCCTCAAGAAGTCATGTACTTCTTTGGGGACCCTAGGAACATCCACCATTAAATCCATTGTTAACTTAGAAGCAAAGAGATTGGTAGCAGTCACAAAAATGGTCTTTTTCTCATTCTTATCCAATAAAGGAGTCCATGACTGCACTGAAATTTCAATGCCATCTACATTCCTCCTAAGTTCCAATCTTGTTTGAAATAATCTACACCTCTAAAAAGAAACGTGTGCATGAATAATGAAAACCACCAGAATCAGACACTAGGCTCCCCGTTCTTTAATGCCACCAACCCTTTGTGAATTTCCTCCTCTATATAGGTGGAAAAATCATATAAAGCATTTATGTTGGGGTGCTGGATATTTGCAACCATGTACATTTCAATAATTGGCATGCTAGAGCGAGGATCAAAACCCAAAATCTAGCAGAGGGAATAGAAGGTTTTTTGAAAATATGCGAGGAATTACTTAATGGGGTGGGGCTCAACATTAGAGGGTCCCAAAGTAATCTTCCTTTTGTCCCTTCCTTTCCCTATCAATATCATAAAATTGGTCAACACTGAGACCCTGAAATTGTGCTTTACTTTAATATATTCCTCCTTCAGCTTCCTCATATCAATCTTGACCATGTCATTGCTCCATTGGTTCAACCTGAACACATATGAACTTTTACCCTATTAACCCATACCATATTCTTTCCATCATGAGTTCTAACAACCCTAACCAGAGGGTCATAGTTTGCAACAATGGGCTTGAGAAGATCAACATCAATCTACATGTTGGGAACAACCAACTTGGCCATGTCTAATTTCTAGGGGTTGCTAAGTGGGATACCAACATTCCTATTTCCCCACCAACCGTGAAAAAGGTTCCATATAGAGTATGGTAGGGTAGCATCCTTGACCATGCAATACTTACCAGTGATTCCAAACTTAGATCCAGGGCCATGATACATAGGCTGCCCTTTTTCTTTATCAGAAGTTGAGGGTTCCAATTGGTCAGTTAAATCTTGAACCAATGGCCTTACTATGGGTTTATACTCAGAGGCTTGGCCCTTTGATGTAGATTCTTGGACTTTAGGTGCCATAGGTAACTACAATTAAAACTAGGGCTTGACAGGTTTAAACTAGGGTTCTTACTTATGAAGAAAAGACTTGACACAAAGAAAGGAGTACAAAGTACAATTTATAGCAGTTCAAAGAATGTCAAACCTTAAAAGAAACCTAATTTAGAGAGCAAGAAACAACAATCACAATTTGAAATGGAAATAAGGGTAAATTCAAGTTTAAGAGAGGTAAATTTCACTTACTATTTGCACGATGTAGGAAACCCTAATTTCATAGTGCCAAATGCTCGAATAGCTTTGCAATAAGCTTTGGATGCATTGATAATGCTTTAACAATCAATAATAAGCTTTAAGGAAAGATTTTATGGTGAAAAAATCCATCAATTCGACAAAAAATGTCAACTCCACCATTACTGTTCACTCGCATGAACTAGAATGACTTAATGTTGTACATTTTAGAAACTTTGAATGTTTTCCATTGATTCGATCTTGATGTGGACTAGTGTGTCGCTCATATGGAGTCAAAAAAGTTTGAATACTTGCTTTTTAGTTAAATCAACATCTTCCATGTTCTATTTTTTCCAATTGTACATCTCCTTCATTAGCATCATGGCCCCACCACACTTTACTAGCTGGCAGAAAAGCCACATGGCACTTGCACTTTAGCCTTCTGAGATTTGCAAGTTTTAGATCTATAGTCATGGTCTAGCGAGCAATGGAACAGATTAACCCAAAAACCATCAACTTGCTTCCATTTTAATCAATAGGCTGATGACCATAATGTATTACCTCCATTAGGCTTTAGCAATAAATGACTAAGATTAGAATATCTCGATGAATAGTTTTGCACATGCTCATATGTCCTTTTAGTAGCACGTTTAGCCCTTCAATATTTTCTGAGAAATATTTCACCAAATATTCCTATGTCTTCAATATTTCTATGGGTGGTGGTGATGGTGCCACATGGCATCCACCCACTATCCCTCCATGAGCCCAACTCTAATAGTGGGTCCCCACGGGCAAGCGGGGAATGACTGAGATTCATTTTCTAGAACACATCATAACTGTTGATTTAGTAACCTTTAGCCATCAATGCCTTTTGTAGTGTAGGAAAATTTATACCCTTGCATTTTCACACTTGTTTTGGCCCACCTTGCTTTATTTATCCCTATTTATGTCTTAATTGGTCCTATTTTGCATCCACAAGCCTAATGAATGATATCTTTTTATGGCTAATCCTGACAAAATTCAAAGGGTAAATGATAATTTAATGATTCTAGCTATGTGTCCCTAATTTTTGGACTCAAAATAATATTCCATCTAGGGCATCTTTGTCCTCCAAAGATCTTGGGACCTTGATTTCAAATGTGCCTTAAATGGGCCCCTTTTTAGAGTCTGTGCCCCAAATTTCATGCCTCGGGACTAAGATGCCACCTAGGGTGTCTTAGTCCCCCTTAAGGTATTTTTGGGATTTAATTTCATGTCTTGGCAAGATTTAGCTTCCTTTAATTAATTAATTCATATGTTGACTTGTTGTGGTGTAATTTTGGGATGTTAAGCATAGATAAGTATAAATACAAGGTTCTTTCACTCATTTTCATATCAAGTCTTTTGTGAGAGCATTCCTAGTAGCATAATTGAGTTTACAAGAGCATTCAAGAGAAATTAATCAAGAATTTGGATCCATCATCAAGATTACAACATCATATCAAGGATATTCAATCAAGCATTTCAAGTCAAGATCTATCAAGCATTCAAGCATTTTAAGATCTACATTTAAGCTAGCCATTTCACACAAGTTTGTAGACTTCACAACAAGGGTTTGGTGAGTTGTAACATTGCATGTTGTTCATTCATCATTTCCCATCATTATTCTATTTCATTCCAATGTTTAATTACCAACAAGGGGTTTGACCAAGGTAAACCCCCATTTACTAACAATCAACAAGTTTTTTTCCTCTCTTGCATGATTTGTGTTTATAGATTTAGGTTGAAGACTTGAAAATCATTTGAAGTGAAAAGTTTCATTGCAAAGTTGTAATCTTTATGGAAACTAACCTACAAGTGAGATCTAGAAGTTTCAGGACCTGATATCAGAGAAGAAGGAAGTGCAAACATTGAGCCTCAGGATCACATTTAGAGATTTAAAAAATTCAGATTAGGACTAAGATGGTAGTAAGTGCATCTTAGTCCTCTTGGTGGTATTTGCAGAGATTCTTTCAGATTCTATTTCAACATCTGAAGATTCCTCATTTGCCCTAAAAAACAACAACGAGACTAAGACAACAATAAGAGTGTCTTAGTCCTCTCTGGCATATTTTGACAGTATTTTTGCATTTTCAGAATCCTCATCAGATTTCCAAACTTCCCAGATACACATACCCTAACTTGTTGCATAATTTCATCATTTGTACTCTTCATTTGGCTTGCATTACTAGGTTTTTATCCTTTCCAAGATTTTTCTTGGTGGTGAACCCCTCAAAGCTTAAAGAACCCCTTCCTAGGTCTTCCTTGTTGAGAATTGACTAACCTTTTGGGTTGATAGTCAATCCAATTTGGGATCCTAGGACATAATTAAGTGACAATTGGAGAATAGTGGTGTTCTATGACCTAGGTCATAAAAGAATACCACCACATTTTCCCTATTGTTCATTTTGGTGAACCTGCATTTTTAGAACATTCATTCATTTTTCTAATTTGGAGTTCATTAAAGTCCTAGATCTAGGTTGATTTCATTCTTGCATTGCATCTTGCATTATGGAAAGTGCATCGAGGGTTTCTCATATTTGCATTAGTGAAAGTGCATATAGGTTGCATTTTTTTCTTTCTTGCATCATTTTATCTCATTGAAAAATTGAAAAGTGCATTGTCAATCATCCTAATTGCATTTAAGAACATTGTTATAGCATTCAAAATTGAAAAAATTGCATTCAACTTTGCATTCAATTACTTGTCATTAGTTACTTTTTCTTGCATTCATTTGCCTAGTTTTCTATTTCTCAACACCAGGTCCTTGAATAGGCAACTTGGGAACACTGTAAACAATCTATATTTTTCTATTTTTCTAGAAAAACCCCTACTAGGACTAAAACGCCCTTACTAGCATCTTAGTCCTATAGTTTTTGGCTCAGAACCTTGTCTATGCTATTTACTTCTTGTTCCAATTCCTGGAACCTCAAAATTCCTTTAGTAAGACCAAGATTCCCTTACTAGCATCTTAGTCCCTGTTGAATTTGAATTTCTAGTTTTTAGGATTTGAAATTGCTTCTCCATGCTTCTATTGGCTGCTTCCAGTTTTCTATTATAGTTTTTAGAATTTTTGTTTTCTCAATTTCTTTCATTTAAAGTGTAATTATAAGCATATGGCATTGTGTTCATTGCACTTTCTTTGGTTTATACCTTGCATGAGCTATACTACTTGGTGTCCTACTATCAATATTGTGGTTAGACAAAGTGCGAGACTTATGACATCCCATGATAAAACATTGATTGTGGATATTGGGTTATCTAGCTCTCTTACTTCTAGTGTCAGTACTAGTTCACTAGGTATGGACCACATGTTTGATAACTCTTTAACTATGCTTACCTTACCTACAAGTGCTATGCCAAGTGTTCAAATAATGGTTGATCATATCCCTCAAGAAAACATGATAAAAATGCATGAAGAATTAGCCCATTTACAAGATAGCGTGAGTACTGGAAACATTTCCAACACTATTATACGTACCATAGATAGTATTCACTGCATGATGGAAAGTGATGAAGGAATCAAAGTTGTGCATAACATAGGTCAAATATTTGGAAAACACCTTCCTTCCACCACCAATGGTGCTCAAGCTTCAAAAAATGTGCAAAGCCAATGAGGAAATCAAACTCCTCCCCATTCAACCATAACCTCTATTCCCACCTATACCAATCCTCAAGTGACCACAACAATGCAACCAACTAGCAATATATTTCCTACCTCAAACATTTCCACTAGTGCTCCTTATACCTATGTGGCATATAACCTTATATCTTCTCCCGTAAGCAATCCATTCACTTGTCCTCCCAAAACATACACACCACCACCATATTCACATCCATCTCAAACCACACAAAATGAACCTATCATTAACCACCTTTTACAAAGCCTCTCATCCATTCAACGTCAAGTTTCCACAATAAATCAAAATCAAAATGGTCCACCTTCATACTATGTCAAAAGTAACCCACTATCCTTGGAGATATTGAGAAATCCGGTGCCACAAGGTATAGAGATCCCTAGATTTGAGAAATATGGAGGAAAGGGAGATCCTACTAATCACGTTAATGCCTTTACTACCTTATGTAGTGACTTTATCCTTGAGGACAAAATTTTGGCTAAGATTTTTCCCTGATCCTTGAAAGATGTTGCCTTGGACTAGTTTTTCGCATTACCAAATAAATAAATTCATTCATTTAATGAAAATTTTGAAGCCTTTATTAACCATTTCCAAGTGCATATGGTTCCTGAAATGACATGAGCTGATTTGATGAGATGTAAACAAAATGAGGGTGAAAAAGTCATTGACTTTATTTTACGTTACCAATCATTTTATTCCCAAATCAGTGTGAAGATTCCTATTTCTCACCTTCAAAAGATGTTCATAGAAAATTTACAAAGTAAGCTATGAGACAATCTTACCATGATGAAATTCCCTTCCTTCATGCACTTGTGCACCACCCTTCGAGATTATCATAATTCAGTAGGTAGTTGTGAACCAAAAACCACCTCTACCCATCTTGAAAAAGTCTAAACCTTCAAACCAAAACACCTACTAGCCTTTTAGAAGAGAAAATAAAAGTTTCTTTCAACTAAATTCCACCTCCCAACCTACCCAACAAGTTGATACCCAAGTATCTGCTATAAAGAAGAGTAATCCTTATATCTTTGGGGATCCACAAATACAATTTACTCCCTTACCCGACACACTTCACAAGATCATGACTTAGCTATTAAATAAGAACATGCTTACCTTACCTCCCATTTGAGCTCTTGACCCTAGCAAGCCCTTATCTCCGAGATTTAGACACAATGCCTATTGTGCTTATCACCAACAAAAAGGACATGATACATAAAATTGCAAGTGTCTTAAACATCTTGTGCAAGCCCTCATTGATTCTAACCATATTCAAATTGGAGGTGTGAATGACAATGGTAATAAATTTGTAGCTCCTCCTAACCAAAACTTGCAAATCTTTACCAATCGCATGCCTAACCATAACATTTCATTTGTTAAGGCTAGTGAAACTAAGCCCAATGTGATGAGCATTGACACAGATGATGAGAACATGAAAAATAATGAACAAAATACCATGGATGATGATGAATAGAGTCCTATGGATATTAATGACCAAAGTCCAATTAGTACAATGATAGGAGTGATTGACATAGAGCCTCATAAAAAAAACCATAATTCCTATTTGTTGATGGTGTTTTCTACACAGCAACAACTCAGACGGAATGTAATATTCTCTCTCTTGAAAGGTAATTTTCAACAAGTTACTAAAAATCACCCCAAGGTCTCTCGGGTGTCAGGTCATGACAATGCATAAACAACTCAGATAAAATGTGAAAATGTTGGTAATCACAATCAGACCTTACTACAAATAGACTGTATCTTTCCAATTTATCAAATCTTGCAATATGATGATCTTAGATCCTAAGTCTAACCAAATGATAAAGAAACAACAAAGGATAAGGGTGCAAAGATATAATGAGATATAAACTATTTCTAAGATGGACAATGCAAATGACAGATATCTAGAATGGACCAATCTCAAATAACCGATTCTTGCTTAACCCACAATGTGATATCACAAGAACGGTGCAATATTCTAAGGTATATAGATTTTCAAATCATAGACATTCATACACAATCGAACTAAGCATAGATAGATGTATGATCCAGGTTGACTTCACCAGCCTACTACAATCAGATAGTTACTGGGAGTATAGACCAGAGATTGCTACAAACATTCCAAGTATGAAATCATGAAAACTATTGACCAAACTAATTTAATTCTAAATCTAACACTAAATATTAGATCTTTAAGCAATTTCAAAGATGGAACAACAGGAACCATGCAAGATAAACTAACACAAAAGAATTCACCAGAGAAACCACAACGCCTTCAATTGTATTAGATCACCAAAATGTAGGAACAATTCCACTGTTCTGTTACAATATTTGCTTCAAGAACTAACTATTATCTCTACTACAAACACTCTAGCTCCTTCTAATCTAGATTATCTCTATTATCTTTTTGACTAACTGACTCCTTACAATGAGGTAGGAATGCCCTTTTATAGAGAATCCTCTAACATGTCGGCCCAGCCAAACATTTACAAAATAAAACAACCAAAACAAGTCAGCATTAGGAATTTCAAAATAAGGCACACATTAAATGCCGATACATCATCAAGGTCGGCCCAAACACATTCCTCAATGCAACTCAGATCAACACATGCCCTATAATAATAGGGAAGCACAAATCTCAAAATTGGCATTAATTGCTGCCTCCCTTATCCTTGTTCTGATCCTGAACCTTTAAAAATAATTTATCCAACTCGACAACAGGTGGCAAAGGTAGGATCTTGAGCCGACATTCAATGGAACCAATTTCTTCCTTCGACTGCTTGACAATTTTATCCCACTCACCTTTATTTTCCTAGTACTTGTCCATCACATCCAAGTAAGTTGCCACATCATCTAATTGGTGCACTGTTATAACATTCTCAGAATTAGGGGCATAGACTTCATGCCACCATTCCTTCAATTGTTCCAAACTTAAGTACTTAGGGGCAATTTTCCTCCTGCCAGTCATTACTTCGAAGAATGCAATACATCCATCATAAACACTGGTCATATCACCATCCATCTGTTTCTTTAGCTTATGGATCTTCCTGATGGCTTTTTGTCAAACTTGCAAGGCTTTGAACCATTCCCAAGGCTCATTAATTTTAGATGAAGAAAGAATTCCATCTACAACCAACTGATCCTTACCATACTCCAAGACTACTTTAGTTTTCTGCAATAAAAGGTCAATATCCTCCTTGTCTTGAGATAAAACATGCTCCAATAAATCTTTAGCTCTTACTGCATCCTTTCCAATTGAAAGGATTTCTTTTATTGCATCATCTCCTTTCACTTGTACACCCTTCAACCAATGCACAGTAGTCTGAGTAGAAGCTTTCATCCTTTCAATTTTAGAAATAGTTTCCTTAGGCAAGAAACCAGTAGTAGCAGAAGATGGGTGAAGAGATTGCAAAGGCTTCATCACATCTTCTAGACATTTTCTAAGCCTTTCATTCTCCCTTTTAAGCTCATGCTTGGACTGTGTCTCCTTCCTTAATCTCCCAATTATTACTGCACTAGACCCTTCGTACTCTTCAATATCCTATTCCATAGAGGCTAGTCCAAGATTGATAGTCTGTACATGGTAATCTTTTCCGGTGACCTCATCTTTACTCTTATTAGTAGCAGGGGTGGCAATATGAATAACCCTGTTGCTTGCTTCATCTCTTTCTATCTTTGAAACTACCTTGGCCACCTTCTTTTTCTTACCTTTTCCAATCTTGGCCAACATTTCATCCCAATCAAGGGGGTGTCCTCAACAATGACTTGTTTCTTTCTTGTAATCTCCTTATCCAACCAATTTGGGACAACAGGACCCACCTAGATTTCACTTTTCTCAACCTCTTCAAGCTGTTCCTCTATTTCATCCTTTTCTTTCTCAGGAGACTGACCACCTTGATTACCCAACTCAGGTTCTTCTTCTTGTAGAGGTGATGGGGTCTTGACAGGGAAATTCCCCTTCTCAAGAGACCTGTTATCTTTGCTGCTCATAGGAGAATCCTCATACTATACCAATGGAGAAGGGTGCATTTCCACATCTTCAACCTCAAGCTCAGCTACTGCACCAAAGAGTTCTCCTTCCTTGAATGGTTCTATCTCCCTGCTAGTCTCATGCTCTTCATGGGTTGTCTACTCAGGTACACTTGGTGAAGGGGAAGTAGCCTTATGTTGTTCTATAGTAGATGCCATTGGAAGAGGACCTATTTTTTGCATGGTCTCCTTGGGAGATGGAGTCCTTGATTTCCTTGAGTAAACTCTGGTTTTCTCTCCTAAACTTTCCACTTCAACCACTAGCAGATTTGCCTCACCCTTAGAAGTTTCTTGACCTTTCCTCTTTGAACCTCTGGTTGTCCTTGTCCTTTTGGGCTGTGGAGGAGTGTCTTCTTCCTCTGCTTTCTCAAATTCCTCCTCTTTAGAAAACTTGCCTATTTTTAAAGTTTGACTTCTCTTCTTTCCCTTTGGTTTCCTTTTCTGCTCTGGCTCACTTTCCTTAGGACCTCTGATTTTGATCTTAAAGGGTGAGCTTGCTTTAGTTTTCCTTTTGGAATCATCTTGACCAGATTCCTCTAAGGTGGAAAGAGGATTCAGATTTCCCATTAGATTAAAGGTACAAGGTACCTTCTCACTTTCTAGTTCCCATATTTTGTGCTTCAACCATGACTTAGTAAACCTCATGATAGGGGCCATTAGTTCTTCAAGCTCAGTTACCTCATTTTCAGCCCAGTTTACCTCTCCAATAGACCTGTCCTTGACCGACTCATATGCATGATCTTGAACTAGATTCCCGTCATCCTCTAACTGGTCAGGGATCAACTTGACATTGTACAGTTTGATCACATCAAGTGGAAGCCTAGAGTATCTTTTCTTCCTTGCCTCAAAGTCATCTTTGATGTTTGCCCAGTAATCCTCTAGGTCATCCTTGTGGTGGTATTCTTTGGTGGCCTTCTTCTGGGCTTCACCAATAATGTCATAATTTGTCCTCTTGGAATGGAAGGAGAAACCATAAGTACTCAATTCATCCCCTGATGTAGGAGCTGACTGGATTGAAGGAAAAACCTCGCTGATACCAATTTTTAGAGGGAAATCTCCACCAAACCCTGTCTTATGCTTTTCCTTTTTAACAATAGCATCAAAGTCACATATCTGCCTCGTAACCTCCAATAGCACAATGTGGTCAGTAGGATATCTAGGCAATCTGTATGGAGCAGTTTGACATCCGTCAATTCTGATGTAAGAGAAAGTGGGGAATTGAATAAACCAGGGTCCATATTTTTTGATTAGCTCCTTGGCTCCATCAGATAATCTTACATGCTCTGCATTTTGAAGCAACCTAGTAATATACATTGCAAATGCATCATTTGCTCTTCTATAGTTCTGATTTCCCAGGTGCAATTCGAGGTATATCTCATAGACTATATCCTGTCCAAATGCCCCCTTTGGGTTCAAACCCTTGTATGGGTAGAATCTGGCCAACACATACATCACATAGGAGGACATAGTAAACTTCTTCATTTCTAACACATCTCTCAGCTGTCTATCAATCATTGCACTACTGACCCAATGGTAATTAATACCTTGCTCAATTTTGCTGATCACATGCACCATCCAATTCTCCAATACCCCGACACTCTTTAAACTGGCCACTCTACTCAATAGTGTGATTGAATCATATATGTCTAGTCTGAATTTGATCATGTGTAATTGCTTGGGCAGTTTGGAAAAGTGAGGTTTCAGTTTCTCCAACCAAGAATTAATCATCTGCTGGGCTTTGGTGGGCTCATCCTCATAGTAGGTTCTAGCCAAATCCATGTCCAAGGCGCACACACATCGCAAGTTTGGCATATCAAATGCTTGAGCAATAGAAACTAGATTGGAGTTCACCAAGACTCTTCCTTTAGAGCTAACGACCCTTTGCATATCAAAGTCATATTGCCAGGCACACTCCAATATCAATTCATAGCATTGAACCGCAGGAGGGAATCCTGCTACATGGACTAGTCCAGACTTCATCATTCCCTTAGTTAGGGCCGATAGATCTTTCTAAGCTATTCTTGCCTTGAATTCCTCATACCTCCATGCTCCTACATTGGTGTCGGAGACCTCAGACCATATTGAAGCGATCTTGCTGTCAGATACTTGACTCTTCGTATCCAGCCTCAATCTTTCTGCATCTATAATGGAGGACCCCTCAGTATCACCCTTAGACTTTCCCACTATAGCTTTGCTTGATTCAGCCTGCATTTGCAAAATAGCTTCATGAGCATCCATCTATCATCCATATTCCAATCAAAGGTTAGCCTAGAAACCACATGAAACAATTAAAATCCCATCACTAATCATCAATCTTGAAAATCCAGAAAAATGAAGTAATTTGGGAAATGGGGCAATATGAGGAAATGCAGTCAGGGCGGAATTCAGAGAAATCCGACCCAGACAGACTCCTGCTGCCAAGACATCATTTATTAAATAAAACGTTAATACGGAAAAAAGAGTTATGTAAATACCATGAAATACATCCATTAGCAACAAGAAATCATCATTTAACATTTACTTCGTTACCCCCAACATCAAAAATCAAAAAGAAGTGGAACCAGGCAGAAAACCGGAAAAATCCGGATAGGTTGGATTTCCATGAAAAGTTCAAAATTTTGGAATTTATCATACTCCGTGGATTTGGCAGAAACTAGGAAAATCTGGGTGGACAAAAATTCCGCGGACACCTCGAAAACCCGACGATTTTTAACGCGCAAACCACTTACCGAATGATCATGTAAACCTCTCTATTTGGATTCCAATGGACACAAAATCAATCCCAATAAGAAAAGTTTTGATTGTACATGAATTTGAATTCCCAAAACCTTCAAATGACTAATTTTTGCAAGGGGATGATGATGCCCTAAATTTAATAACCAGACCTCCGCTAGGAAAGCTAGGGTAAGCTTCAAAATTCAGGCGCTCTCTCTCAGGACAATTAAACTAGAGCACACTGGGGTCCCAAATGCTACAAAAAGGGTGAGCTAGATGCAAGACATGAGAGCCATGACAACCTCACCAATCTTAATAGATTCAGGCAAACCTATCAAAACCCTATCTTTGTAATATAACTGACTACGTGCCAAGAAGGTAAGGTCTTAACAGAAATACCTAGTCACAGGAACATACCTGACATTCAATCAATAAACAAAGGGATGCACAGCGTGGGTAATACAACCCGTGAAGAGATAGGTCAAATGCCAATTCGCTAAATATAGTCATGAAATAAGCAAGGGACGACCTAAGAAACCACCAATCAACAATTCGAAAGATTCAATCAAAGTGCAAACAAAAGGAGAGGTCAGCAATGACTTACCATGGATCAACTCTAGATGAAGCTCGTGCCCAAGGAAGTCACTGTGAAACAAGGTGCCCTAGAAAAGAAAATACTCAACACTAGTGCTCAAGCAATCCACATGCAAGTAGCTCGAATCCAACAACCAATGCTCAAGAAGAACAAACTTAGGCACCAGAGAAAATAGTAAATGAATAATGAAATCAAAAGAATGCCAAAAAGCCTTAAATCCACCCACACTCATGCTAGAGAAGACCTACTTCAAGCATTAATGAGTGACAAGACATATTGAGGAAATCTGGAAACTCGAGCCCAAAACGGAATTCAAAAAAAAACCAAGCCAGATGGACAATCTAGGTGATCAAGAATTCTACAGATAATGCACTCTTCGGGATCCTAACAAAGTTCAAGAAAATCTGCTCGAGCCGGAAAATTCCGTATTCAAGCAAAAACCCAGACTTCAAAAAATTCAGCCATAACCAGACAACGGACTAGGACCCGGGAAAATATGACTGAGCTGGAAAATCCCAAACCCAGGTCAAAACCTAGACTTCAGAAAAATCCAACATTAATAGGCGATGAAACAGGACCTGAGAAAATTCAGGTAAACTAGAAAATCCTGGACCTAGGGCAAAACCCAGACTTCCCTTAAAAACCAAGTTTGATCAATTTAATCCTTAGGGCAAGACCAAAATCAGCAAGACCAACATCCCAAGACCTTGAAAAGACATCCAATAAAAACCAAAGGTCAAAAGATATCAAAAATTCCAAAGAGGGTCCCTACTTCAAGTGGGGTGTGTGTACAAAACTGCAAAACAAATGGCGACTTTGCAAGGAAAATGCTCCCTAGCATTTTGATGACAAACTAGAATCAAGAACCCAAAACTCATGGTTTCAACTCATTCACCCAGTCACCTCCTATGGTTAAGGCAAAGAACCCACAAGTCACCCAAACTTTCCTACACCAGGGTCAAAGTGTGTGCATATGCATTATGTACCTCCCCTCAGCTGCAACAGGAACCAAACTCAGTCTAAACAAGCTACATACAGATTCATACTCTAAAAGTAACCTGTATAGAGCCTCGCTGCCAGTCAGACATCCATAGCCCCAACGAGGTTATCATTGTGATCCTCCTGAACATATCTCTATTACTAGCTAGGCATCCATAGCCCTGGTAGAGATATCCAGATTCCCTTGATGAGTTGAATTCAAACTTTTTAAATTTTCAATATTATCTCTTTCTTTGCTAATATTGCTTGCTGTTTTACTGCTTTCACTTCAACCTCTGAACAATGAAGTTCACACTCAGGGATGAGAACCACAGTGGCACTAGAGTAGAAAAAGGATTTTTCACCCGTTCAAACTTCATAAGGACCTTTTGCAACTTCAGGTATTTTTAATATTCAGAAATGTGAAACCCCAATGTATTCCTGTTCAACTTGACTGGGAAACTCTTTGTCTTAGCACAAGGATAAGCGACATCGGGTAGAGAATTAATACCATGACATTCTGGAAAGGTGATTAAAGTTTGTAAGGGAAATACTAAGAACACCACACCTACTTTGTCACCACTGTCATACAAATGCAACAAGGGACCCCCTAAAAGAGAAGGAACTAAGAGCGAGAGAAACACAAACCAAAACAAAACAAACCAAAGCAAACCTACTCTAACCAAAACAAAATAGAACAAACCGAAAGCAAACCTAAACTAACTATATACAAAGCATGGAGTTGAAAACAACTCAGGATTGGAAGTAATGTTTCAAATACTGCCCATTGACAGGCAGTGGAATATCTTCTCCCATGAGAGTCTTTAGATAGAAGGAATTATCTCCAAGTATTTCAGTAATCTGATATGGGCCAAGCCATAGTTTGTCAAACTTCCCATGGTCCCCTTTTCGATCATGGGGTTTATCCCAGTATAGCACAAGGTCAGAAATCCTAAAGGCCTTGAATTTATCCCTTCTGTCAAACCACCTCTTAACTACCCCCTGATGTTTGACAAAATTCTCAAGGTGCAGTAGTTCTATCAACCTAGCCTCCCTTCTATCCCCTTCGTCATAAAACTCATTAATAAACTGCAAGGTTGGGATCTTGAGTTGAATAGGGAATACTGGTTCTAGACCATATACTAAGTGATAGGGAGATGTTCCAATAGATGAATTAAGCCTTGTACGATCTGCCCAGAGGGCAAACCGAAGCTGGGTATGCTAGTCTTTTGGGTTCCTTTCCAACAGCTTACGGATAATGGTCAATAAGTTCTTATTGGAGGACTCTGCTAAACCATTACCCTAGGGATAGTAATTGGACGCAAACCTTATAACAATGCCATGATCAAAAGCCCAATTTGAAAATTTTAAAGATGTGAAAGCAGGACCATTATCACAGACAATAGCAATAGGGCATCCAAATTGATTAAAAATAGCAGATTCTAGAAAATCAATCACTACCTCGGATGTGCACTGCCTGCAAGCAAAAGCCTCAGTCCATCTTGTGAAATAATCAGTGATAGTTAGAATGTACCTGTGTCCCGTAGAAGATGGTGGGTTGATAGGCCTATGAAATCCATACCCCACTGAGCAAAAGGCCTTTCCTCAGTAATCGGTTGTAGTGGAAGTGCTGCATACCTCTCCCTTGTTGCTGCAGTCTGGCAAGTGTGACAGGTCCTAACATGATGGTGAACGTCTTTGAACAAGGTGGGCCAATAGTACCCTGCCCTCAAAATCTGATTTGCTGTGGCAATTGCAGAGCCATGGCCAGTGCCATACCTTTCGTGAAATTCGTTTATCACCCTTTCAGCTTCCTATTTCCCAAGACACCTCAAATAAATGCCTTCATGATTTTTCTTGTACAAAACAGCTCCCTTCAGCATGAAACCATCACTCTTTAGTCATAGAGCTCTCCTTTGAACAACATTAAGATGACTTGGAGATCGTTGGTTTAGCAAGTAATAGACTATGTCATCGTACCAACCACTTGGGGAAACTTCCTCAATGTTATAATTCTGAACATTTAGTTTAGGCTCCATTTCAGCCATAGTCTGAGTAAGTCCTTGTCCTCTCACCAACTTCATGGGTTGGATCTCAATATCATACTCTTATAGCATTGTCACCCACTTAGCTCTATGCTCACCTAACTCATTTTTCATCAAAAGTAACTTGACTGCAGGGTCTGGGACAATTGCATAAACCTTATTCCTAAGGATATAATGTCTAAATTTCTTTACTGCTCTAACCAAGGCGTATGCTTGCTTTTCTACACTTGGATATTTCAACTCAACATCTTTTAATGGTGCACTCATAAAAGCAATAGGATGCTCGCTTCCCTCATCAGACTTTTGAGTCAACATTCCTACACATGAATGGTCTGAGGCAAACAAATAGATGTAAAAGGGCTTACTGTAATTAGGGCTTACCAATACTGGAGCATCGACAATGGCCCTTTTGATTTCTGCAAATGCCTCCTTTTCTTTCGTAGTCCATTCGACCTTAGCGTCTTGCTTCAACATTGCATTCAATGGCTTAACAATTTCAACAAATCCAATGATGAATTTTCTGACGAAGTTGGTCTTGCCAAAGAAAGACTTCATCTTTTTTTTGCTAGCAGGTGGCTGAATCTTCAGTATGGCCTCCACTCTTTCTGGATCAATTGCAATTTCTTTTTTAGATATGACATGTCCCAACAATTTCCCTTTTATCACTCCAAAAATACACTTTTTAGGATTCAGGGATATGCCGAATTCCCTACACCTTTGAAACACCTTGCGCAAGTCAGAGATGTGATCCCCTCTATTTTTTGAAAAGACAGTCAAATCATCCATATAAATAATAATGCACTTTCCTATGATATCTTTAAAGGCAATATCCATAGCCCTTTGAAATTTAGCCCCAACATTAATGAGACCAAAAGGCATCTTCCTATAAGGAAAGGTACCCCATTTAGTTGTGAAAGCAGTCTTGTGTCTGTCCTCATACTGAACCATTACTTGGTTGTACCTTGAATAACCATCTAGAAAAGACATCATCTGAGAGCTATTAACCACTTGAAGTACTTCATCCAATGAAGGGACTAGATAGTTGTCCTTTTCTGATGATCTGCTCAAGTTCCTAAAATCAACGCAAAGCCTGATTTCCCCATTCTTCTTCCTTACTGGAACCAAGTTTGCCACCCATGTTGAATGCCTGACAAGAAATATAATTCTGGCAGATAGTAATTTCTGAACTTCTTTCTATATAAGTGGTTCTAGTAATGCGTTGATTGGCCTCTGTCTCTGTCGAAAAGGTTTGACACCTAGCTTTAGAGGTATGGTGTGAGTTATGATTGATGTATCATAATTTTTCAAATCCTCATAACTCTAGGCTACAATATCTGGAAAACTATGCAATGCTTCAATTATTCCTTGTCTTTCTTCTGGAGTGCATACCTTGCCAAGAAAAATGTTCTTAGCATTATCCTCAGTTCTCGAATTGTAAGTGTCACACTGTCCATTGATAGAATTTTTCTTAGACTCCTGCTCCTGATCTCTGATCTTATCCATATCAAAAATTTGCTCCAACTATACCATCCCCCTTGGAATAGTATTAGACTTCAGATTCATCACTCCCTCTAAATCCAGTTCTGCTTCCTAGAGTTCTATTTCATCAATGATTTGAGAAGCGAAAACATCTGTGTTTGTGATGAAGTCCAGGATATGCTTGTCATCTTCAAATACCTAAAAGTTAGTAACATTGTCTGGAACCGATGGAACAAGGGTCAATTCTATCGCAAACTTCTTCAAATCGGACAAAGATAAAGGCTACAGAGTGCTTGGTGCCTGAGCCAGAGAATCTGTAGTTTGATTCTTCTGCCGTGGTATCAGCTGAATATTGAAGGCATCAAATCCTTCAATAAGGTCACAGAGTCTATGCCTATAATTAGTCATTCTCCTATCATGGCATGAATATTGTTTCCTTACTTGCTTAATTACCAGCTCAGAATCACCAAAAACTTGCAGAATTTTAACCCTTTTCTTGAGTACCATAAGAAGTCCATGAATTAACGCCTCATATTCTACTATGTTATTTGTACAATGAAATTGAAGTCTACGGGCTACAAAGAAGTTTTTAACTTGTGGGCTGATCAGTTCGAACCCTGCCCCAGCTCCATGCTTGTATTTGGATCAATCAAATCTAAGAGTCCAGCATTTAGCAGTTGTAGTCCTCTTCATCACATTCTTCGGCTTATTGCTGTTGGAGGTCTCAGACAACATTGCTTTCTTTCCTTTGTAGTCTTCCTGAGAACTTTGCATATCTATCTTGACTTCTGGGGTTGGGTTTATGCATTTTTGTACTTGTTCCACTGCTGCCTGACATAAACAACACTCCAACTCTGAATGGGAAGCATTATGAACTCTACACCAGTTCGGTAAGAGTAGTTCTTCAAAGCTTGTCCTTCTACCCAAGTGAACTTGGTCTTCAACACACTGTCTAATGAATTCCTGGAAGCTATCTAATAGGCTAATCTGATTATCTTCAAAATCATCTTCTTCTGTCAAAACAATAGCATTTCTGGAATTTGTCTCTACATTAATAAACATCGTATGTAACAGCAATACCTCCTCTAAGTTTGACTCCTCATAAGGAGTTGACAACATTTAATTCCCCATGCCTACTTCCGATATTAGAACTTCATTTGAAGTATTTTGGTACTCTGTAATCATGTATTTCATTCTTGGTTCTCTCTCAATTCGGATATGATTTGGTACCCCTTTCTAGGGAAGCCACATGTGAGAGTGGTTAGTAGATACATATCCATTTAAGGTCTTAGTAAAATATCTTCCTAGAATCAAGCCATATGCATCAGGGATATCAGCTACTTGAATATTGATAACCTATTGTATTCTTGGGTCAGAAGCTACCTGCATATGAATCATGTTTAATTCTCCCACCACATTTACTTCAGTTCTATCCAACTAAGTTACCTTCTTCTGGGAGTCAGCAGGTGTAATCCCTAAAGCTCTACATACTCCAAATGACATCACATTAGTAGAAGCACTAGAATCCAGTAAACAGTTATGTAGATTCTTACCGAATATGTGCACAGAGATAATGAATGGTGGGGTCTTTGTCTTCCCTTGAAACAAGGTTGGTTGAGTATCTACCTGGGCTACTTGAGTTTTGTCCTTCTCCTTTCCTTTATTTCTAGAGGGAAAGTTAGTTCGACTGTGGGCCTGGTTTTGTGTCCTTACAGGCTAGGAACTAGGAACCTTGTTGATACTCTCACTGGAAGCTTTATCCAAGGACACTGGGTGTGCACCATAAGTACCTAAAACTACGTTCCTAATTGCCGGGAACCTCAAAAATTCAAATGATGAAAGATTTACCTTTAATTTCTTGAATTCTTTAGTGACATACAAAGCCATTTGCTCCTCACTCAGGTTAGTGGGGACCTCCCTGGAAGATTCTTCCATCTTATCTTTACTTGCTTGAACAACTTTCTCCTTCTGTGAGTCAGTTTGAGCTTGTCCTTCTTTTGCAAGGTACTACCTAGAAACATGTGTAAAGGACATATTATTACTATCATTGGGATCTAGAGGGATATTGAAATTATTAGGAATGGAGGTGGTGAAAGGTCCCCCAGCCTGTGGGCGCCTATGAGGCATATCTCTTAAATCATATCCTTTACCCTGACTTTGGAACATCTGCACTTCTTCAACATAAGCCTCTTCTTGATCTAGAGGGCCATTATTATTTTTTGCCTCTTCATTGAATAACTGGGCCACTTCATCTCCATTGCAGATTTGATCTGCCCTCCCTTCCTGAGAATCAAATTCTTCTTTTGGAACATTTTCTCCACTTGCTGGAAAAGGAACATGGTTTAACACTAACACAGGAGAGTCATAGGGGGTGGAGGGAACAATCTCCTGACCATTTGCATTATTCTCTACCTCGTACCAAAAAATGAAGGCTGCAGTTTGGAACTCTGGGCATTCTAACTCCGAATTTTGGCTTGTCTTATGGAGCCTGCACCATCCTAAAAAGGCAGCTTCAACTAGATATACACCATTGGGAGGCTTGTCTTGACTGACTGGCTGATTGACAGATTGATTGACAATTTGATTAACTAGTTGATCCAATGGAGTGGGGACTCCTCCATTATTGGGTCCTGTATTCCATGTCCTGCTCTATCCCTGTGATTGCCTCTTATCAAATCCTGATCCACTACCTTGTCCTCTATCAAAATTCTGTCTCCTATCATTACTGAATCCTTTATCATTGTTGTAACCCCTATCCTAATTATATCCCCTATCATTATTAAATCCTCTCTCATTACGCTGCCCTCTGTCAAAATTCTACCCTTGTGGAAATTGCCTATTCTGGCTAGATTGTATATTCTTCTGAGCAACTTGTAATTGGTTGTTTTGATTCCTTAAATAGGTTACTTCTAGGTTTAACTTCTTTATCTGCTAAGCCATTTCATCAATCATTTCCTTATGTGGATCTCCATAAGGGGTCTGGCTTGGATTATGCTGAGGAGGAACAGGCATTGTAGCAGATCCTATAGACTGATGCAACACTTTAGAATTCTATAAATAGGCAGGGAAACTCGTTGGCTATGGCTAATACAGGGGCTGGTTAACTTGTTGCTGGGGAAAATTCATCATAAGAGAGACCTAGCTCATGAGGGGACCAGGATATGGCACTAAAGGTAATTGAGGCACTGGATTCATGATTAGAGTATGATTAGTGAGTACCTGATTCATTGCCTAAACCTGATTGGGATGTGCAACTGGCCCTAAAGAAGGCAATGGTCTAGTCAAATGTTGCCTTAAATCTGTGTTGAGCTTGATGGCTTCTGTATAGGCATTAGTTAGGCTAGCTGGAGGGTTGGGTCTCCACTTTAGGAAGGTTGCTGTGAGGCTATCCAAAGCTTCATAATAGACTCCTAGGGCTGTATTGTTATCTAAGACATAAGGGTCTTGAAGTCTGGTGTAAACATGATGAAACCTATTATTGAAACTAGATATTGGTTCATTAACCTCTCTCTTGACTCTAGTGAATTGTAGATACAATTCATTGGCACTAATAGGTATTCTGAACTTCTGTAAAAAGGCAGTTTCAAGATCATTCCAGTTAAGAATTGAACCAGATGGGAGGTGATTGTACCAATAAAAGGCCTCTTCTCCTAGTGAATAAGGAAAGAACCTACAGGCAACATCCTCATGAACAATCCCTCTATCCTTGAGACAGGTTTGGAAGATCCTTATATGTTCTTCTGCAGTCCTGTTTGGGTCATTAACGTAGAATTTTAAACAAAAGTGCTTAGAGTTTTTGGGCATAACATTGTAAGCATTGAAAAACAAGGGAGATGGATTATTAGCAAGGAAAGCCATTGGTAGGAGTGGTGGTGGTGGTTGTGGTTGATTAATGATAGGTTGGGGTTGCTGAATGAGAACTGCCTCAAGGATGGGTATGGCCTTAACTTCTGGAAGTGAAGATGCGAACGATATGGGTGAAGGGATAGGTGATGATGATTCTCCCCTTTCTTGAGTCCTCCTTGACCTAGTGGGGAACTGTAATTCCTATAAATCTTCTTCTCCTGGGGTAGATCTGGTATTTCTCCTATATCTCTTAGGAGAGATGGCGTTTAAGAAATGATCCAGTGTGCTCATTCATGCCCTCCTTCTAGCACCAATCTGTTGATGGTGTTTTCTGCACAGCAACAACTCAGACAAAATGCAATATTCTATCTCTTTTGAAAGGTAATTTTCAACAACAAGTTACTAAAAATCACCCCAAGGTCTCTTGGGTGTCAGGTCATGAGAATGCATAAACAACTCAGATAAAATGTGAAAATGTTGGTAATCACAATCAGACCTTACTACAAACAGACTGTATCTTTCCAATTTATCAAATCTTGCAATATGATGATCTTAGATCCTAAGTCTAACCAAATGATAAAGAAACAACAAAAGATAAGGGTGCAAAGATATAATGAGATATAAACTATTTCTAAGATGGACAATGCAAATGACAGATATCTAGAATGGACCAATCTCAAATAACCGATTCTTGCTTAACCCACAATGCAATATCACAAGAACGGTGCAATCTTCTAAGGTATATAGATTTTCAAATCATAGAAATTCATCCACAATCGAACTAAGCACAGATAGATGTATGATCCAGGTTGATTTTACCAGCCTACTACAATCAGATAGTTACTGGGAGTATAGACCAGAGATTGCTACAAACATTTCAAGTATGAAATCATGAACACTATTCACCAAACTAATTTCATTCTAAATCTAACACTAAATATTAGATCTTTAAGCAATTTCAAAGATGGAACAGTAGGAACCATGCAAGATAAACTAACATAAAAGAATTCACTAGAGAAACCAAAATGCCTTCAATTGTATTAGATCACCAAAATTTAGCAACAGTTCCACTGTTTTGTTACAATGTTTGCTTCAAGAACTAACTATTATCTCTACTACAAACACTCTAGCTCCTTCTAATCTAGCTTATCTTTATTATCTTTTTGACTAACTGACTCCTTACAATGAGGCAGGAATGTCCTTTTATAGAGAATGCTCTAACATGTTGGCCCAGCCAAACATTTACAAAATAAAATAGCCAAAACAAGTTGGCCTCAGGAGTTTCAAAATAAGGCACACATTAAATGCCGATACATCATCAAGGTTGGCCCAAACACATTCCTCAATGCAGCCCGGATCAACACATGCCCTATAATAATAGGGAAGCACAAATCTCAAAATTGGCATTAATTGCTGCCTCCCTTATCCTTGTTCTAATCTTGAACCTTTAAAAATAATTTATCCAACTCGACAACAGGTGGCAAAGATAGGATCTTGAGCCAACATTCAATGGAACCAATTTCTTCCTTCGACTACTTGACAATTTTATCCCACTCACCCTTATTTTCCTGGTACTTGTCCATCACAGCCAAGTAAGTTGCCACATCATCTAATTGGTGCACTGTTATAACATTCTCAGAATCAGGGGCATAGACTTCATGCCACCATTCCTTCAATTATTCCAAACTTAAGTACTTAGGGGCAATTTTCCTCCTGCCAGTCATTATTTCAAAGAATGCAATACATCCATCATAAACATTGGTCAGATCACCATCCATCTGTTTCTTTTGCTTATGGATCTTTCTGATGGCTTTTTGTCGAACTTGCAAGGCTTCGAACCATTCCCAAGGCTCATTAATTTTAGATGAAGAAAGAATTCCATCTACAACCAACTGATCCTTACCATACTCCAAGACTACTTTAGTTTTCTGCAATAAAAGGTCAATATCCTCCTTGTCTTGAGATAAAACATGCTCCAATAAATCTTTAGCTCTTACTGCATCCTTTCCAATTGAAAGGATTTCTTTTATTGCATCATCTCCTTTCACTTGTACATCCTTCAACCAATGCACAGTAGTCTGAGTAGAAGCTTTCATCCTTTCAATTTTAGAAATAGTTTCCTTAGGCAAGAAACCAGTAGCAGCAGAAGAAGATGGGTGAAGAGATTGCAAAGGCTTCACATCTTCTAGACATTTTCTAAGCCTTTCATTCTCCCTTTTAAGCTCATGCTTGGACTATGTATCCTTCCTTAATCTCCCAATTATTACTGCACTGGACCCTTCATACTCTTCAATATCATGTTCCATAGAGGCTGGTCCAAGATTGATAGTCTGTACATGGTAATCTTTGCCAGTGACCTCATCTTTACTCTTATCAGCAGCAGGGGTGGCAATATGAATAACCTTGTTGCTCGCTTCATCTCTTTCTATCTTTGAAACTACCTTGGCCACCTTCTTTTTCTTACCTTTTCCAATCTTGGCCAACATTTCATCCCAATCAAGGGGGGTGTCCTCAACAATGACCTGTTTCTTTCTTGTAATCTCCTTATCCAACCAATTCGGGACAGCAGGATCCGCCCGGATTTCACTTTTCTTGACCTCTTCATGCTGTTCTGCTGTTTCATCCTTTTCTTTCTCAGGAGACTAATCACCTTGATTACCCAACTCAGGTTCTTCTTCTTGTAGAGGTGATGGGGTCTTGATAGGGACATTCCCCTTCTTAGGAGACCTATTATCCTTGCTGCTCAGAGGAGAATCCTCGTATTGTACCAATGGAGAAGGGTGCATTTCCACATCTTCAACCTCAAGCTCAGCTGCTGCACCAAAGAGTTCTCCTTCCTTGAATGGTTCTGTCTCCCCGCTAGTCTCATGCTCTTCATGGGTTGTCTGCTCAGGTACACTTGGCAAAGGGGAAGTAGCCTTATGTTGTTCTACAGTAGATGCCATTGGAAGAGGACCTATTTTTTGCATGGTCTCCTTGGGAGATGGAGTCCTTGATTTCGTTTAGTAAACTCTGGTTTTCTCTCTTGAACTTTCCACTTCAACCACTGGAGGATTTTCCTCACCCTTGGAAGTTTCTTGACCTTTCCTCTTTGAACCTCTAGTTGTCCTTGTCCTTTTGGGCTATGGAGGAGCGTCTTCTTCCTCTGCTTTCTCAAATTTCCCCTCTTTAGAAAACTTGCCTATTTTCAAAGTTTGGCTTCTCTTCTTTCCCTTTGGTTTCCTTTTCTACTCTGGCTCACTTTCCTTAGGACCTCTGATTTTGATCTTAAAGGGCGAGATTGCTTTAGTTTTCCTTTTGGAATCATCTTCACCGGATTCCTCTGAGGTGGAAAGAGGATTCAAATTTCCCATTAGATTAAAGGTACAAGGTACCTTCTCACTTTCTAGTTCCCATATTTTGTGCTTCAACCATGACTTAGTAAACCTCATGACAAGGGCTAGTAGTTCTTCCAGCTCAATTACCTCATTTTTAGCCCAGTTTACCTCTCCAATAGACCTGTCCTTGACCGACTCATATGCATGATCTTGAACTAGATTCCCGTCATCCTCTAACTGGTCAGGGATCAACTTGACATTGTACAGTCTGATCACATCAACTAGAAGCCTAGAGTATCTTTTCTTCCTTGCCTCAAAGTCATCTTTGATGTTTGCCTAGTAATCCGCTAGGTCATCCTTGTGGTGGTATTCTTTGGTGGCCTTCTTCTAGGCTTCACCAGTAATGTGAAAATTTGTCCTCTTAGAATGGAAGGAGAAACCATAAGTACTCAATTCATCCCCTAATGCATGAGCTGACTGGATTGAAGGACAAACCTCACTTATACCAATTTTCAGAGGGAAATCTCCACCAAATCTCTGTATTTTTTGATTAGCTCCTTGGCTCCATCAGATAATCTCACATGCTTTGCATTTTGAAGCAGCCTAGTAATATACATTGTAAATGCATCATTTTCTCTTCTATAGTTTTGATTTCCCAGGTGCAATTCGGGGTATATCTCATATACTATATCCTGTCCAAATGCCCCCTTTGGGTTCAAACCCTTGTATGGGTAGAATCTAGCCAACACATACATCACATAGGAGGACATAGTAAACTTCTTCATTTCTAACACATCTCTCAGCTGTCTATCAATCATTGCACTGATGAGTCCGGCCCAATGGTAATTAATACCTTGCTCAATTTTGCTGATCACATGCACCATCCAATTCTCCAATACCCCAACACTCCTTAAACTAGCCACTTTGCTCAATAGTGTGATTGCATCATATATGTCTAGTCTAAATTTGATCCTATGTAATTGGTTGGGCAGTTCAAAAAAGTGAGGTTTTCGTTTCTCCAACCAAGAATTAATCATCTGTTGGGCTTTGGTGGGCTCATCCTCATAGTAGGTTCTGGCCAAATCCATGACCAAGGAGCACACACATGGCAATTCTGGCATATCAAATGCTTGAGCAATAGAAACTGGATTGAAGTTTTCCAAGACTCTTCCTTCAAAGCTAACGTCCCTCTGTGTGTCAAAGTCGTATTACCAGGCACACTCCAATATCAATTCATAGCACTGAACCACAGGAGGGAATCCTACTACATGGACCAGTCCAGACTTCATCATTCCCTTAGTTAGGGCCGATAAATCTTTCTGAGCTGTTCTTGCCTTGAATTCCTCATACCTCCATGCTCCTACATTGGTGTCGAAGACCTCGGACCATATTGAAGCAATCTTGCTGTCAGGCACCTGACTCTTCATATCCAACCTCAATCTTTTTGCATTTGTAATAGAGGACCCCTCAGTATCACCCTTAGACTTTCCCACTGTAGCTTTGCTTGATTTAGCCTACATTCAGAAATAGCTTCATGAGCATCCATCTATCATCCATATTCCAATCAAAGGTTAGCCTAGAAACCACATGAAACAATTAAAATCCCATCACTAATCATCAATCTTGAAAATCCAAAAAAATGAAGTAATCCGGGAAATGGGGCTATCTGGGGAAATGCAGTTAGGGCAGAATTCGGAGAAATCTGACCCAGACAAACTCCTGCTACCAAGACATCATTTATTAAATAAAACATTAATATGGACAAAATAATTATGTAACTACCATGAAATCCATCCATTAGCAACAAGAAATCATCATTTAACATTTACTTCATTACCCCCAACATCGAAAATAAAAAAGAAGTGGAGCCAGGCAGAAAACCAAAAAAATCCAGACAGGTCAGATTTCCGTAGACAGCTCGAAATTCTGGAATTTATCATACTTCGCGGATTTGGTAGAAACTGGGAAAATCCGGGTGCACAAAAATTCTGCGGACACCTTGGAAATTCGAAGATTGTTAACGCTGAAACCACTAACCGAATGATCATGTAAACCTCTCTATTTGGATTCCAATGGACATAAAATCAATCCCAATAAGCAAAGCTTCGATTGTACATGAATTTGAATTACCAAAACATTTAAATGACTAATTTTTGCAAGGGGATGATGATGCCCTAAATTTAATAACCAGACCTCTGCCAGGAAAGCTAGGGTAAGCTTCAAAATTTAGGTGCTCTCTCTCACGACGATTAAACTAGACCACACCGGGGTCCCAAATGCCACAAAAAGGGTGAGCTAGATGCAAGACATGAAAGCCATGACTACCTCACCAATCTTAACAGATTCAGGCAAACCTATCAAAACCCTAACTTCGCAATATAACAGACTATGCGCCAAGAAGGTAAGGTCTTAATAGAAATACCTAGTCACAGGAACATACCCGACATTCAATCGATAAATGAAGGGATGCACAGTGTGGGTAATACAACCCGTGAAGATATAGGTCTAACCCCAATTCGCTAAATATAGTCATGAAACAAGCAAGGGCTGACCTAAGAAACCACCAATCAATAATTCGAAAGATTCGATCGAAGTGCAAAAAAAAGGAGAGGTCAGTAATGACTTACCATGGATCAACTCTAGACGAAGCTCGTGCCCAAGGAAGTCACTGCGAAACAAGGTGCCCTAGCAACGAAAATACTCAACACTAGCGCTCAAGCAATCCACACACAAGTAGCTCAAATCCAACAACCAACGTTCAAGAAGAACAAACTCAGGTGCCAGAGCAAATAGTAAATGAATAATGAAATCAAAAGAATGCCAAAAAGCCTTAAATCCACCCACACTCGTGCCAAAGAAGACGTACTTCGAGCATTAATGAGCGACAAGACATATTGAGGAAATCTAAAAACCTGAGCCCAAAACGGAATTCCAGAAAAAACCAAGCCAGACGGACAATCCGGGTGATCGAGAATTCCACAGATAATGCACTCTTCAGGATCTTAACGAAGTTCAGGAAAATACGCCCGAGCCAAAAAATTCTGGATTCAAGCAAAAACCTGGACTTCAGAAAATTCAGCCATAACCAGACAATGGACCAGGATCTGGGAAAATCCGACTGAGCTGGAAAATCCCAAACCCAGGTCAAAACCCCGACTTCAGAAAAATCCAACATTAACAGGCGATGAACCAGGACCCGAGAAAATCTGGGTAAACTGGAAAATCCTGGACCCAGGGCAAAACTCGAACTTCCCTTAAAAACCAAGTTTGATCAATTTAATCCTCAGGGAAAGACCAAAATCAGCAAGACCAACATCCCAAGACCTTGAAAAGACAAATCCAATAAAAACCAAAGGTCAAAAGATATCAAAAATTCCAAAGAGGGTCCCTACTCCAAGTGGGGTGTGTGTGCAAAACTGCACAACACTATTGACATTACTTTCTCTTCAGAAGAAACAATCAAACATGCACCTGATGGTCCTCTTTACATAGCTGGCAGAATCAATAATAGGTCCACTCCTAGAATTTTAATTGATTCCATATGTGGAGAGAATGTGATCACAAAAGAACTATTATATATGCATGAACTTACTCAAGATAGATATAATAAACTAAAAGCACTGATTAAAACACATGATGGTTGTGCTCATGCTACGATGGGCTCAATCACACTCCCTTTACAAGTAGGACCAAAGAAATCAAATGTATCATTCTCTATCATCTCTAATTTAGATCAATTTCATGTGAAGTTAGGCTACAAATGGCTTAGCTCCATGAATGCGGTCGCATTTGTTGTCCATAAGTGCTTAAATTTTCCAGTCGACAATGAAATATTCACTGTGAACCATAGTGACTTTAGACCTCCATCTTCTCATGGAAATTTTTTGTTAGACTATTTTTGGCCTGAGCCCATGGAACCTATAAGTCCTTGTGAGGACTTCCTTTTCTTATCCTACAAAAATTTCAAAGAAAAATGCATAGCCAAGTTATCCCTTGAAAATTTTCCTCCACCTATGATCAAACCTCCACTCCTTGAAGAAAACAATATTGAGCTTAAAGCCCTTTCGACAAACCAAGACCCATCCATAAAAAAATCCCTTGTCTATTTCCTACAAAAAGCCAAGAGAGAACCAAACAAGTCCTAATATGCCTCCTAAACAAATTTATAAAGCCAAAGATAAAGTGGTTGAACAACCTTCCATGGTTTCTTCCTTTCATCCCTCACAAGATGAAAAGGAACCTATGGTTGAAAAACCTGCTCCTACACAAAAACAACTTGAAAATCATAATAAAAGAAACCAAAATGCTAGAGAGTGTAGGTGTAGACATCGTGCTATTGCTCGAAATATGAACAACATAGAAAATCAAAATCATAATTTGATAGAAGCAATAAATGATGAGCATCCTCCATTACCAGCACCAACAGATCCTACATCTACAACACAAAAAGGACCAACACCTTTTATGGATATTATCATTCGTCCTCCCATTGTGGTTAACTTGGACGATGATGAAGAAACCACTAAAATTGATGAGGAAGTGCATAATGAGTTGAATTTGTTATTTTCCTCTTCTATGAGCTTAAAAAATAACAATCGTGGTGATCCTCCTAAATTGAGTGATGCACTGCATTTTCAACCTAGTGATTCTCCTAGTATAGCACTTGATGTTGTCCCTCTCACTATTGATCTATATTCCACATATATTGAACAAGATTGGGATGTTGATGACTTGCTGGATGGTTGAATCACATGTTCTTTACTAGTCTTTTGCATTTTCATTTGTGTGATTGCATGTGTGTAATGTGATCCCCTGTGATTTTCTTTTTGATGTTCTCTCTCTATTTGCATTCCTCTATTTGTACCTTCATTCTTCTATATGTCATAAGATTTTTGCCTTTTCATTGGTCCTTTCATTTTCATTTTTGGTCTTTTGTTTTCCTTTTGGGGACGACGCAAGGCATTGAGATGCCCTATGTCTCTTCCATATTGACCCAAAAGATTTTTCATTATATTTTCTTTTCCTTTCATTTTTTGTCTTATATTTTCCTTTTGGGGATGACACAAAGCATCGAGACACCCTATGTCCTTCCATGTTGACCCAAAACATTTTTCATTATATTTTCTTTTCATTCATTTTTTGTCTTGTGTTTTCCTTTTGGGGATGACCCAAGGAGTCGAGACACCCTATGTCTCTTCCATGTTGACCCAAAAGGTTTTTCATTTTTTTTCACTCTCTTTGTGTCATTCTTCCAATTCTATGTGTATTTGGGGAATGATGACAGTTCTAAGCTCTCTAATATCATTGCAACAAAGATAAATATTAACCCAAAATCCATAGATCCCTTATGTGTTTCTGGGGGGCAACCCTCTTTTCCTTTTTCTCTTTCATGTTTTGGCTACTTTAAAGTAATTGATCACAACATGGTGTTTAGCAATTTCTTTAAAGTGGGGGCATACATTGGCATTATTTTGGAATGATTTCATTTGAGATTTTTTTCCATGTTCCTTGATGTGATCTTCTTACTTCATGCGGTCTATTTTCCTTTTTGTGGTGACATTGGGAGTAATTTCCTTCAAGATCTTGATCTATCTCAAAATATTAAATTCCTCTTAGTGGTGATGTGACACACTGCATTCCCTATGTTAAGAATATTTTATCCTTTGATTTGTCCTCTCTTGGAGAGATTAAGAACAATTTACCCTAAGATTAAGACCTCACATGAACTAATTAAAATCCCTTCAAACATCCCTCTCTCTTGTTGCATTTTTCCTTTTTGTGCCTTATTAAAGTCATGGAGGTATGACTTTGATATGGTTTCCCCTAGGGCTCACCTAGTGAACAACTAGCTTCACTAGCCCTTATTAGCATGCATTTTTCTACCTTATTAAAGTCATGGAGGTATGGATTTGGTATGGTCCCTTGGGGCTCACCTAGTGAATTAGCTTCATTGGCCCTTGTGAGCATGCATTTTGCTTTCTTTTGTCCTTATTGTGGACAAGAAAAAAGTATCCCTTTTTTCTTGCTTGATTTGGGATTAATTAATGATAAATTGGACTTAATGAGGCCTTGATTTAGTGTTGTGAGGTATTTTACACATCCACACTAGGTCTTGGACCCTTGCAAATTGAATAAAATGCATTTAACGATGTCTTGTAAAGGTGTTGTAAAGTGTTGTAAAAGACTTTACGCCTCTCTAGACTTAATGGACCCATCTTTCCCTAATTCAATGTTATAAAATGTATTTAATTGCATCTTCACATTAATCCAGAAGGCTTGTGAATTAAACTTAACTCTAATCTAGTGTTTTAATGTGTCTTACACATTCACATTGGATGTTGTGCTTCTCTAGGATGTGTGGACCCTATTTTAATGGTGTAAAGTGTATTTAATCACACTTTCACAATGAATTTTGTGTCCCAATCCTTAATTACTCTTTACATCATCATTAATAGGCCCCAATGACCCCATATTGTGCATCCTGAGGCATAATTTGACCAAATACCTGATGAAATCAACATAAGAACTAAAATTCCTCATTCCCCAACATTTCAGCTGGAAAAAGGGCCCCTCTAGGACTAAGTCACCCATTTGGGTGAATGAGTCCCTACTAGGTGGGACTAAGTCAGCCAAAGTGGTGAATTAGTCCCATTTGGGTTATTTTTGAGTTTTGAGAGGGAAAATTTGGATTTTAAGTTTATTTTTCCTTCATGTCAGCCATAGGGATCTAATTAATGAAAAAATTAGGTGGGTTGCCTATAAATACAACTTATAAACCCTAATTCATAACTCATCATCATTTATTCATCATTTATCTTCTCTCTCAAGTCAAGCAAGCTAGGGTTTTTACATTCTAAGTCATCAAGATAGATTTCAAGGACATTAAAGGGAAGATTCTCCATCTTATGCTGTAGAAAATCAAGATAAATTATCATGGCAAGTCTGTAACTCCATTGTTTCATGTTTCATTACATTATTCTTCCATTTTGGTTTAATTACCTAAAAGGGGGTTTGACCAAGGCAAATCCCCATGCCCTAACAATCAATATTCTTCTCTTTATCTCCTTGTGTGTTTTCCGATCAAAGTATATTGAGGACTTGAAAATCATTGAGGAATAGGTTGGATACTTATTGGAGTCATCTTCCTCCTTGTAAGGTCAAAACATCAACAAAAAGTCACTTTCAGGCCCAAAAATTAGAGTTTCAAAAGCAAACACCTATTAAGAATCAAAGTGTAGACCGAGGGCTTTATTTCCCCTTTCAAATTTTTAGAAATATAGAAGTGGACTAAGTCACCACTAATGGCGAATTAGTCTTGAAACATAGATTTTTGGGACCCTATGGACTACTCTTGCACTTCTAGGGTTTTTCACCTAAAAGGAGAGAGATAGGGCCAAAAATGCTAATGTATCACTCAAATAAGGATGTATGCAATGTTTCCTAGGATAGATGAAGTAAACTAAATGCAATTGACTAATCTAAATCGCTGAAAATGAATGCAAACTAAGATTTATGCTTTGTTTGAAAACATAATGTTATTTGCAAAAAGGTTAAAATAATGAACAAAAATGTAACTTTTAACCAAACAGAAAGCTGTTTCTCAAAATATATGCACCTGAAAAGTTGTAGAGGATTGGAGAACAATCTAAAAAGTTGATGAAGTCTAAACTTGGGCTGACTGGGACTCATTCGCCACCTTGGGTGAATCAGTCCCAAATCATGATTTTTCTGCACATAACCTATATTCTGATGGCCGAGGATCTGAAATTGCATCTGACTTAAATATTAATCTTAAGGTGAAATCATTCACCATGCATGGAAAATCAGCCCTCTTTCTAATTTCTGCAATCTCAAAACCCAGATTTGTACCTTGACACCTGTACAACAATTTTTGACATAAATTTGATTCTGGATCTCAGAAAATTCCTGCAAAATAGCCTAAAAGAGTTGGTCTAATGGGGGGTTTTCCTCAGTCAAACCCCTAGATAGGTAATTAAATCTTGAATAGAGAAAAATCTTCATAAACCCTAGCCTTAGATGTGTTAAAAACTAGGAAAAGATGAAATGTTAGAAGGGCCCTATTCTATTGCTCTAGAACAAGGCATGCAAGAGTGATTGAAATGATGCAAGATCTCAACCCTAGAAACCTTACAACAAATGAAACATAGGAATAAAATGATATACAAATGTTAAACAAACGCAAAGCAAACCTTAATATGAAGATAGAGTGAAAATGGAAGATGGAATCAATAGGAAACCAAGTCCTTAGGCATCATTTGGTGGCTAGTTGTACCTCTTCACCCTAGATTTCTTGATGATTCACCATAGGCATCCATCATCAATCCTTTGCAATGTTGGATCTTGACAAGAAAAGTGAGCTTCAAGACCTACAAAAACCCTAGTTTGCTACCCTAAAACTTCAACTTTTGCTAATGAAACTTGTTGTAGAAGACTTTACCCTAAAAATTGCTCTTGAGAGATGATAAGAAAATGATAAAAGATGATAGATGGATGTGTAAAATGACTTGAAATGTGTATTTATAAGCAGAAACACCTTATTTTCCCATTAATTAGACCTAAGAGGCCGACATTCACTAGAAATAAAAGTTAAATTGATTAAATTCCTGCTTAATTTTGAATTTTCCCTCAAAGGGGACTCATTCACCAGTGGGACTCATTCACCACCCTTGGTGAATGAGTCCCACTAGAGGGGACTTATTCACCCAAGGTGGAAAATGGGTCCCACTACTATTGTTTGAAGGTGGGTTGTCAGGGTATGATGTCATTAAATGTTGTTTGTTGGGTTTTCTGTGATTTCTCAGGTGAAACATGCCTCTAGATCAAAATTAATAGGTCTAAGGGGCCTATAAATGCTGATTTGAAGGAGAAATGATGTGAGGGGACTCAAAAGTGGGTCCAATTATACATGAAATTGTCTCTTTTCTCAAGAGGGTCCAATTTTCTACGGCACATTTAGCCCCCACTTTAGCGCCCATATGACTCTATGTGCATATGTAAGATAAAGGACTCTAAATGATGCACCTTATTACATAAAGGGATACATATACAAAAGGACTCAAGGAACATTGAGAGGGGGGGTGAATCAGTGTTAAAAAAATTAGACTTTCAATTCAGATCTTAAACCATTTTCAACACAAAAATAAATAAAGATGCAAGCACATGAACAAGATGATCAAAACACCATAACACCAATATTTTTACGTGGAAACCCTGTTAGGGGAAAAACCACGATGGAGATTAATCCACAATTTACAATATGTTAAAAGTATGAATAAAAGGGAATGCACTTGCATTCAAGCACACTGCCTAGAGCTCATTGCTTGAAATAAGGAAGGCTCACTTCCTTACAAAATGTTTGTGATTACAACAAAAATTGAACTGAGAAGATAGCATCTACAAATGCTTGGATTTAGTTCCGTTGAAACACATAAAATAGATTTTGAACCTTCTGTCTAATCCTGCAACTCTCTCTGCTCTGCTTTGCCTTAATTCACAATAATCTTCTTTTGCTCAAGCAAAATTTACTCAACTGATCTTCTGATGTTCACTCATACATCTGTTCTGCTCTTTTCACACATTCACACCTTTTCACAACTTTTTCCTCCTTTCAAAAATGAATCACCAATCTCATATATATATCTGCTAGCAAAGATTTTAATCACTTAAGTCGGCTTCAACAAAACATGAAATATTCTCCAATAGTCAGCTCAAATCATGAGAAATATTAATGCACACCCACACAAGTCAGCTAAGACATAGCTTGGACCCAAAACAATATTCTAAAACTTAGAAACAATTAAACAACTACTCCTTATACATCCACGGCATGCTACATTCATTGAGTCGGCCACAATGAGCAAATAAAAAAAATCATTCTACCGAATCTCCTAACTCGTACACCGATTGCAACAACACCACAAAACTTACCAATAAGGTGACATACATGCTTAAAAAGCTTTCTTAGGGATCCACAACACAAAATTATGATCCAATGAAGCATACAGATTGACTAATTGACCGAATACCCTATTCTTCATGCTTTTTTCCAGTAAGACACGGTCTTCTACATTTCCTGCCGGTATGAGTAGATCTTGATCTAAAAATAGAGATAATGACTTCATTTTCCATCAATGAAAAAACCAGAAGCCATAAACAATCTCCCCAAGCCATATGCCAACAATCTCCCCCTTTGGCATTGATGGAAACACAGTGAAAAATGACTGTGTTGGAACAAAAACTCAAAATTTCAAAACACAACAAAACAATGCTCCCCCTTTGAATGTCAAGAAATTTTTCACTACTCTCCTCCCCCTTTGACATCAATGACAAAAAATTACTGCTTACTCTCCTTTTTCTAAAATTTACACTGCACTCTCTCACCTTTTATTGATGCAAAAATTGATCAAAATTTGAGAAATTACAACTGCTGCACAAATCAAAAAATTATTTTATACTTATCCTTTATCTCTAGAAGAAATTTCTTCCAAGAATCTACTACAATCCCAATAATTATTATCAAACTGTTGTTTTCTGATGTTTGGTTGATGATCTAGATAAGGGATTCTGGAATTGTAATCGCTTCTTCCAACTTCTCTCCTTTCTTCAGAATCTTAATTTGCTGCTCCATTTTGCATTCAGTTAGATCCTTCACTTTCCAAAAAGTGTCCATAAGAGTGTTTTTGGCAAAGTGAACCTTTGCATGCTCAGCCTGCAACTCATGAATCTTTTTTTTTGACTACTCCATCTTGGTCCTGAAACATATTGTAATCCTGACCAATTCTAATCAACTCAATCTCAATTTGCTCCAGCTTGTCCTTGTATTTACCAACCACATGAGACCACCGAAGACAATAATTGTAGACCTTATTTTCCGAGTCAATGTATTTCCTTAACACATTCATTTTCTTTTTCAGTTTGGTGAGAGATAGCCTAAACTACTCCTTTAGATGTATAATTACTTCTTCCTCTTTCCTGTCCTAAGGCACAGAGGCCATATCCTCCCTGATACATTCAAACATTTTTTCTAGAAGTAAACTCTGCAAAATTTCCAATTCAATGTTGTTGTGCACAAAGTATTTGCCTAGAGTTTCCTCAATGAAGTCCTATTCATATGATGGTCCATTTAACCATATGTTAGCAATCTTTTGCATTCCATCTTCATCTTGAACAATTTGTAGTATCTTTTTTTTGAATAAAGCACCTTCTCATCGCTTTCTTCTACTATCATCACATCTAGTTCAACTGATTTTGGTTCATCTCTTAGAGTGTAATCATAAGAATCTTCATCTAGTATATCCACAATTACTTGCTCTTTGCCTTTTTCTTCAGTTCTTGGAGATTTGTGTGCTGCAGGAATGCCATCTGCAAACTCTAGAGACCTTTTCTACTTCTTCTCCACCTTACCAAAAGAGGACCCAACTTCAACTTCTCTTACCAGAAGAGAGATGCCAACTATTCCAAACTTTCCCAATAAATCTAAAGAAATTTTCGTGAACTTGCTCACAATTTTCCAAAGTGTTGAAATGTTTAAAAATTTGCTTGCAAACGGGTTTATTTTCCTTCCATACCACATTATCATTATGAGGCAAGCAATTCAAAAAATACATCATAATGCATATAACTAGGGTACCAAACTTGAAGGGGTAATTTGCATCCTTCGTCAATTGCACATTTTCCATCAATTGATCCTTTAACAATCCACACAGATCAAAGTCTTCATCTTCCATTATCATTTTGTGAGAAATGTAAACTATGCCTACCGAGGTTGATCCTTCCCTATTTCTGAAGAAAATTTTATATGAAATTTCATGTGCAATGTACCTCGTTATTGGATCTTTGATTGTTGAAATTAACAGAGCTCTTTGATCTCCTTTTACTCCTGCTAGGGTTTCGACCACTTGATTCCAAATCGACTTATTTTTTGGAACATTTGCAATATTGCATAATCCTGTTAGATTTCTGATCACCTCTTTTGAAATTTGATAGGGTTTATCTAGAGTAAGGATATCATCACCCAATTTGTTCAAGATAAACCTGACCACTTTCACGTTGACTGAATAAGGAAACTCATTCCAAATGTCCAAATTCTTATGTTTCGCACCTTCAAGCCACTTCAATTCATTGGCTGGAAACAAATTTCTTACATCCCTAATATTCCTACTACTATATTCATCCAAAGTCATTGTTCCTTTTATTTGCTTCATTTTACTTTTTTGTACTAAACAAGGTTTGCTACCGAGCACAAAATTTTGAAATTCTACAAGCAACTGAAATACTTGAAGAATTCATCGCCGAATTTTCTTTACTCCTTTGAGATTTCACTATAGAGGCTCTCCTTCTATTCTTCTTCAATGCAAGGTGACAAATGAGGGTTCGAAATACCCTTTTATGTCTTCATGCACCTAACCTTTTTAGTTGCATTAAATACTTTTCCCTAGGAGTTCTGGTAACTTTGTTTTCTCAGACAACAATTTTTTTTTCGCGGACCTTCTACTTCTCATGTTCCTGCATAAGTGATCACTGATGCATTTTCAAACTTTTATCATAACTGATGAAAATATTCTACATTGCGGTGCTAGCTACCGACAAGGGGCCAAAAGATTTTCCTTGAAAAACTCCCCCTAGGCCAATGGATGGAGATCATTTTCCAAAGGGATTATTGGAGGCTGCTTCTGGTACGGGCTTATTTCCTTCATCAGATCCACTCTTCTTTACCCATGTTTTCTTCATCTAATATCTTATCTCTTCCATAATGACTTTTCCTTTTCCTTTGTCATCTTTTTGTGAAATTCTTCCTCTGTATACTAGACTTCTTTTGTCCATGTTTCTATTTCTGTAGAATCTTGCAATGTGACCAAATCTATTGCAATTATAACACACCAAATTTCTCTATTTAGACCACTCATTCCATTGATTTCCTCCTGATCTGCATTGATTAGCAACATGCCCAAATCTTCCACAAGTATAGCATTTAACATTTCTTAAATTGACAGACATACTTCTACATTCAATAGATTTGTGACCAAGCTTTTTGCAACTAAAACACTGACCAAGAAATGATGGACTGCTTGAATTTATTTTAATTCTACACTGGGAAGCCATATGACCAAATTTATTACAAGTAAATTAGTAACCATTAAACTTCTGAGGATTGGGTTGTCTTACTAGATACCTTCTTCCTTTGTTCATCTAATTTCTTTGTCTAGAATCCTTATGTTTAGATCCAGAGCTTTCTTCCTTCTCATATCCAAGCCCTCGCTTATCATTTGCATCCTTCTGTCCTTTAGTCAACTCATTAAGCTTAGTAGAACTGATCCTAAAATTCTTCTTGTACTCATTTCTAGTAGTGAGTTCATCTCTAAGAATAACTATTTGTCTTTCAAGTTCTTGTTCATTTTTTTCTAGATTGTTGTAATTCAATCTCCAATTGAATGAATCCATTATTTAATCTGCTACATTCTTTAGATTTTTATTTTAAGGATTGGGCTAGATTCTCCTCATTCTTCTTCCTTTATTCAATCTCCTTAGTTATCTTCATTGCCATAGATTCCATTTCAAGCTTCAAAGTAACATTATTTCTAGCAAGTTTTTCACATTCTTCAGTTATTTTTTTAGGGTCCGATTTAGGTGAACATCTTCCAAGTTTTTATTTTGTTTTTGCTTCAGCTGATCACAAAGTTCCTTCCTCTTTTCTCTTGACTAATTTATTTTACCCTTCAATGATTGAATGAATTTCTTAGCATCCACAAGATTTTATTTTAATTCCATGACTTCTACTTTAGACTGATCAAGATCATCAAGTGCCACCATAAGTTGCTATTGAAGACCACTGGAGTCCATTATATTCCAAGATCCACCTCAAGCTATTAAAATTCTATAGAGGAACTGCGCTCTGATACCAATTGTTAGACTCAAGGAACACTGGGGGGGTGAATCAGTGTTCAACAAATTAGACTTTCAATTAATATCTTAAACCATTTTCAACACATAAACATAAATAAGGATACAAGCACATGAACAAGATGATCAAAACACCATAACACCAATATTTTTATGTGGAAACCATGTTAGGGGAAAAACCACAGTGGAGATTAATCCACAATTTATACTCTGTTAAAAGTATGAATAAAAGGGAATGCACTTGCATTCAGGCACACTGCCTAAAGCTCACTGCTCGAAATAAGGAAGGCTCACTACCTTAAAAAATGTTTGTGATTACAATAAAAATTGAACTAAGAAGATAACATCTACAAATGCCTAGATTCAGTTTTGGTGAAGCACATAAAATAGATTATGAACCTTCTATCTGATCTTGCAACTCACTCTGCTCTGCTCTGCCTTAATTCACAATAATCTTCTTCTGCTCAAGAAAAATTTACTCAACTGATCTTCTGATGTTTGCTCATACATCTTTTCTACTCTTTTTGCATATTCACACCTTCTCACAACTTTTTCCTCCTTTCAAAAATGAATTACTGATCTCATATATATATCCACTAGCAAAGATTTTAATCACTTAAGTTAGCTTCAACAAAACATGAAATATTCTCTAATAGTCGGCTCAAATCATGAAAAATCTTTAATGCCCACCCACACAAGTTGGCTAAGACATATCTAGGACTCAAAACAATATTCTCAAACTTAGAAACAATTAAACAACTACTCCTTATACATCTGCGACACGCGACATTCATTGAGTCGGCCACAATGAGCAAATAAATAGAAAATCATTCTACCAAATCTCCTAACTCGTACACCGATTGCAACAACACCACAAACTTAACAATAAGGTAACATACATGCTTAACAAAATTTCCTAGGGATCCACAACAAAAAATGATGATCCAGTGAAGCATACAGATCGACTAACTGACTGAATACCCTATTCTTCATGCTTTTTGCCGGTAACACACTGTCTTCTACATTTCTTGCTGATATGAGTAAATCCTAATCTATGGACCAAGATAATGACTTCAGTTGCCATCAATGACAACACTATAAGCCATAAAAAATATCCCCAATCCATATGCCAAAAATGCAAATGTTAAACAAACACAATGCAAACCTTAATTTGAAGATAGAGTGAAAATGGAAGATGGAATCAATAGGAAACCAAGTCCTGAAGCATGATTTGGTGGCTAGTTGCACCTCTTCACCCTAGATTTCTTCATGATTCACCATAGGAATCCATCATCAATCCTTTGCAATGTTGGATCTTGACAAGAAAAGTGAGCTTCAAGACCTGCAAAAACCCTAGTTTGCTACCCTAAAACTTCAACTTTTGCTAATGAAACTTGTTGCAAAAGACTTCACCCTAAAAATTTCTCTTGAGAGATGATAAGAAAATGATAAAAGATGATAGACGGATGTGTAAAATGACTTGAAATGTGTATTTATAAGAAAAAATACCTTATTTTCCTATTAATTAGACCTAAGAGACCGACATTCACTAGAAATAAAAGTTAAATTGATTAAATTCCTACTTAATTTTGAATTTTCCTCAAAGGGGACTCATTCGCCACCCTTGGTGAATGGGTCCCACCAGAGGGGACTCATTCACCCAAGGTGGCAAATGGGTCCCACTACTACTATTTGAAGGTGGGTTGTCGAAGTATGATGTCATTAAATGCTGTTTGTTTGGTTTTATGTGATTTCTTAGGTGAAACAGGCCTCTAGATCAAAATTAATAGGTCTAAGGGGTCTATAAATGCTATTTTGAAGGAGAAGTGATGTGAGGGGACTCAAAAGTGGGTCCAATTATGCATGAAATTATCTCTTTTCTTAAGAGGGTCCAATTTTCTACGACACATTTAGCCCCCACTTTAGCGCCCATATGTCTCTATGTGCATATGTAAGCTAAAGGACTCTAAATGATGCACCTTACTACATAAAAGGATACATATTCAAAAGGACAGGAGAACAAAGCCCCCAATGTAATTATCTACACAACCACAACATTAGGAACCGCATCCTACAACACACATTCATTAATTGCTTAAAAATATTTTTATCTAACTCTTAGGCATCCAATTCGAGGGTAGATCTAAGCCCCCCTTGATTCTGCTTGCTTTACAAAGGTGGAATCAAGGTAGCAATCTAGCCACGTCAAATAAGAAACATCATGTCATAGGGAATTTCCAAGTACCATTCCACATAACGATAGGAAAATGATAATGTCAGGTGTAGAATCACAATTCCAACACATCAAACATAGTCGAAAATGGATTACCCTAGCACCTGCTATGATGATTTGAAGGAGATATATGTTATGAAGCCTTTAAGAGACAATAACCCTATGATAATAAGTAAAAGTAAGAAGAGGTGAAAAGTGATTAAAGAAATAGGAGAAAGTAATTTGTCACTTACTATTCATTTTACCTTCATGTTGCTTGAAAGTGATGAGTGAGAGAAGAACATGCTGAGTAGACGTGATTACACACCTTCGCAGCTGGATGATCTTCTTGAGTAGGTAGCACATGATGATCTGTATCATGAGGTGAGTCAATTCTGTAACTTTCGCATTGTGATTTGATGGTAGTTTAATTATTTTTATGCATGGATAGGTTAATTTAGGGTTCTTGGAAAAAAGTTCACAAAGTGTCCCCTTTTTTGGAAAGTGTCCCATTTGTTTGCAAAGTGTCTTTTTTGTTCACAAAGTGTCCCGTTTTGTCGCAAAGTGTCCTATTTCTTTGTGAAGTGTCCCTGTTTCTTTGCGAAATGTCTAAAAGGGTTCTAAAGTGTCTAGGGCCATTAGGGAAGCACACTAGATCAACTTTAGCACACTTTCATGATGAAAATTATGGAAATTGAAAATATTAGATGAAATTTAGAGCATGTTGTGATGATTTTGATAGGTTCTTGCCCAGTCATGATAGTGACTAGGGGGAAGATAGTTGAAATTTTTTAGAGATCATGCGCCAACTCTATTAGCAATAGAGGTAGAGCATTTACAGTCGATGGGTATCTATTGGGCATATCTTATGCCACCCATGAGATACCATGATGCCATGCTGATGGCTCTGTGCGAGTGTTGGGATGCAAATACCTATACCTTTCATCTTCCCACAGGGGAAATGACCATCACACTCGAGGATGTACACCACATTCTCTTTGTTCCTATTTAAGGAGTGCGAGTGTATTTCCAGGGAGATTGGTCATTTTAGGAGAAGAAGAGAGATATGTAGTATTGTTTGGAGGGACTTGTTCATGATGAGAGGGTTAGAGTGTGGATCGAGCTTCCCATGCTATTGTATTCATGAGATCTTATGGTTAGAAGAATTATGATGCACACAATGGCATTGGTTCTCAATCCAGATGGATGAGCAACACAATTGGATGGGGGACTAGTACACCTGATATGAGGGATGTATGAGCAAAGGATAGTCTATGCCTGGGGTGTCTGCATTCTAGCACACTTGTATTATGATCTTGGTTGGTTTTTATTTTGAGAGATTGATAGTATGGTCCATTGTACGCTTCTACAAGTGTGGTGCCTTGAGCTTATCACATGTACCAGGCCTGTCGGATACCCTTGTACTATAGCAGTAGGATACCCATGAGCATTGAACTATCCTTTGTGATGGCTATGGTAGTATGGTGATTTACACTTTTGGAGGGTGAGATTTTACTGGCTGGAGGAGGATGAGATCCTATGGAGGCAATATCTACTCACTCAATAGTGGCCAAACCCCACTGGATAGTTACGAAGGACACATATGGATAGATATCTAATAGGGAGGCATGACTATGTCGTACAACCATTCTATTATGGGTGAGTCATGTGACAGTTTGGATAGGTGCAGACACCATCGAGGGCATGCCCCTTCATTAGATGATCAATGCAGAGTGCCCAAAGGCCAATGAAACTATTCGAATGACAATAGATCATGTGCGGGAGAGTGATTCTGATGATTCAGATCACAACTAGCCACTAGTCTCTGGCACTGATGATGTTGGTAGTACAGATGAGCATGAGGAGTGGTGGTCATATGCACAACCAACTCCTATGTTCCCCATGGAATTTCCTCTAGGTTATGCAAAGCTAGTAGCAGATGAGGGTGATGAGCCAAAGGAGAGAGCAGAGGAGGTATGGTACAAGCTAACAAATATTTTTATAGATATTATTGATGAGGAGTACCAGTCTAAGGCTGATCCTGATTATGAGGACTAGGATGGAGGAGAGGATGATGAGGAGGAGCCACCCCTGAGTGAGGGTGATGAGGTAGCTATTGAGGATAGGTATGAGCATGGAGAGCCATCACATACTTACAGGACTAGATCATGGGCAATAACTACAATAGACATCAACATGCATAGTCAAAGAGAGGCTAGCACATATTCCATGCCCCCTAGAGATGAGGAGGTTGACATTCCTCATGCATCGAGAGACATAGGTCATGAAATTTGATTTGATGCATGTCCATTAGTGATTTATGCTATATTTTTATATATATATCATGATGATGTGTTACTGATTGTGTACATGATCTATCTTGTAGGAGTGATGAGAGATTGGTGAGAGTTCTATAATCAGGAAACCAAAAAGATAGTGCCAACATCCCTCAAGGAGGATGGGATAGATCCTGACTAGGTGCCCCCACTGATCATGGAGGAGAAGCCAGAGTCACTTAGACCATTCGCAAGGCTATGAGAAACATATGAGAGTGTGAGGAGGTGACTCTATTGGGCTGAGAGTGCACTATATAGTCAACACAGACCTCAACAAAGGTAGAGAGACTACAAGTAGAGCTGGCACATACATGAGCAGAGAGGGACTAGATGGTAGATGAACTGATTATAGCCATTGGGCGAGTACAAGGTTTGGAGTATGCACTGAGACTTGACAGTTCATGATCATGGTCACACATGACTATCTCATGATGTCCAAGGACTGGATCATGAGTGTCAGATCCCGAGGGGTCTAGCTCTCATAGACCATTTTGATATTGTATATGATTATGAGATGTATATAAAAATTTGATATATGAAGACATGCACCTTTGATATTATGATGATGTATCTTTTGGTATGAAAATGTTAAATGCTATGTGATTAATTAAATGACTTATGGTAAAAAGTATTTAATTAATGGCTTCATGATTTAACAGGAATGGTGTGATCTACTATAAAACATATTTTAGTTTTATCATAGATACAACAGTGATAAATGAAAAAGAATATGCTAAATTAAATACACCAATAAGGATTTAATTTAACACAATAGGAGGGTGAATAGTATGAAGCCTAAAGTAATTATAAAATGAACTTAAATAATTACCTTAGTGTTCAAGACAAACATAAATTTAGTTGTCAAGAATAGAGCAATGTGAAAGTTATAACATCAAATAACTTTAAACAACATTGCTATATCACTCATACTATGCAAAGGGGATTATAGATAATACCAACATAGATGCATGACATTAATAGGTTCCCTAAGGGGCTTTCCATCAAGCTGCATTAAGAGATAAGCACTAGACCCATAATTGGTATCAACTACATAAGTTCCCAACCAATTAGGGATGAACTTATCTTTGTCTTCATTGTCAGCACTAACAGTTCTTTAATTTTCAATAAGAACAAAATCTCCCTTAGAAAATGATCTAGGGATAACATGAATGTTGTGTTTCTATTGTAATTGTTTGATGTGAGCTTGGAGATGTTCAAGAGTGTTAATGCATTGTTCATCAAGCATCTCAAGTTAATGTAATCATTGTCCTATATAAGTGTCAGTGTCAAAAATATCTCAGAGAGCAACTCGCAATGTAGGAATTTCTAATTCTAAGGGCATTATAACATTAGTACCATAAACAAGGCTATAAGGGGTATTTCATGTGGATGATCGAACATTAGTTCTATAATCCCAAAGTGCGTAAGATAGTTGCGTATGCCAGTCTTTATGATTATTATGAATAGTTTTCTTAAGGATTTGTTCAAGAAGTTCATTAGTATTTTTAGCTTGTCCATTGGATTGTGGATAATATGGTGTAGAGAAATGATGTTGAATATTAAATGTTGCAAGAAATTTTTGAACTTCACTATTCTTAAATGGTATTCCATTGTTTGAACCAATTGTAGAAGGAAGTCCAAAGCGAGCAATTATGTATTCTAATATGAACCGACAAATTACTTCAATAGTTATTGAATGAAGAGGGATAGCTTCTACCCATTTTGTGAAATAATCGGTTGTAGTTATGATAAATGTATGTCCAGCAGAAGGAGGTGAAATTTTTCCAATAAGATCTAACCCCCATACTGAGAATGACCAAATGGGAACATTGGCATGGAGCTCACCAGCAAGAGCGTGAATCAAATTGCTATGTTCTTGGCATTTGTGACATCATTTAACATAGGCGAAACAATCCTTTTCCATATTTCTCCAATAATAACCCATACAAATAAATTTTTGCACTAACGAATGACCTCCAAAATGACCTCCAAAGGCACCAACATGAGCCTATTTGAGTGCTAAAGGGATTTAAGAATATTTAAGACAACGTAATAAGAGACCATTGAAATATTTTCTCTACAACGCATTGGAAAGGATCACATATTTAGTTGCGAGTTTACGTAAGTGCTTTCAAGTATTTATTGTGATAGGTTTAGGAATGGTACCATCATTTAAGTAGTATATTGTATCATACAATTCACAAGAACTTGCTTGAGTTATTGCCAAAATGTCTTCTAATAGAGTATTGATTGAAGGTTTCATGATGAGGTGAATAATGAATGTGAAATTTGTAGAAGGATCATGTGGGGATATGAGAGAAGCTGCACTCGCCATTGCATCCACATGTCAATTATCTTTGTGTGAGATGTTATCAATGGTGAAAAAATCATATTTTTCTAATAATTTTATTATGAGATCCTTGTATCTTAATAATTTGTCATGTTTAGTTTGATATGAACCATTGATTTGTTTTATGACTAATTGTGAATCACCAAAGATCTTAATATGTTTAGCGTGAAGAGATAGAGCAGCTTGCAAACCTGTAATCAATGCCTCATACTCAATTGTATTATTTGTGCATAGGAAATTTAAACAGTAGGATAAAGAAATAGGTTTTCCATCAGGTGGAATTAGGATCACTCCAACACCAGAACCTGTTCGACACTTAGATCCATCAAAAAATAATTCCCATGGTTTAATATCAATGGTTAAGACATGATCATCAGGAAAGGAATCATTAGTAGGTAAAACAAAGGGATAAGGAGCATCAACTAAGTGATTGGTTAAGGCTTGACCTTTGATTGCTTTTTGTCAAACAAATTTAAGATCAAACTCAGTTAACAACATCACCCACTTAGTTAAGTGTCCTAAAAGATCGGTTTTGTTGAAAATATATCTAAGAGGATCAAATTTTGTGACAACTTGTACTTCAACATTTAGTAAATAATGTCGCAACTTACTAGTAGCAAATAAAAGAGCCAAACATTTTTTTTCAATTGGTGAATATCATGTTTCATAATCAATTAAGGTATGAATAATGTAATAAATAGGGTGTTCTTTACCATGATTGTCATGTTGAGCCAACAATGCTGCAAGAGCATGGGAAAATGTAGTGATGTACAAGATAAACAGTCGATGTGGCACGACAGGTTGTAAAATAGGTGGAGTGGCTAAATATTCCTTTAGAATCTCAAGATCCTGTTTACAATCCTCATCCCAATCAAAGGGGACACCCTTTTTAAGGATATGCATGAAAGGTATTGTGCGATTGGCTAAAGATGCAACGAAATGGTGAATAGCTTGAATTCGACCTTGTAATGTACGCAATTGAGAAATATTCTGAGGAGGTGGCATGTTAATGATGGCATCAATTTTCTTTGTGTCCACTTCAATTCCTCTGTGAGATATGACAAACCCAAGAAGTTTACCACTATCTACGCCAAAGACACATTTTTTTGGATTTAATCGCATGTATTGTTTTATGCGTTCAAAGATTTTATGAAGGACATTCACATTGTCTCATCGTGTTAACAATTTAGTGAGGATATCATCAACATAGTCTTCTAATATTTTGTGAATATAATCATGAAAGATTAATGTCATTGCACGTTGATAAGTTGTGCTAAAATTCTTTAAACCGAAGGGCATCACAACCCAACAAAATGTAACCCAAATAGTTGTAAAGGTGGTTTTGTATTGATCTTGAGGATTAATAAGGATTTGATTATAACCAAAAAATATGTCCATGAATGACAACAAATCATGTCCAATAGTTGAATCCACAATCATGTCTATATTAGGAAGCAAAAAATCATCTTTTAAGGAGGCTTTATTCAAGTCTCGAAAATCTATGCATATCCTAATACGATTGTCGGGTTTGGCAACTGTGACAATGTTTGAAATCCAAGGGGAATAATCAATAGGTTTAATAAAGCCTGCATCAAGAAGTTTCTCTAGTTCCTCTTTAACATGCAAGGCTATTTTACGGTGCATTTTTTGAATCTTTTGAAAAATTGGTTTAGCATTTGCAACAAGGACAATGTTATGCATCACAATTTTTGGGTCAATTCTTGGCATATCAGAATATTTCCAAGCAAATTTTTTAGGAAAATCATGAAGTAAAGTGGTCGTATCTTCTTGTTCTTCATCGTCAAGGCACTTCCCAATTTTAATAACTTTATCTTTATTATGAATGCCCATAAGCACATCAATTGTATCTCCTAAAGGGAGTGCATTGGATTTAGGACTTTCAGATTCAGAGAAGTCTTCAGTGAGATCGCGTACTTCTTACTTGGTAAAGTTCAAAGCACGAGAAATGTGTTTCATGTAAGTAAGCAAGGATGGGGTATCATAAATTCCAAACATGTGTTTCAAAGCCTCATCACTATCAACATACGTCCATGAAGGCGGTAAGGTTATATTCAACAAATTGAGATATTTGATTGTGAGTTTGTGTTGCGGGTGACATGTTATAATGTTAATGTTTAAAGATGGTCATTGAGTAGCATTGGCCATTTTAGAAAAAAAGAATATCCCAATCCGGTTTTTGTTTCTTGCGTATTAGGTTCAATAGGGACACGAATACCTTGTTCATGTTTTCCACACCCTTTTCCAGTATAGCCTAATTGTTTGAAAAATTTATAACCTTTCTCATAAAGTCATTCCATTTCACACGAGGTAGGTGGGGATTGATAATCTCTCATCAAAATTTGTTGTGTATGTTGCATTTTCATCCATATTGTAAGAGATAGATGTTTGAGACGATTGTTCAGAATTTGAATGGAAATAAATGCTGGTTGTTCATGTTTCTCATCTTTCTTTTGTGCAAGTATGTATTCGCCCATGAATGAGGGTGTGAATTCTAAGGATCCCCAATCATCACAAAATAATTTAGAGACCAATTCAGTATCGTTGTGTTCAATTTCAAGAGGGTCAATGTTAGAAGTGGGAATCAATGTTTTCAAAGGACTTGTAACCCCTTTTTCAAGGTGCAAGCAACTTTCAGGCTCAGGGTCTATTTCAATTTGATATATATGATTGTTATAAACATACTTCATGATATGATGAAGGGTAGAAGGTACTGCATTCATCTCATGAATCCATGGTTAGCCTAAAAGGAGATTATATGAAAGATCGTAAGGCATGACATGAATAGGAGTTTGCAAAGTAACCACCCCAATAGTAATAGTTAAAGTAATTATCCCAAGCGGTTGCTTTGTTGTATTATCAAATCCTCAAATAGAAATGAAATCATGTATTATTTGTGATCTATCAACTTTTAACCAATCAAGGAGACTCACACTACACACATTAAGAGCAGAACCATTATCTATGAGAGTGCGTTTGATACCTGTGCAATGGAATTGAGTGATGATCATAAAGGCATCATGTTGTTTTCATAACTCCAAAGGAGGGAGCTCATGTTGATGAAAAGTAACATTGAGACTATGTTTTTGAACAAGAGCCACCACATCATTTAGAGTGGTTCTAGGAGGAATTGTGAGTTGTTTTAAAGCAGTTTGAAGAATGGTGTTGTAAGTTGGTGAAGTTTGAAGTAAATCCAAAAGAGAAATTTTGGTAGGATTATTCTTTAATTGTTCAACAAGATCATGCTCCTTTGTAGGTGGGTTAGAACGAGAAGCACTAGGCGGATTAGGTAAGGGTAATGATGGGGGAGTTAGTTGTGGCAGTTGTGGGTTATTTTGTGTGTTATATGTATGAGCAACAATATCATCACTAGACTGCTGTGATGCTTAGTGTTAGGTGGGTGGAGGGTGTGGCGTGGTTGATTAGAGGGATGAAGTGGATGTGAGGGTGGGTAAAGGATAAGTTTAGGTTGAATTACATTAACGTACTTTATTTTAGAGGTGTCACAACAAACCATAGTGGATGAGTTGGATGAGATGAAGTCTTGAAGAGACTTGTCTAGCAAATGCAAATCATCACTACGAAAAGGTGTGAAGGGTAAATAGTCGTCAACTAGTTTAGGATGTTCAAGAAAAGCATTAGAGGTATTAACATTTGTTATATCAAGTTGGTTACCACAAACCTTAGTGGATGAATTATGTGAGATGAAGTCTTGGAGGGCTTCATCTAACAAATCAAAGTCACACAATCAAAAGGTTTGAGGAGGGATTTATCATTAATGGTGTTAGGTTTCTCATTACAAACATTAGAGGATGAAGTGAGTGAGAGGACGCCCTTAAGGGATTTAATTAACTTATTGACATCATCACTACGAAGTGGCTTGGATGAGATGTTGTTTCGAATTTGAATCATGTGTTTAATTGGATCATTTGATGTGTTGAGTGATTGGATTTGGATATTTGCTAGAGTTTCCTCAATGTAAGCTGATCGGAAAGGACTTCGAAAGATGATTGAAAATGGAACTTTCAAAAGTATAAGACTATCCATAAATTCCATGAAAAGAAATGAACTTTATGCTAAGAAAAAAAAAGAACTGAATTGAAACAAAAATGTAATGACAGAAAACAAAAAAGATGCAATGCAGGAAATTAAAATATGGAAATACTGATGCAAAACTATAGAGGGACTGATTCATCCTAGGTGGCGAATGAGTCCCAGAAGATGGATTTTTTAATGGCTATCTATTTTTTTTGTTTTTTTGTTTTTGTGAAATTTCAACTCTATAGAATGCAAATACAAAATGCAGATATGTAGAATAATGCAATGATATAAAGTAAAGAATGCTTTCACTAATGCAATGCTTTTAAGAATCCTAAAAAAATGCAAGAGCATGAAATATTGAAAACATAAGGTGCAATTAGATGTAAATCATAATGTTGTTATGCTCAAAAGTCGGGTTCACCAAAATGAAACATAGATTTTTGGGACCCGATGGACTACTCTTGCACTTCTAGGGTTTTTCACCTAAAAGGAGAGAGATAGGGCCAAAAATGCTAATGTATCACTCAAATTAGGATGTATGCAATGTTTCTTAGGCTAGATGAAGTAAACTAAATGGAATTGACTAATCTGAATGACTGAAAATGAATGCAAAACTAAGATTTATGCTTTGTTTGAAAACACAGTGCTATTTGCAAAAACGTTAAAATAATGAACAAAAATGCAACTTTTATCCAAATAGAAAGTTGTTTATCAAAATATGTGCACCTGAAAAGTTGATGAAATATGAACTTGGGCTGATTGGGACTCATTCGCCACCTTGGGCGAATCAGTCCCAAATCAGGACTTTTCTGCACAGAACCTATTTTCTGATGGCTGGGGATCTGAAACTACATCTGACTCAAATATGCATCTTATAGTGGACTCATTCGCCATGCATGGTGAATCAGTCCTCTTTTTAATTTATGTAATCTCAAAACTTAGATTTGTACCTTGACACCTGCACAATAATTTATGATAGAAACCCAATTTTGGATCTTAGAAAATTTCTGTAAAACAACTTAAAAGAGTTGGTCTAATGGGGGGTTTTCCTTAGTCAAACCCATAGGTAGGTAATTAAACCTTGAATAGAGAAAAATATTCATAAACCCTAGCCTTCGATGTGCTAAAGACTAGGAAAAGATGAAATGTAAGAAGGGCCCTATTCTATTGCTCTAGAACAAGACATGCAAGAGTGATTGAAATGATGCAAGATCTCAACCCTAGAAACCTTACAACACATGAAACATAGGAATAAAATGACATGAAAATGTTGAACAAACATAATGCAAACCTTAATCTGAAGATAAAGTGAAAATGGAAGATGGAATCAATGGGAAACCAAGTCCTTAGGCATTATTTGGTGGCTAGTTGCACCTCTTCACCCTAGATTTATTGATGATTCGCCATAGGAATCCATCATCAATCCTTTCCAATGTTGGATCTTGTCAAGAAAAGTGAGCTTCAAGACCTGGAAAAACCCTAGTTTGCTGCCCTAAAACTTCAACTTTTGCTAGTGAAACTTGTTGTAGAAAACTTTACCCTAAAAATTGCTCTTGAGAGATAATAAGAAAATGATAAAAGATGATAGATGGATGTGTAAAATGACTTGAAATGTGTATATATAAGAAATAAAACCTTATTTTCCCATTAATTAGACTGAAGAGGCCAACATTCACCAGAAATAAAAGTTAAATTGATTAAATTCCCGCTTAATTTTGAATTTTCCCTCAAAGGGGACTCATTCGCCCAAGGTGGAAAATGGGTCCCACTACTACTGTTTGAAGGTGGGTTGTTAGGGTATGATGTCATTAAATGTTTTTAATCAGGTTTTATGCGATTTCTTAGGTGAAACGGGCCTCTAGATCAAAATTAATAGGTCTAAGGGGCCCATAAATGCTATTTTGAAGGAGAATTGATGTGAGGGGACTCAAAAGTGGGTCCAATTATGCGTGAAATTATCTCTTTTCTCAAGAGGGTCCAATTTTCTATGGCACAAGTCCCACTGTACATTCCTTTTAGTGATTTTTATAGATTCAAACACCCATTTGGCTGAAATAGGCTCTAGAGTAGTTTTTGTAGATCTATGACTAAGTTGCCCAGATTGGCACAAGTGTCCCAGTTGGCTTTTGCATTAGGTTTTTTAGGATTCCATACCTTCATTCCATCCTCTTTCAGCTTCCAGGTGCACACCTTCAGTTTCATCAATTTCTGTTACAATTTACCTTCATTTCTAGGTGTTTTTGCATATCATAATGTGTTTTCAAACACCTTTCATTTCTTAGGTTTTGCATTAATAATCATCTTTCTTTTTCAGTTTATTGCATTTAGACATCATATTTAGGAATATTTCATCCATCCTTACATTAATCTTGAATGTGTACATTGCATTTTGGCCCATCTTTCTTCTTTTAGGTGAAATACCCTATAAGTGCAAGAAAGACCCTTGGAAGCCAAAATATTTGTTTACACTTATCATAGTCATGGGGGTATGACTTTGATATTGAACTCTTGGGGATCACCTAATGGACACCTAGCTTCACTAGCCCTTGTGAGCATGCATTTAGTTTGCATAGTAGACCACGTGTTCTGCTTGTAAACCTCTCTTAGACAAACAACCTAGACTCGGTCCACAACACATTGGATGGCTAATCGAAGCTTGATTTGTAGCATTTTTTCTTTTTCTTTTTATTTTTCTTTCTCTATCTTTGATGGTGTATGTTTGTGATCTGGTTATGGCTTCATATATCATCCACATGTGTGATCCTTTGTGCCTATGTTGGTTTGTCATAGGATCTTGATCCTGGGGGCTTGGCCACCCTCTTGATTATTGTCATCCTATCTTACTAACATTTGTACATTTGAACCCCTCTTTATTGCGTGGTTGTCTACTTTAGTGTGATTTTGAAGCAAGTTCCTCCTCTCACTAAAGTGGGGGCTAAATGTAGTGTAGGAAAATACATATCCTTGCATTTTCACACTTGTTTGGGCCCGCCTTGATTTATTTATCCCTATTTATGTCTGAATTGATCCTATTTTGTATCCACAAGCCTAATGAATGATATCTTTTTATGGCTAATCTCAAAAAAATTCAAAGGGTAAATGATAATTTAATGATTCTGGCTATGTGTCCATGATTTTGGACTAGGACTAAGACACCACCTAGGGCGTATTTTTCCTCCAAAGGTCTTGGGACCCTGATTTCAAATGTGCCTTAAATAGGCCCCTTTTTGGAGTCTGTGCCCCGAGTTTCATGCCTCAAGACTAAGATGCCACCTAAGGCATCTTAGTCCCCCTTAAGATATTTTTGGGATTTAATTTTGAATCTTGGTGGGATTTAGCTTCCTTTAATTAATGAATTCATATGTCGACTTGTTGTGGTGTAATTTTGGGGTGTTAAGCATAGATAAGTATAAATACAAGGTTCTTTCATTCATTTTCATATCAAGTCTTTTGTGAGAGCATTCCTAGTATCATAATTGAGTTCACAAGAGAATTCAAGAGAAATTCATCAAGCATTTGGAGCCATAATCAAGATTCAAGAATCATATCAAGGATATTCTTGCATCATGTGTGTTTTTGAGCTAACATTTGTGATGTAGGATTTTGATTCAAGCAAGCATTTCAAGTCAAGATCTATCAAGCATTCAAGCATTTCAAGATCTACATTTAATCTATCCATTTCACACAAGTTTGTAGACTTCACAAGAAGGGTTTGGTGAGTTGTAACATTGCATGTTGTTCATTCATCATTTCCCTTCATTATTCTATTTCATTCCAAAGTTTAATTACCAACAAGGGGTTTGACCAAGGAAAACCACCATTTACTAACAATCAACAAGTTTTTTTCCTCTCTTTCATGATTTGTGTTTACAAATTTAGGTTGAAGACTTGAAGATCATTTGAATTGCAAAGTTACATTGCAAAGTTTCTATCTTCACGGAAACTCACCTATAGGCCAGATCTGGAAGATTCAAGACTTGATATCAGAGAAGAAGGAAGTGTAGACATTGAACCTTAGGATCACATTCAAATATTTCATAAATTTAGATTAGGACTAAGATGGTAGTAAGGGCATCTTAGTCCTCCTAGTGGTATTTTGCAGAGATTCTTTCATATTTTGTTCCAACATTCAAAGATTCCACATTTCCCCCAAAAAATAGCAGCGAGACTAAGACAATAGTAAGGGCATCTTAGTCCCCCTTTTCATATTTTGATAGTATTTTTGCATTTCTGGAATCCTCATCACATTTCTAGACTTCCTAGATACACATACCCTAACTTGTTGCATAATTTCATCATTTTCACTCTTTATTTGGCTTGCATTACTAGGTTTTGTGACTTGAATGTTAAGTTGTCTTTTCCAAGCTTTTGCTTGGTGGTGAACACCTTAAAGCTTAAAGAAACCCTTCCTAGGTATTCCTTGTTGAGAATTGACTCACCCTTTGGGTTGATAGTCAATTCAATTTGGGATCCTAGGACATACTTGAGTGACAATTGGAGAATAGTGGTGTTCTATGACCTAGGTTGTAGAAGCATACCACCAAATTTCCCCTATTGTTCATCTTTAAACAGTGGTAGGGACCTCCACCAGGGTAGACAAGCATCACTTGCTCACCATCCCTCTGACTTCTTTATTATATTATTTTAATCCAGTGGGATGGAGGAGAACCAATAGAATGCACTCAATGGGACCTGCCAAGGATTTCTAAGGACTTTAACAAGCATGCGTGCTTATTACATGACTTAAAATGTGCTCATTTTATTAGGTTTATGACATAGAAAGACCTTGGAAAATATTAGACCTAAACCTAGGAAAAAGGGAAAATATTAAAAGATTTATGATCCACATAATATGAAGCAATTTTTATAATGAATCAATAGGCGGCAACTGGGAATACTAGGCTCAGGGGGCTAATAACCAAATGGATTCAATGGCATAAGTGGCAACTTAGGAAACCTAGAATGAGTGATAACCAGTCAACCATGAAATATAACGTATGTAAAGAGACTGACACTTAGGGTTTTACAAGAGGTTTAAGGAACACATAGACCCTAGAATAGAAGTAAGATTGAAACCCCAAGCCTTAGGAAACACCTAGATCAGAAAGACAACTAGATTTAAGCATCTTTTGGGATGCCTACTGTAAGCTATTTGATAGCACATATTGGAAATGTTTTAATTTTGCTATATAATAACAAAAGATGATTCAAATACTTAAGTGTATTTCTTTAATTTTGAATATCGACCTATCTTGCTCTCCAGTATTGTATTCACTATCTTTTGACTCAAAATAATCAAGAGTTATTTATAAGTTGTCATATCACATCATGTTTTTATGTTATGGATGTTTAACTATTAGCTTTTGTTCAAGGGATGGATTAATATTCCTTTTAGTTATTTATCAAAGATTGTGTGAATGACATTGCAATAGGAATTTATAAGTAGTTTGATAAGTGTTGTTCTTTAAAAATGATGCAGAATCACATATCAAATTCAATATCATGGAATACAATATAAAATATAAAAATATCATAATTTTATGGAATACAAAATAAAATATCATCAACTATAGTTTGGAATATGATTCATGAAGTGCAATGATTCACAATTTCATGGTCCATGGAATATAATATAAAATATCATCAACTATAGTTTGGAAAATGATTCATGAAGTGAATTATAAATACCTAAAAGCTGCTAATTCATTTCCATTTCCCAAATGGAGTCAGGGTCCTAAAACTGACATTCAACTTGAGATAAAGTAAAAGTGTCATCTTGATTTTGAGTCTGGTCTTCATTTTCTTCACCCTGTGTCTCAAATTCAACATTCATTGTGTCAGTCATTTGTCCCACTACCAATGCCACTAGTACTAGCATTTAGAGTGTTGCACAACCCTCTTCTTTCACATATGGACCTCTAGATTGTGAGTTACCTTTCAAAAGGAAAATATTTGAAATTATACACAGTTCTTTTCACCCTCAAACAATTTTCCAAATTCTTGTCTAGTTTTTTTTTAATCTTTGATTTCAAAAATGCCAATGAACTGAAAACTCTCTCATCCTCCACTGACCCCAATATCATTGTTTGACATAAATCAACAAGTTTGAAATATTCTAATATCGAACTACATAATATTTCACTATGATCTAAGTTTTTCCAAGCCTTTGTTATTGATCCCAGTTCAAAGGGATTCTCAATGGAATCAAATTGGTCCATCAAACTTCTTGCAAAATGCTTACATTGTATTTTAGGCTAATCTCCATTTATAATTCCTTCTATTGTCTGCTCATTGTATTTTACACTTTTTCAAAAAGTGTTCGACCAAGATTTTTACTTTATCATGAAAATAGGTTGGGCTATCTTGGTTTATCCAAAATTGAGGATACACAATACCCATGGCTTCAAGTATTTATTGTTGAGGGAATCTATCATAAATCTCTGTGGAAAGAGATTTTGCAATTTCCTTCAAATTATCACTAACAAATTTAACAATGTCATTAAAAGCTTCCTTTGTAATAGGTACTTCTTTGATAGAGTGCTTGACTATCGTACAATGGTACATTTGTATCTCAAATCCATGTACACAGATACATAAGTACCCTCTTGCATTAAAATATAAATAATTATTAGGCTGATTCGAATCTATAATTTTTTGCTAGATGAAAAAATTTGGGCTTTTAGAAGTTATATCTAGATATAGATGATCGAGGGTCATGCATGTATTTCTATGTAGCTTGGAATATTCATTAATATACATAGTTTTTTCTTGGGATTTCTTCACAAGATTGTTCATTTCATCTAGCATAGGGAGAAGACTAGCTAAAGTTAAGAGTGTCTCTATATCGCTTAACTTATGCAAGAGGCCAAGAGATTTGTCTACTGTGTTGTGATGCTCGTACATTACTCCAATCAAGGATTGATATTTTGAAAGAACTCATTGCACTGGTCCATGTAGGGAGATCCATTTGGTATCAACATCCTTAAGGAGCTTATTTCATGCTGTTATTCCCTCAACAAAATTTTGAAATTCCATGAAACGTTTGAGACTTCGACAGAAGTATGCGTAAAGCTTGCAGATTAGATTTTCAACTTTTGATACTGTAGGAAACTTGCTTACAATTCTAAATGCTAAATTCATTCTATGGGCCATGTAGTGAATGCCAAGCATGTATGGTGCACAAGTAGTTTGTATCTTTATGTAAACATCATTCTTGTGACCTTACATTACTACAACTCCATCGAATCCTACACACACCAACTTTTTGGCAATTATCAAATCCTCCATACTTGCAATTTCATTCAAATATTTCTTGACTAGTTCAAATAGATTTTGTGATGTTGAATTGTCCTTAATTTTATGAACACAAAGAAGATGAGCTTGGCGGACATGTTTTTTTATAGTATACACATGCATATAGACCCAAGAAGTATTATCTACCATAGTAACTTCATCTAAAGATAATGCAATGAATTTTGAATCTTACTTTCTCCTTTAAATATTGCTTTTCCATTGCAGCAAGATAGTTTTCCCACTCCCATCCAATGTTTACTGACCAATGTGCACTAAGAAAGTGAGGAACACCCAAAAAATATAATAAATTAAAATATTATGGGTAGTTTGTCATAGGATTTCTTCTGGACAAAATAGGAAAAACAACACTCATCTAAACAATGTTAGCCAATTGTGCTCCTTCCATTACTTTTCCAAATTAAGTCTCAATTGTACCTCTACATGCAGAAAGCTTCAATTTTTTTTTCTTATTCTCTTCATATTGCACGACATATTTAACATGAAGAAATTCTTCCTTTGATTTCCATTGTACTATTGATTGTTCCTTTCTGTCTATGATTTATTTTCATAAAATTTATAAATATGCTTTTCTATAGTGTCAAGCTTTAGCTACAAATTCTTGTCTCTTTCACATTTCCAACTAAAAATCATACACTTGCATTTTGTTGGAGATTCATCTTTGTTTGATTTCTCCACTGGTACAATGAATGGGTACTTTGACACCCAATCAAGCTAAAAATTCCTTGTCATTTCCCACTCGTGCCTCACTTTTGATTTTCCTTTTCTTTTCTTGCTACCAACATCATCCAAGTCAATTATCTCATTTTGGCTAACCAGGGTATCCCTTGGAACATATTTTGCGGTATTTCCATCCTCATTTGACTCATTTAACTCAATGAAAATCTCACCTTGGCCTTCTAGTGGTGGTGAGGTATTGTGAATGCCTGCTTCATTAATATTTAGTGGAAGAGTTGATGATGTAGCTCCATCTTGATTTGATGGAGTAGAAGCATTACCAATTCCAAAGTAAGGCTATATGGTAACTCTACATTTTGGGAATTTTGATGGCCGACAATCCCTTCACCACCCTGGGGATTCTTACCCGTGTTGCACTTGTTGCTCGAAATATTGATCTCTCACTTCAAATAAAAGTTGGAAAAAAATGTCTTCTTGTTTAAGAAGGACAGAGAATATAAATACCATTCCCTACTCAATATCATCTTTAAGATTGAATCAAGAATGGACAAGAGATAAATAAATCTTATAACACTATGAAGAAATGATCACTCACCTTTAAGTTTAGGTTTTCACTTACTTGCTATTTGTTAATGCAGGAATTCCCATATTGTAAGTTTGTAACTTGCCTATGATCAACTTCAAGGTTCCAAGTCCAACTTTTGAATCGAGAGCTCACAAGTTTAGAACTAAACAAAACATGTAAGAATAAATGAAAATTTTGATTGCATTTATATCAATCCATATTTGGAAAATTACACAAGATTTTTAAATGGTATATTAAAAATTTGGTGAATCTCGTGTGATTATACAACAATACATTGTAATTTTCAAGGTGATTATGGCCCTACGATTAGCATAGAGTTGTCACGAAAATTGGTGAAATGTGTCCTCAAATGTAATTATTTTTTAATATTATTGTAGAAAAGGGTCCCCATAAGCAACTATTGTAAATTTTAATTGGTGAAATGGGTCCTCACAAGGAACTATTTATAAATTTTAATTGGAAAAATGGGTCCTGATACACAATGTTGTTTTAATAGTATTGGAGAATATGTAGGTGATTTATTACATGCTTTTGAGATTCCAAGAAAAAATATTAATTGGTCCATTTGAAATGAGTAGTTTGTTATGGAAAATTGATTACTTACATAAGCCATATAAAATAAATCGATGGTGAATGGACATGCATTGGACTGATAATTCATAAAATTTGGGTGATTTGGTCACTTTGTTGGGTGCGATTAATTCACCAATTTTGACTTGGCTGATATCTAATATTCACCAATTGGCGAAGATTCACCACTAAAAAAATCACTAGCCAATTAAGGAAAAATTAAGCTCAATTAATTAAGGGAGCCCTAAATAAGTGTGAAAGTGTAAAGGGGTACAATTTTCAAGACTAAAATAATGCACAATTATGCCCAAATTAACTAGGAGGTCCCAAACAAGTGTGAAAATTTAAAGGGATCCATTTTTCTTCATTACAAATGTCAACACAATGTTGGTGTTACATCATTAATGTCTTACTTTGGTATAATTGCAAAATTCATGTTTGGAGAGATAGTTGGATGTGCTATAGTTGATGAGAGGTGTTACAGATGCTTCAAATGTTTTGGAGAGATGTTAGTAGTGTTGTTGATGTAGTTGGCTCACTTGGTTTCCAAGTGCTTTTGAGAAAATTTGAATAAAAGAGAGTTCGGTGTGATAGAGTGGTGTTCAGTGTTCTACTTTGCATTTATTCATGGTTGAAGATATGCATGCATGGTTTTTATATGATGATTAAAGGTTTTTAGAGGTTCTATCTCTAGAGTTTCAAGCTCTAGATTGTTCTATAGTGGAAGATGTGTTTGACAGTATGATTGTCTAGTGAAACCACATGTTTGGGAAAAATGAGATTGCTATGTATTTGTCCACAATTAAGGTTCCTATCTTGCAGATCTAAGATGATTCTTTTATATTTTGTATCTATCTTCCCTTGAAGTTTCAAGTTTTTTGGTGTTAGACAAGGTTGTTTGGTTTGTTGGATGTCTGTGCCAGTGTGTCTAGTTGCACAAAATAAAGGTGTTCTTAAGTTTCAAGTGGTTGCAGTAGTAGTAGCAAATATTTTGATAATGTAGAATACTTTGAGATGTTTTGTATTGTTGTTGTATGGTCCATGAGATGTTTCCAGACTTGGAGAGGCATGTTTGTGGTCACTTGTTAGTGTTAGTATAGGTTTTTCTAACATGGAATGCTAGCACTAATTATAGAGGATGATTGCTATTTGTGGAGTTGTTGAGAAGCAGTTCAGTGTATATTTGGGTCCCAATTAAGTTGCGGAGTGGTATTCCTTCACTTATTTACACTGTGGAAGTGTTTGGTGGTGACCTATTTGATGTTGCATGATTGAGGTGCATACGTTTCCTTAAGGCCAGCCTAATTGAGATTGTTTTACGCCACAAATGGTATAAATACAAGGTGAGTTGTAGTGTGGTTTAAGTAGAGGGTGTGTGTGTTGTGTAATATGTGAAAGTGATCAAGTTTGATGATTTGAGTGTGAGATTTGATGCCTATGACTCCCAAATGCAATGAGTAGAAGGTATCTACATTTTAGTCTATTGGATGAGTTATTTGTGCTTTAGTGGAATTATACCTATGACTCCCAAATGCAATGAGTAGAAGGTATCTACATTTTAGTCTATTGGATGAGTTATTTGTGCTTTAGTGGTATCTACATTTTAGTCTTTCTTCTAGATAGTGAGTTCTTTGGCAGTGACCCCTTCTTTCTTTTAGGAAGTGAGCCCTCTAGTAGTGTGCCTATTGTATTTGGTGTTGCTATTAATTTACATTGTGAGCTAATCCTCACCATGGTTTTTACCTTCTTAGGTTTTCCATGTAAATATAGTTTTCTTATGTGTTTAATGTGTTTGCATTACTGTTCACATGTTTACATTCTGCTAATGCATGATAAGGATTTAAGGGGTAATAAAGATATGAATGTTAATGAGGGTTTTGATGTTTTAATAGACAACTAATTCACCCCCCCTCTTAGTTGTCTTATGCATCTAAAAATTGGTATCAAAGCAGGGTTCATTGGAAGAAGCTTAACCACTTGAGGAAGATCCGTGTGGTGCAAATGAAGGAGGTTCCCTTATTTGATGGGACAAATTATACATTTTGGAAAACTAGGATGGAAGGTTTCCTTGTTTCTCTAGGGTTTAGAATTTGAAAGTTAAATGAAGATGCATATAACATGCCCACTATGTTGGGAAAATGTGTCTCAACCTTGCAATTATATAAAGGTTATTGTTGATAGGATATATATAATGAATACATATATACATATTTACTAGTTACACCAATAGGTGTAATATACAATGGTAGCAAGGGGAGTCATGGGATGTGTGTAAAGATTTTTTTGTTAAATTTTTTCAAGAAACTCCTAAAATGACTGGCATACATTATATAAATGATACATTGTAAATCTAGACCATTAATTATTAGGTTTTAGATCTAATGGTGGATATTTTGTTGGCCTATCTTGCCCTAGAAGGTAACCCTATTTTATGAGGGCATTGTATTACAACTGAAGTAGGGGGAAATATATTCTAAGAGTCTGATAGTGATCACATTGTCTCTGGATCTCTAAGTGGTGATACTTCTATGATAAGCTTGCTCTGCAAGTATATTGTAATCTTTATGATTTATAAATAATTTATTGGGCGGAATTTGAAGTGTGGGAATTTTCATCGAAAGGGTTTTCCCCACGTAAATCATTGTGTTGTGGTATGCGTAATATTTATGTTTAAGTTTATGTAATTGTTAAAGATCTATAAAGTTTTGCATTATTCTCCTCTCAAGATTAGTGTAGAAAGTTGTTCCGCTACCTGAGCTTCCTTACACACTAATGGTTTGGAAATTGATGATGAGATCAAGGTATATGAGAATAATGGAAAAACAAAGAATTCTCTTTGAGTGGTCTTGATGATTCAGAACTTGTGAAGGTTATGAGCTACAAATCTACTAAAGAAATTTGGAAGATGGAAAGTGTCTATGAAGGAGATGATAAGGTCAAGCAAGAAAAGATGCAGAATTTGAAGACTAAATTTGAAACCTAAAGGATGCCAGAAGATGAAGATATTGCAAGCTACATGCATAGAGTGGATGAAGTTGTCAATTTCATCAATGGCCTTGGTGGAAAACTGCAAGAAGATGAGGTGGTAAAGAAGGTATTAAGAACTCTTCCTAAATCTTATAGTCATAAAGTTTTTGCTATTGAGGAATCTCAAGATTTAGATCATTATTCTAGAGATCAGTTGTTTGGTGCTTTAACTACTTTTGAATTGAGAGAGCTTGGTCAAAATGATTCAAAAAAAGAGATTAATTTTAAAGTGAGCAAAACAGAGAAGGATGATGGATCAGATCTAAATGATCTTGATGAGATATAGGAAAATTTTATTAGGATATTGAAAAAGGGCACTGGAAAGTACATATGTAAGTTGCCTTTCAAAATTTTCAATTGTGGAAAGATAGGTCATTATGCTTCAATATGTCCAACCAAAGTTTCAAATGATAAATTTAAGGATAACAAACATAAATTTGTCAAGATAAGTTATTATGTTAAAGAAGATGCTAGCATATCTGATGATGAGCTTGACTACCCAGATGATGAAAATGATGAATCCTTGTTCATGGCTCTGAATGTTGGAAATAATACTATTGACTCTAAAAGATGCATGAAGGAAATTACTTTGAAAATTGTTGGTTGAAAGATTTATCCTTCGTAAGTGAATACATAAAAAATCACTCAAAACACCCAAGTAAAGGACAAAGATCACCAATAGTTGAGTCACCAACAATGGTATTTGCAAGTGCTCTCTACTTATTTTACAAGGCGCAACTACCTTCTAATGATATTCAATGAATGGGAAAATTGGGTATGCTTTTAACTAGAAAGCAGGAAAGGTTCACAGACATTTACCCATAATCATGAAAGTAAATGCGATAAGCTAATCTAGGATAAGAATGATATAAAAAAATGATTCAAAGCTCATTTTTCTTAAACCCAGAATAGTAAAAAAAGGAAAAGAATGATTTGTAGAAATTCTTTCAATAGATGAATTATCCTGAATTCAAAGTCCCAAAAATAATCACCTACCCAATTTCATATAACAGATAAACATTAAAGAGATTACAAAGAAGCACAATTCAATTGTAATCAAAGATAATACTGATAGACACAAAGGTTTATAATATCTCTTTGTTCTTTAATGCTTATAAGCAGGTTCAAAGTCCCCCTTCTCTATACAATAAAACTATTTTTCCCAACTCAAAATTCTTGCTTTTCTTCCTATTCCCCCCCCTTTTTCTTGATATTTCAAATTCTTTATATATATAGGCACACCAAAACTATTACATTACAAAAGTAACAGTCTTGAAAATGACCGGAAGGAAAAAAGACGTCAAGATAGAAACAATTTCGTAAAAAACATTATCATTACATGTTGTGAAAACCAATGCACATTGCTAAACCGCTGGATGAGCCAGAACTCTAAATAATTCCAACTACATTTCCATGACCAAATTTCCCAATTTAGCACATTCTTCTTCTTCATCCAAGATGAAGATCATTTGATTATACTTGACATATCTTGTTTTCTCTTTCTAGGCCAATGAATGTAGTTTAGAAATGATGTCGAATTGTTCCTCTTCTGGCCAATTCAAATCAGGTTATATGATAGGAACCAGTTCATCTTCCCATTCTACAACTTCATTAGGAAGTACCATCTTGAGAAAAATTCTAGAACTAAAAAATGTTGTTACCTTCTCTTGCATGCAGGCTTGTTAATTTTGGTGGTGAGAAGTGACAATTTATTGGCCAAGAGAAACATGCCAACTTGCTATGAAATATATTTCACCAACTTCCTTATTTAATAGCTATCCTTTCAAAGGATTTTAAAGATTACATTACATTTCAAATTGAAATTTTAAAGCATTTGAGAAGACACTCCTTAAAGGTGCCATGCAACTTATTTAATGAACTAACACCTTAAAATTTGTGCATTCCAACGAAATTACCTAGTTGTGGAGAAGTAGAACTTCATAACCATTAGTTAGGAGTTTTAAGGTTTTGTGAACTTCCAACCTCTCGACTTCATAGCCCATCGCCACAAAGGTTACAGTTGGGCGATTCTAGAATTTTAGAACCTAGTGGCTTAGTTAGGAAACTTGGCAGGGCCATGATTAGTTATGAAATTTGTTGAAACAGTGATTTGAATACATATAGGATTTAACAAAGGAAGCAATCAAAAGGATTTTTATATGGGCCTTAGAATTTAAAATTTCACAAGTAACATTGGCTCCGACTAGGGACTGCATTTTTGTAGAAAATGTAGAGAACTTCAAAAGCTCTCGGGTAGACTAGTCCAAATCCATTAGGTGCAGATTCGAAAGAAAGAAACATTATGGGGAACCACTTGTAGATGGGTGGAGGGGAACCAGGCACAAACCAAAAGTGAACAAGCCATAAACAAGACAAAGCAGAAAAGGAAACCAAAACCTCCACTATTTACATGGTCCAAGGACCCTACCTTTAGGTAACCTCTATTTAAGCAAAGCCATTCACGAGTTGAGAGAAATAGCAGCCCGTATGAAATAATATTGAGTAGAAAAGGAGCATGCTTATAGTTAATCACTGACTTGTGACTAACTTGATAAAATTGGAAAGAGTAGCTCCACAGAAAAATCTCCTATCCATAATCTGGCCCTTAGGAAGCCAGTTTTCATTATGCATCTATTCTTTTAGACAACTTATACTAATTTGTCCTGTCATAAGATCCCCAATATTCATCTTAATGACCCTAGGTACAACCTAGTGACCCACTCATTCCAACCAACTTAAAGAAAGTAGACCTTGGATTAGACAACCCACACAAAAACCATCAGATGAAACCCTCCTTCTGGTACCATAAGTGATTATATCTTTTTAAAATCCCAGATCTTGACCCACAACACACATTCCACTGTATTTGGGAACATGCTTAATCTTTCTATCAACAGATAGAGAATCATGCAAATTAGAAAATTGATCACCAAATTCTTGTAAAACTGGAAGTGTACTAGATTGGGAATTCTCCTCCTTTCCAGTGAAACTATTCCCAACTAAAACATTTCCTCTTTCTGATCTAACAATTTCATAACTTATTTTGCCACCTACACTCATGTCTTGCAATACAGTCACAATAACTTCTTTTTCACACAAAAATTCATTTTTTCCCTCATGGAAACACTGATTAGAATGGTGAATAATATGAGATTCAACACATTCATTTGTTTGATCATCTTCAATACTATACTTAGCAGAATCTTTGGTATCAAGATCTTTAAAATGAAAAGATTCAAGAAAAATACCATTTTTGACTTCTTGTAAATTTATTTCAATACTAGCTTGCTCTGAAAATCTAAAAGTTTCATACTTAGCCTTCATGTGACTAGAAGATAAGATGTTGGTAATTTCATTCTCATGCTAAATGCTTCCAAGTAATTCTTCATCTATAGAAAAATTCAATGAATGTATTCTGTTGCAAACAAGGAATTTGAGAGATTATCATTTTCGAAGAATTGTTCATCTTCTTTGTCATTTGATTGATCTGTAGATTTATCATGTTCACACTGAAAATAATAGGCCTCAATCCTTCCATTACCGCAAGAATTAATTTCCTCCTCAATTACTCTTTTTCTATTAAAATGTTCGAAGGTGAAAAAAGAGAGATTACAATATTCAACAATAGGAGGCTGTGTGTATTGGAACTCTATAGGCTGAGGGGTTGTTTTCAATAAGGAAAGATTTTTTATATTTTCATTATTCAACTCAAGTAGGTTTTCCTTCCATAGACCACTTTGAATCATATCATCCTCAATTTTGACAACCTCTTCTTGCGCAATTTCAATATCATTTATTTTACACCTTTTTAAACATAATTGAACATCTGGGTGTAAAGAAGAAATGAAAGTGCAAAGCTGTAGTCATTTATTTTGCTAAATATAAGTAGGCATCTCTCTAAGAAATCTATTAAACCTATCCACAAAATCTTTGATCTTTTCATTTTCATGCTTATGAATATTGAAAAATTGTCTTAACAAGGTAGTTTCATCTACAGGGCCCTTATATCTTCCCAAAAACTTATCTTTTAACAAGTTCCAATCAGTTATGCAATCATCTTCTAAATGACAAAACCGATTAGTAGTAGGTCCATTAAGAGATTCAATAAATAGCCTAACAAAAACATCTTCTTGACTTACCCTCAAAATACTGCAAGCAACTATGAAGGACAAAATGTGTTTTTTTAGCATCCAGAGGACCTTCTCCATCAAATTTTGGGAAATACTTTCTTGATCCTTCAGGCAATTGTGAATATACAGGTAAAGAGAGAGGGCCAAAATGACTTCCCTATGGTTGAGAGGAAGTTAATGCCATTACGTAAATGTGGAAATGAAATCATCACAAGTCTTAGGAAATAATACTTTTGAGTGCATCACTATTTGTAGAGTCACCAACCTCCTTCCTTAGGGAGGTACTTTAAAATTTTCCTGAAGAATAGGACACCAATTATTTATTGCATTCGTCTTTCCCCCAACGGAGTCGCCAAAATCTGTTGGTTGACAGATTTATCCTTCATAAGTGAATACAAAAAAATGACTCAAAATGCCCAAGTAAAGGACAAATATCACCAAAAATTGAGTCACTGATAATGGTATTTGCAAGTGCTCTCTACTTATTTTACAAGGCGCAACTACCTTCTAATGATATTCAATGAATGGGAAAACTAGGTATGCTTTTAACCAGAAAGCAGGAAAGGTTCACATACATTTACCCATAATCATGAAAGTAAATGTGATAAGCTAATCTAGAATAAGAATGATATAAACAAATGATTCAAAGCTCATTTTTCTTAAACCCACAACAGAAAAAATAAATGAAAAGAATGATTTGTAGAACTTCTTTCAACAGATGAATTATCCTGAATTCAAAGTCCTAGAAATAATCACATACCCAATTTCATATAACAGATAAACATTAAAGAGATTACAAAGAAGCACAACTCAATTGTAATAAAAGATAATACTGATAGACACAAAGGTTTACAATATCTCTTTGTTCTTTAATTCTTATAAGTGCGTTCAAAGTCCCCCTATCTGTACAATAAAATTGTTTTTCCCAACTCAAAATTCTTGCTTTTCTTCCTATTCCCCCCCTTTTCCTTGATATTTCAGATTCTTTATATATATAGGCACACCAAAACTATTACATTACAAAAGTAACAGTCTTGAAAATGATCGAAAGGAAAAAAGACTTCAAGATAGAAACAGTTCGGTAAAAGATGTTATCATTACTTGTCGTGAAAACCCATGCACACCGCTAAACTGTTGGATGAGCCAGAACCTTGAACAATTCCAACTGCATTTCCATGACCAAATTGTGCAATTCAGCACATTCTTCTTTTTCATCCAAGATGAAGATCATTTGATTATACTCAACATAGCTGGTTTTCTCTTTCCAAGCTAATGAACATAGTTCAGAAATGATGTCAAATTGTTCCTCTTCTGGCCAATTCAAATCATGTTGTATGATAGGAACCAGTTCATCTTCCCATTCTATAGCTTCCCTAGGAAGTACCATCTTGAGAAAAATTCTGGAATTGAAAAATGTTGTTACCTTCTCTTACATGCAGGCTTGTTTAATTTTGGTGGTGAGAAGTGACCATTTATTGGCCAAGAGAAATGTGCCAACCTGCTATGAAATCCGTTTCACCAACTTCCTTAATTAATAGATGTCCTTTCAGAGGATTTTAAAGATTAGGTTACATTTCAAGTTGACATTCCAAAGCATTTGAGAAGACATTCCTAAAAGGTGTCATGCAACTTATTTAATGAACTAACACCTTAAAAGTTGTGCATTCCAACAAAATTACCAAGTTGCGGAGAAGTAGAGCTTCATTACCATTAGTCGGGAGTTTTAAGGTTTTGTGAACTTTCAACATCTCAACTTCATAGCCCATCACTACAAAGGTTATGGTTGGGCTATTCTAGAATTTTAGAACCTAGTGGCTTAGTTAGGAAACTTGGCAGGGTTGTGATTAGTTATGAAATTTGCTCAAACCGCAATTTGAATACATAGAGGATTTTAGAAGGGCATCAATCAAAAGGATTTTTATACGAGCCTTAGAATTTAAAATTTCACAACAAAAATTAGGTCACAACATCAAAGGGACTATAGTGACTGCTTTTCATGCTAGAGAGGAGAAAAATCACTAGATAATTGACAATGGATGCTCAAATCATATGACAGGTGATAAGAGTAAGTTTTTTAAACTTGATAATTTTGAGGGTGGTCTTGTTAAGTTTGGTGATGATACATCTACTAAGATATGTGGAAAAGGTTCAATTAGTTTTGATGGAAAGAATAATATAGATGATTCTATTTATGTCAAGGGTCTCCAACATAATCTTCTAAGTGTAGGAAAGATGTGTAGCAAAGGATATAATCTTGTATTTTAGAATGGTGGTTGTGAAATAAAAAAAGCAATCTCTAGAACTCTGGTTGCTATCGGAATAAGGATAGATGGGAATGTTTATTAGCTCAAAGGTGCTAATGGTAAGTGACTTAAATCAATAAAAGTTGGATATGGCATAGAATAATGTGTCACATCAATTTTGATATTCTAGTGAGGATCATCTCTAGTCAAGCTGTGAGAGATCTTCCAAGAATTAGAAAGCCTATCAATGTAGTTTGTAAGGAATATCAGGTTGGGAAACAAACAAGAAATATGTTCAATATCAAATAATATTCTACCACAAAACCTTTGGAGTTGGTGCATATAGACCTATATTGACCTACACTAATAAGACAATTTCAAGGTGACATGTATTTCATGTTGTTAATTGATGATTTCTCTAGAATGACTTGGGTAACTTTTCACAAAGAAAAATCAGAAGCTCTAGACACGTTTAAAGCATTTAAATCTATGGTTGAGAATGCAATGGATATGAAAATCAAGTTCTTAAGGTCTAACAGAGGTGAATAGTTCACCTCTAACGAGTTTAATAACTTTCGTGAAGATTATGGGATAAAGAGGCATTTGTTAGCTCCAAGGACTCCTCAACATAATGGAGTGGTGGAGAGAAAGAATAAGACAATTCAGGAAGCAAGAAGGACAATGATGAAGGAAGAGAATTTATCAGATGTCTATTAGAGAGAAGCTATTCATATTGTAGTATATATACTCAATAGAGCACAATAAAGATTTAATAGTTCAAAGACTCCCTATGAACTATGGTATGGAAGAACTCCTATTGTCAAATATTTCAGAGTGTTTGGAAGAAAATGTTATATTAGAATAGATGAAGAAAACTTGGAAAAGTTTGATACAAGGTCATATGAAGGAATCTTCCTTGGATATTCTACAAGAAGCAAGGCTTACCAGTGCTACAACAAGAGGCTGAAGAAGATAGTTGAAAGTGCAAGTGTAAAAGTAGATGAAGAAGCACATAAATACTTAGTACTGATAGAAGGAGATAAATCTAATGAGTCTTCTTGTAGAGAGGAAGGAAAATAAGAAGAAAAGGAAAAGGAGATGTAGATTGAAGATGAAGAAGCTTCGAAAAGGATTCCTAAGATTCCTAAGTATGTGTAGAAGAATCATTCTGAAAATCAGATTATTGGTGATAAGAGCATAGGCGTGTTGACAAGAAGAAATGCTAATATGATAGAGGAACAAGGTAAATTTGTGTCCACTTTCCAAAGTAGAACCTAAGACAGTGTTTTTTTTTTGTTGAGAAAAATGCCATAATCCTATAGATATATTAATATAATATAATTTAATACATATTGAGTTTGGAATTTGATAAATAGTTCAAAACCCAACTGATAACTGCTTTTAGTATACAAAATTACGTGTCCAACCCTACCACCCAGAAAGCTACTATAATTTTATGCAAAATTGATCTGTATAGATCAAATTGCTTACTAGAACGGGCTATCACCATGGCTACAAATTTTATATATACTACTAATTACCAACAAAAAAAATATTTTATGATTGACTATTTAAACACCCTTATTACCCAAGTTGACCGAATTCTCTCCTTGGGCTTCAATAGCTAACATTTGAATTTGACTTGCAGCTTGAGCCTGAGAATGAATTGTTATGTTTATGTCTAGAACTTGCACATTAACCCTGTTGGTTTGGTGATTTGGCATAGGAACAATCTGTTGTAGACCTTGAACACACTGGTGAGAGAAGAAATGAATGTGCATGGTACTTTCTTTTAAAATTATCAATCTCTTGTCAAAATCAAAGTGGAACTTGCTTAGAGCTTGATATAGATAAGATGATGAGACTTTGAGTAAAGAGAGCTTGAGGGATTCGTAGGTGTCAACATATATCTATTTGTGGTAGAGATAATTCTTGGGAAAGAGACCACCAATAAACCCTTCACCGTGTGTGAGATCACAACCTTGAACACTCTACAACAAAGCACCTTCTTGCAAGTATTCTACCTTCACAATTTTATTAGAAATAGACTAAAGAAACATGAAATTTTGAGGAAAGTTCATTGAGTTGGATAGGAAGATGGAAAGAAGATTCATAGGAAAAACTATTCTTTGCAAGCTAGTGTGCAGAATCTCTTCTCCTATCAAAGTTTTAATGCAATTTAGGACTATTGGGTAGTTTACCTTAAACACTTGTTGTAGATTTTGCTCTTCTATGCAGTTAGAAAATGGTAGCTCCCACGGTCGAACCGCCATTGCCATTTTGTAGTTCCTTGGATGAAACTCTGAGCTATTTGAAACCACCACTCGATGCACATTATGTGCCATCTTGTGAAAATAAATTCAAATGGAAAAGCTTCACACCAATGAGGTAGAGAGAAACCCATAAAGAGCTGAGCTCGCAACAAACAAGACAAATAGATGAAGGTTTTAACTTTGTAGAATGTGGATGAAAAAAATGATATTTAAAGGAAGAATGCATAACTCGATCCTTTATTGGAAATGATATCGATCAGGTGTGGCACATTTGAAATCTTGCATTATAGTTTGAAAAAATATTTTTGTGTCTAATAAAATTAATGGTTTCCATTTAGCTTGCTTCTGTCGATGCCACCTTGCCATAAGCACATGCAAGTGTAAGGAGTTAAGCACGATTAGTACTAACAACCTGCAAACAAAAAAAATGAAGTTAGAAAAAAACATATATGACAAGAAGTTGTAATCTCCCATTCTGTATTTCCATGCATGCCAATGTGCTGGATAGCATTGGATGCTTAGCTCGGGCTGTTCCAATAATGATGAAAGATTAAATAAGCTGTAATTATTTTTGGAAGACCTCACATGGCCCTGCCTTAAAACAAGTGCTCCAAGGAGCTTTAGAAAAACATTTGGTTGCTGAGTAGGATTAAACCTTTGCACAATAATTAAACCTAAGATAGTGGTTGAAGTATGTAAGGATGATAATTGGAACAAAGCCATGGAAGAAGAATTGATGTAGTTGAGAAGAATCAGACTTGGGAATTAGTCCCATGACTAGAAAAAGAGAATGTAATAGGAAATATATGGGTATTTTGGAACAAGCTGAATAAGAATGGAGAAGTTGTCAGAAATAAGGCTAGAATTGTGTGTAAGGTTGTAGACATGTAAAATTGACCTAACACCTATCACACACTTTAAATGATATTTTCACATCACCGACATCATTATCATAAAAAATCACTACATTTCACATCAATGGCATCAAATACTCTAATTTTTGCTATTAATTGAATAATATGACATGGTGGTACATGTAAAATCCATGGCCATTTCAATTATTATTTTTCCCCTTGTGCCTTTGAGTTTCCTCCATTTTGTTTGTTTAGGGTTCAAAAATTTGCATGAAGGGCTTAAACCCTTATATCATAAAATGCCAAACCCCTGGTGTGCACTTTTCCACAGCCCCTTCAAATTTTTTGTCCTTTTCCTAAGTCATGGGTTTCATGGTTTTTATAACCTATGTTGTAGGGTTCTAAAGTTTCATAACTTCCTGACATGAGGTTCTGAGGCTCGAGTTTTGGGAGACTTAGCGATCTCTTGGCTATTGGCGGTTCCTGGTCACCTATGTTATAATTTTTTTCTAGGTGGTCATGTGTTCACCAACCCCTTTACCTTTTATTTCTGGTTGCCACCCCATTTGAAGTGTTTAATATTTTCCTTGTTATAGGGTTTGAAGATTTATGAACCTCCCGACTTGTCGATCTCTTAGTCTTGTCGGCAGGACTTTGAAAGATGTGTCACTAAAAAACCAATGACTCTTTCATCGGTGAGACATTGGTGTATCACCAGGACATTGGAGAAGATCTCTTTGATAGGGAAATGAGTGTATGATGTTGAATGTGGGACTTAGTAAAGTTGACATGCATTGATGGTATAGTAAGAGAGCAAATGACAGAAGGGCATGTGGCAGAAAGCAAGATCAGATGGTGGTTGCACACCTCAGAAGGTTTTTGTGGGCCTATTTTCAAGCTCATGAGATGAGCGAATTTTAGATGCATGTCTTGGTGGACCTCATGTATGGTGAACATTATATGAATGTGCTCAATGATGGAGATTTGGACGACCGTTAATCTGACAGCTAGGTTTTAAAGTATGGACAATGAGGGATGGATCATTGGATCTTGGTGTGGGTCAGACATATCGACAACCATAGTTCAAAATGTGATTTTCCCAATGGTTAGCTACTCTTTTTCATGGGTGTTGACTATGCAGTAATGGTGTATCTACTTCTCAGCTACTAGGATTGATCTAGAATAGTTACAAATCAAATTTTTGCTTCTCCCAAGAAAAAATTATTGCTGAATGATGCTATTAATGTCCTGATGTTAGGGTATGTTCTTCTTGATTGTGATCATGTATTTCTTGGGAGTACCATGCCTACATTCATAAATGACAATGCTAGAGTGTGCTCGAGGTGTTAGAGGCCTTTATGGCCAGTTGTTGCTTCAGTTTTGGGGGGAATTCTTGATGTTTGTAATGTGATTGGATTTAATCCATTTTGTAACTCTGATTGAGTTAGGGTTAGGGTTTGAATTCAAAATTTGAGTTATGCCTACACTATAAAGGAAAGTTTTGTTATTTTTTTTTTGTTCAGACTTCTACTCTCCAACCTGAGTGGTCTGGTGTAGTGTTTCCCTGCCAGATTTTGTTTCTATGATTTATGTAATTCTTTGCTTTGAGTCAAGTTGAATAGGGTAAGTCCTTTGGACATAGATAGGGAATGTAATGAGCTATGCTCTATAATAATAATAGATGATCACAATACAACATTTGTATTTTGCTTCATTATATATGTCAATCTGTATGTTCTCCATATATTGTATGCACTATCTTTTGAATCAATATAATTAAGGGTTGTGTGATGCTTCAAACACATTTTTTGTTTGAGTTATGTTTATGTTTTCCTATCATTCAAGGAGTGGTGTAATTTCTTGCATAAAGGTAATGAAGGTAATGTAGTGGAGTGTGGATGACTAACATGTTGATTGTCCTTTTGTTGGTTTCCTATTGCAAGGTAGTAGGGTTATGAGAAGCCATGGTTGGTTTGTTGTAGGAGTATATTTCATTCCTTAATCCATGTGGATTAGGCACTATTCAAGGAGATTCACAAAGTATGAGGCTAGGGAAGAATCAAAACTTTTAATTTAAGAACATTTCCTACTCTGTTAGTTTAGATTTGCTTTCATGTTGCCCTTTACACACTACCATAAGCCATTTCCAATAGTGAATGTTGTGTAGATTATTTAGCCCATTGAAGGCCTTAAACCATTATAGTGTGATGATTTGCATTAATATATAGTGATACCCACCTTGGTTCTATAGAGCCTAAAGTGCACAGGAGAGGCTTACCAATCAATCATCTCCTATTCGTTGGACACTGACCTAGGGTCTCTGAGTATAAGGAGTAGCTACCCTTTAAGAGATGCTAGACCATCAACTAGAACCTCCAACAGATTGGTGACTCCATTGGGGGATGAACTCAGAATCTTGGTTGCAGAAAATCTTATAAAAAGAGTCATCTGAGCCAATAGATTGGCGACATTGTGGAGAAAAAGGAAAAAATATTTGGGTGAGAAATTGAATATATCCTTTTCCTCTTTGTGAACCACATGATTTGAGGATGATAAAGATAGGTGCATGAATCTCTAGGTGGGAAACTGCAAATACTCTCTTCCTTATTGAGGAAGATAGAGATTTGCAAAGGAACCTGCATGCTTGAAGAAGGAGGTTGCTGCAACATTTCTGGTGTGTTCTTGAAGTATGGTGCTCTTCTAGTGGAGAAAACTTAGAAACATTTTAATCTTGGAAGGATCTCTCTACTACTTGAAGATCTTTTCCTCTTTCAAAGAGGCGATGACTTTGCAAAATATTCCACATCATCAGAAGAGTTGGTTGTAGTAGTGTTCAGGTATTTTTATATTGCAACATTTTTTATGAAGATCTACAAAAAAGTTCTAGTAAATATTGTCCCTTATTTAGTGCTTTAAGGTAGTGGTTCAAAAGGGAAAAGAGAAGTTGGATATTCTGTAGCTAGTTGTAGAGGGTTAAGATTTAAAATGTATCATCAAATGGATGCCCTCTCTACTAGCTATTCTGTCATGTGTGAACCACGGTCATATCCTAAAAGAAAACCTTTTTTTGTCTAGATATATAACCCTCTGGATTGCAGTAAAATCCATGGCTATCCACACTCTGTTCCATGGGAAATAAAGAAATATTTTCCTAAGTTTAGAGGCAGTTTAGAAGAATCAACATCAAGACATTGGCAAGATTTCACTAACTTGTTGGTGGAATGTCAGATAGAGGAAGAGGATGTTGTCATGAAGTTATTTGTAAGAAATTTAGAAGATGATGATAAGGACTGGTTTATTAATTTTCCTTTGCATTCCATTTTTTCATGGTGTGAGTTTAAAGAAATATTCATAGATCAGTTTGGTGAAGTGAATAATAGTATTTGTCTGAAGGTAGTTCTTTGCACAGTCAGGAAAATGAAGAAGAATATGAGTTTTAGGTTGAAAATTTCTCACCTCTAGATGCATTATGGAATATAGAGATATATGGGGATGAGTCCCCATTTTATTTTCATGACAAGTTCATGGAATGTTGGTTTGCTATACCAAAATTAGTAAGGCTAGATGAATCAACATGTGTTGATTTATTTTGTGAAAGACTTGAGCTGGGTATGAGTACAATGTCACAATGATGGAAGCCTTCAGGAGTTGGAGACATTGATGGTTGTATTTCAATGATGGAAAAGTTGATAGAGAAGCATGGAGATCAATTCCTATCTAGAATATGTGATGGTACTTAATCTAGGTGTCTGGCTAGTATAGAAAAGAACAATAATGCATCTTGCAGTGGTGAAGATTCTACTTTTGAGCAGCCCACAGAAGAATTTTTTGTAGATGTACCTCTTGCTGATGATAAAACAATGGAGAAAGAGAGCTTGATTTCTATATCAAATGAGTGTGATAGTTTGTGTGGTGAATTTCAACTAGAGGAGAGCAACAATGATGAATCAAATGATATATATGCCTTAGCTAGTTGTAAAAGGGTTGAAACAGAGAGGCAATTTGAAGAGTATAGCTCTTCACAGAAAATGCCTCATGATCTGAATGGATGTGTTGATGAGCTCTACATCAACATTGAAAACTTCAATCATGCTGCTTGTAGTTCTGATGAGTAACAACATGGTGGTAATTTTTTGGTTGCTCATAGCCCTTGTGTGCTTGAGCTTCAAATTTTTTAGTTTGAATTGTATGAGGATGAGTTTCTCTTTGCATGTCAGCATGATGAGATGGAACATTATTATGTTCCATGTGAGTCTGAGGATTTTTCTTTTGGCCTTGATTCATGTGAAGTGATCAGTAGGTGTGAAGAGACAAAGGTTTTTTATGATACTGATTAGTGTTCTTAGATTTTGTCACCAGACATAATATCATAAAATGCAATGGGTGGTAGTGAGGTGGCCTATATTATGTGGTTACCATGTAACAACAAGGTCAAACATGGAGCAAGTTCTCACTTGTTTGAAAGGGTAATCACATGTTCTTTGTTGTAAGAAGGAGGCTACTTGTTCTACTATGGTGTGACAAAAACAACTACTGGTTGAAGGGGATCAACTCCTTTAATAGATTGGTGTTTGATAGGGGTAAATGTTAACTCCCCTTTTTCATTTGGTGGCCTGGGGCTATCAAATGAGGTGTTCTCTATTGGGTTGACTCTGTTGCCCAATGGTTGGCATGGTTTGCTTCTCTAGAGATTTGAATTCTCAGTTTGCTTTGTCAAGCAAACATCCCCAACTTGAGCCACTGGTGGTACTTGTAGAATATGTGGCCATTTCAATTATTATTTTTCCCCTTGTGCCTCTGAGTTTCCACCATTTTGTCTAATTAGGGTTCAAAAAATTGCATGAAGGGCTTAAACCCTTATATCATAAAATCCCAAACCCTTGGTGTGCAATTTTCTACAGCCCCTTCAAATGTTTTTTTCATTTTCTTAAGTCACAAGTTTCATGGTTTTTCTAACCTATGTTGCGGGGTTTTGAAGTTTCATAACTTCCTAACATGAGGTTCTGAGGTTTGAGTTTTGGGTGACTTAGCGATCTCCTAGCTATTGGTGGTTCTTGGTCACCTATGTTGTAATTTTTTTCTAGGTGGTCGTGTCTTCACTAACCCCTTTACCTTTTCTTTTTGGTCACCGCCCCATTTGAAGTGTTTAATCTTTTCCTTGTTGTAGGGTTTCAAGATTTTCCTAACCTCTCAACTTGGTGATCACTTAGTGTTGTCAAAAAGGATTTGAAAGATGTCTCCTCAACAAACCAATGGCTCTTTCATCAGTGAGACATTGGCATATCACTAGGACCTTGGAGAAGGTCTCTTCAATAGGGAAATGAGTATATGATGTTGATTGCGGGACATAGTAAGGTTGACATGCATTGATGGTACAGTCAGAGAGTGAATGACAAAAGGGTATGTGGTAGAAAGCAAGTTCGAACGGTGATCACACACCTCACAAGGTTTGTGTGGTCCCATTTTCAAGGTCACAAGATGAGTGAATTTTGGATGCGTGTCCTGGTGGACCTCGCATATGGCAAGCAATATATGAATGTGCTCAATAGTGGAGATTTGAATGACAGTTAATCTGATAGTTAAGTTTTAAAGTATGGACATTAAGTGATGGATCGTTGGATCTTGGTGTGGGTCAAACAGATCAATGGCCATAGTTCAAAATGTGATTTCCCCAATGGTTAGTTGCTCTTGTTCATGGGTGTTGACTACACAGTAATGGCGTATTTGCTTCTCAGCTACCAGGATTGATCCAGGATAGTTACAAATCATATTTTTGCTTCTCCCAAGCATAATTTTTTGCTGAGTGGTGCCATTGATGTCCTGATGTATTGCAAATGATGAAATTGATGTCAGGGTATGTTCATCCTAACTATGATCACAAATTTCCTAGAAGTACCATGCCTACACTCATGAATGACAATGTTGGAGTGTGTTTGAGGTGTCATAGGCATTTATGGCTCGTTGTTGCTTTAGTTTTGGGGGGAATTCTCACTGTTTGTAATATGATCAGATTTAATCTTTTTTGTAACTCTGATTGAGTTATGGTTAGGGTTTTGTACTATAGAAAAAATGAACCTTTTATTTACATGGGATTATTTGATGATAAAATGGACTTAATGAGGTCTTAATCTAGTGTTGTGAGGCATTTTATGCATCCATACTAGGTCTTGGACCCTTGCAAATCAAATAACATGCTTTTAAATTTTTAATGATGTCTTGTAAAGTTGTTGTAAAGTGTTGTAAGATGATTTCATGATTTTCTAGAATTAATAAACCTATTTCTCCCTAATTCAACATTATAAAACATATTTAATAACATCTTCACATCAATATAGAAGGCTTGTAAAATAAACTTAATGATAAACTAGTGTTGTAATGTGTCTTGCACATTCACATTGGTTCTTATGCCTTCTTAGGCTATATGGACCTCATTTTAATGTTGTAAAGTGTATTTAATCACTCTTTCACATTGATTTTTGTGTCCCAAGCCCTATTTGACATTTACATCATCACTAATATGCCCCTCTTAACCCATATTGTGCATCCCAAGGATCAAATTGATTAAATACTCGACAAGGTTTCCATTTAAACCTTATTTCCTTAACTCTTGGAATTTGAGCTATCAAATTGGCCCCTATGGGACCCATTCACCATGCATGGTGAATAAGTCCCATCCAGGTGGGACCCATTCACCATGTGTGGTGAATGAGTCCCATTTGGCTCAATTTTTTGCTTTGAGCAGGAAAAATGTGAAATCTGAGTTTAATATTACTTCATGTCAGCTTGTGATGAGGTATTCATGGGTAAAATAGGTGAATTTCCTATAAAATCACCTCTCTAAACCCAATTTTACATCCATTAACTTAATTCACATCCATTCTTCATTATTCATCCACCAATCTTTCATCTTAAGTCAAGCAACTTAAGGCTTTATCATTGCAAGACATCAAGAGAGCTCCTAAAGACATTCAAGGGATGAATCTTCCTCCATTGGTACAAAAATCCAAGAAAAAAATAATGGAAAGGTAATAAACTCCATTATTGCATGTTTCATTCCACTCTTTCATCATTTTGGTTTAACTACCTAAAAGGGGTTTGACTAAGGCAAATCCCCATGCCCTAAAATTCAACATCTCTTCTTCTTGTCTTATGTGTTTGTAGATTTAGGTCTCTTAGAAGCTTGAAAATAATTGAAGATCAAGTTTCAAGGTTGCTCAAGTATTCTCTTCATTCAATAAGTCAAAGTATCAACAAAAACTCATTTTTTAGGCCTATAAATCAGAGTTTTGGAAGTAGACACTTGTAGAAAGTCAAAGTGCAGATCAGGAGCTCCAGAATCCACTTTTGAAAATACAGAAATTAAAAAGTGGACTCATTCACCATGGGTGGTGAATGAGTCTCACTCTAGGGTCAATTTTGAGTTTTTTTCATTTTTGAGTACCCTTTTGATAGAAATAGGTTTCAGCTCAGTTTGACAGAACTGGGACTAATTCGCCCAGAAAGGCGACTGAGTCCCTCCAAGCCTAAAAAATAGCATCAAAGACATTTCAAATGTAATTTCCAATCTTAATGAAGGTTATAGGTGCACACTTTTAGTTTGGTTCATTTCTGTTAAGCTTTGCATTCATTTCTAATTCATTGTTGCATTACACAATGTGTTTTCAAATATCACTTGTTTCTTAGGTTTTGCATTCATATTTGATCAATTTCACTGCTTAGTTGCAATTAGATCATTCCATATAGCATAAAAAACATCATAGATCTGGGTATGTGTAGGATCATCATGGAAAAAACAAGCCCTTAAGTGGCAAAAAAATCAGAAAAATCAGAGTTAGGCAACTTGACGTAAAAAATTGAATAGGTTATCTATATTATTTCAAAAATATGTAAGAATAGAATTTGTAGAAAATTGAATTTATTTTCTAAACTACTAGGTTTATTTAAAAAAATTAAAAATCTATTTGGTGAAAATATGATATTTCAATGCAATAGTACTTAAATTTCAGGGAAAAAATAAGTAGGTGTTTGTCTGACCACCCTAACCACAATAAAATGATAATATTTTTTTATAATATTTTAGACATAAGTAGAAAAATCATGTATGGATGTGATGCATATTTTTTTGTAATTTTTTCCAAGTAAATAATTAATTATGATTTTTTTATTACAACTTTTAAAAAATATAAAAACTCGTATGTCTGACCACCTTAACTTGGTCAAAACTTTATGAAATTCAATTTTTTTTTTAATCCTATAGTATGTGAAGCATAGAATGTGATGTCGTTTGAAATTTATAGATGTTTTTGAATCAGCCTATCAATCAACACTTTAGTCATAATTCAAATAGAAAATGAATAATTATTTATTAAATTCAAAGTAAAGCATAATTTAGATTGGTGGAATGTTGAGAATCTCCTTTAAAAACCCTTTTCATTTCATCAATTTTGGGTAAAAAAAGTCGCCAGCCACATACCCTACAAATACCCATCATATTGCCACTTTTTGGCCCATCATGATCCTGCACATACCCATCTCCTAATTTGAATGAACCCTTTAGCATTTTTGTCCCTACCTCTCTCCTTTTAGGTGAAAAACCCTAGAAGAGCTAGAGAAGTGCATTGGTGCCAAAAATCAACGATTCAGGTTTAAATTCAAAATCTAAGTTATGCCTACACTATAAAGGAAAGTTTTGTTGTTTTTTTTCTGTTCAAACTTCTACTCTCCAACTTGAGTGGTTTGGTGTAGTGTTTCCCTACTAGATTTTGTTTCTATCTGTAATTCTTTTCTTTGAGTCAAGTTCAATAAGGCAAATCCTTTGGACATAGATGGGGAATTTAATGAGCTATGCTTTGTAATAACAATAGATGACCACCATACAACATTTGTATTCTACTTCATTATATATGTCAATCTGTATGTTTTCCAAATATTGTATGCATTATCTTTTGAATCAATATAATCAAGGGTTTTGTTGATGCTTCAAATACATTTGCTATTTGAGTTATGTTTATGTTTTCCTATCATTCAAGGAGTGGTGTAATTGCTTGCATAGAGGTAACAAAGGTAATGTAGTGTAGTGTAGTGTGGATGACTATGTAACATACTGATTGTCATTTTTTTGGTTTCCTGCTACAAGGTAGTAGGGTTATGAGAAGCCATGGTTGCTCTGTTGTAGGAGTTTATTTCATTCCCGAATTTATGTGGATTAGGAACTAGTCAAGGAAATTCACAAAGTATGAGGCTAGGGAAAAATCAAAACTTTCAATTTAAGAATATTTCTTGCTTTCTTAGTTTAGAGTTTCTTAGAAGTTTCCCTTTCCACAATACCACAAGCCATTGCTAGTAGTGAAGGTTGTGTAGATGATTTAGCCCATTGAAGGCCTTCCACCATTGTAGTGTGATGATCTACATTAATGTATAGAGATACCTACCTTGGTCCTACAGAGCCTAAAGTGAAGAGAAGAGGCTTTCCAATCAGTCATCTCCTATTCATTGGACACTGACCTAGGGTCTCTGAGTATAAGGAGTAGCTACCCTTTATGAGATGCTAGACCATCAGCTAGAACCTCCAACATGACACTATTTACTTAATTCACTTTTTCATCAATTTAGACCAATTAAATAAATTTAATTTATTTAATAAAGTCTTGTTGATGTGTTTTTTTTCACTTCTCAACATAGAAAATGCATGAGTGAAATGCCTCTCTTGAAAGGTGAAAATCTACAACTAGGCTTCAAACAATCACCCCAAGGTCTCTCGGGTGTCAGGTCATGACTTGCAAAAATAACTTAGTTGATTGATGTGATTTTCTAGTAATCACAAAGGGAATTTATTGTTGACTAAGCATGGAGGGAATTGGATAGGCAAAAGGAGTTTTATGGAATTCTAGAAATGAAGGGAAGCTACCGCAAGTTCAAAACAACAGTCTAAAACTCCTCTTTACTCACCAAATTTGGATTTTTTGTGATGCTAAAACTTAGCTTTAACTTTAGTTTTCAAAGAAAAGTCAAAAGGGAAAGGGAAAAGAGGTTTCCTAAACCTGTAATTAATTTTGAATAGCAACAATGGAGGATTCTATAGTGGATATCCTTCCTAAAACTTAATTCCACTTAACAAAGGGTAGCCTACAATCTAATGAAACAAGTGCAATCTTCTAAGGTTTGCAGATTTTCAACCATCCATTCACCATTAAAGCATGAAAAATAGAAGAATTTAAGTGCAACAATATGAATTAGCTCATACTAGCTTTGCAAAGTGATTCATTATCAACAAACCACAAAAAGCATGAACAAGGAAGATATCAACACCATAACATTCTTCACCATTAAAGTTCAACATATACTAATAACTAGAATAACTTAAAACTAGAATAAAAAAACTAAATCTAGCATTGGGAGAATGAATCATGCACACATGTGGAGAAAACACAAGAATCCATCAAAATAATTCTATTCTCATTAAATTTCTACATAATTCCTTTACACAACTCAACTCTCTCTTTGAAAATGAGAGGAGACCCTTATTTATAGTTTTCCAAAAGCAAACTGAATGGACAAGATTAACTTTCATTGTATGGCTTAGATTCATTTTACATTAGGGTTTCACCTACCCCCAAATATATGACAATATAAAATACATCTTTTGTCTTTTCCCTATTTTGTCATCTAGTGACCCTAGCACTGTAGTAGTTTTGTCTTTTAGTGGCTGCCTTCCTTCATAGCTGCTTTGAAAAATTATCATCATCTATGATGGGTTTTCGAGCTACATTCTGAGCATTTGCATACTCAATGAACTTTCCAAGCATGAATATAAGTTTCTTCTCCCCAGAGAGCTTGAATTTGAGGATCTAGAAGGACATCCTCTTGATTCTATCCATGATTTCCTGTTGATTCTCTGTGAGGCAGATTCAATCATCTGCTCGGTCCAGAAAAAACTCACACAACAAAATCCACAAAGTTTGGTGATAGGGTGTCACTAGCTCCTTGATCCATTTTTTGGTGAAACAAAGGTTTGACTTTCTATGCATCTAGTTCCAGGGCAAGCACCTCAAAGTCAGTCATCAGCTTTAGATACTCTGTGCTATTAGCCTAGTTCTTGGAAACCCATTCATGATTGACCTCAGGGTTGTGCAAGATCTTCTCCAGAACCTCTTTCCTATACCCTAGGTTATTCAACCATGTTTCTACCAGCCAGTGATCTTCCTTTGCTAACTTCAACTCCTCTTCCCAAATAAATTGAGATAGCTTAAGGATGTACTCCAATTTCGGATAAGTGATCCTATATGCCTTAGGGAATTCCTTATAGGTATTCATCATACTTTCTATGTCTTTTTCCAAGCTCTGATATATATTAAACATCATGAAGGCATGATCAATTCCTTTATTTCCAGTAGACACCACTTTGTTGAACCAAGTAGTCATGGACTTGGTCCAATTCTTCCTCTTTTCCATCTTATTGATATCTTCCTTGGAAAGCAGTGAGGGTGGTGTCGATGATGCTGTTGGAACTTCCTCTTTTGTAGACATCTAATGTTGAATGTAAGTGGTAAGATCTGCTACCTGTGCTTTTAGTTCTTCCTTTGTGGACTGGTATTTATTCATTTGTTGCATAATAGTGGCCACAGACCCCTAAAATTCATTTATCTTCTGCTCACGGGTCACTGGGCCTAGATTGATTATTGAAATTTGATATTCCTACCCCTCAAGGGAACTTGTATGCTTTCTTGCTATTGGGGTGACAATTTGTATCATCATGGATCCTAAGGTGTCCATTGTGATGTGAGAGTAGACCTTGGGATTCTTTTCTTTTCTAGTCCTCGTTTGAGCCCATGCTAGGATTGCCTCTAGTCTTTCCCTTGGGTCAGCGACCACAAGAGCTTTCTTCTTCTCTAATTGGAATTCCAACCAGTCAAGAATTATAGTTTTACCTTTGGGTGATTCATGATCACCTTCCTCTTTGTCTTGCTCATCCTCCTCATCACTGGGGATCTTCCCCTCATCCTTTTCCTCTTCATTCGAGCCTTCAATCTGTGTAGCCTTTTCTCTATCTGGCTCAGTAGAAGATATATTCTCTCTAGTGACACTCGACTATTGTTGGGAAGCCCCTTTATCCCCTTCAAGTTTGTCCTCATCATTCTTCTTAGGCTTGAAATCCTTTTCTTTCGTGCTCTCTTCTTCTTTCTTCTCAGACTCCTTCTCCGGAAGAACTTCTTCTTTCATGTACATTCCTTCTTGTGTCAGGCCCTCTTCTTGGCCAGTTTATGGAGGCTCCTCAAGGATCACCACATCTATATTAGTACCTAATTTCTCTTCTTTGGAATGATGCTCCTTAGGGTTAGCCTCTTCGGTTACATTTTTATGTTCTCTGAGTAATTCCTCTTCTTGATCCAAGGTCTCAACCTCATAAGGCTCATCGATCTCGTCATTTCCTTCATCTTCAGGGATTTGCTACACTTCTTCATTGAAGGCCACCTTATCAATATTTATGTTCAGCCCTCGCTCTAGGTGCTCAAAGTAGTTATCCCTATTGGAATCCCTAGGTTCATTGGTGATGACTTTTATAGCCTCTCCATCTATTTCAATATTTGCATTGTGGCCTCCATCTTTGGTGGCTCTGTAGGTGGTAGGGAAAGAGGTAGGGTAGAAAAAATTGGTGCAATTAAAGCCTGAACCTTGGGGTGAACTATTACCCCAGAAAGTTTAGTAGGTACATTTTGCATATAAGTTGCGAATGCATGTGACATAGTGGGCATTGCCATAGTGGCTGTCATAATGGAATGAGGCAAATTGGATAGGGTAGGCAGTAGCTACATGAGTGAGGAAGTTGATAACATGGGATTAGTGGAGGAAGAAGAATCTAACACTACCACCAGGGTGGTTGGCGAGGTGGAGGAAAGGTGTACAAAGATGTCCACCACAAGTGGAGATGAAACGAGCAAAGATTGCATTGGAGGTGATGGAGTGGTAGTGACAGCACTAGCGAAGATGGATGCAGTCAATGGTGATGAGCACAACCACTCAAAATATTCTTCCTTAGGCAAGGTTTCCTCCTCCTGGATGGTTAGCATTTCTAACACAAAAGTCCATTTCCTTCCCTTCTTCAGTGGAGGTGGCCCTTCCATTTTCTTTCTTGTATAAATTTTTTGCTTGGGCTATTGCTCTAATACCTCCTTCCTCTTTCTGGATCTTGTAGTAGGTGGGGATTTCAGTGCCTCACCAGAGGGTTCCATAGAAACAACACTATTAGTCTCACTACTCATTTCATCTTTGAGCTCCCCATATGTGAGCTCAGAACCTTGTTGCTTTAATTGAGAATTTTTTTCCTCCATCCATTACTTTGTTTGGTTTTCCATAGGATGAGTGAGCATATCCAGGTTAGTGACATCCTATTTAGACCAACCTATCACTAACAAAGGCACATTCATCAAGGCCCCAAATATTTCATCTATCATGTTATTATCATCAAAAAATTGGTCTAGGAGTTGAAACAAATTTATTGATTTTACAAATGTGAGGGTCATTCTTGTATAATGGCACATCGACACCTCTTTATCATTTGTGTAGTTCACCCAAAAGTCCTCGATGCGATGGAAATGAGAATACTCTCTCCCAACCCATTTCTTCAAATTTTCCTTGGGGTCTACTCTTCCTTTGTCTATATGAAGGTCGATATTATACTTGGCCAACTCCTCTAAATATTCTACACACTAGATGGTGGGGTAAGCATATATATCTTGTCTAAGAGTGAGAGGATATGGGATCGGAACCCTATGTTTGTTGCTTAACAAGGTGTGAGAAGTTTGTAGTTGTCCAGTTGCCTCCAACATGATGATCCTATCATTGGGGTAGCATGGAAACCTATATGGTTTTCCAGAGAATCCCTCATCTCTAATATAAGTGAACTTGTGGAATTGGATGAATAGACATCTAAAACCCTTCACGAAGGCCTGTGCACTGTACATTACCCTTCTTTTGAATCTCCACCCAGGAGACTGATTATAAGCCCAATGAAGGCATCATTTACTCTTTTGTACTCCCTCTTGAAGTTTTTGTATTGCAATTGAGGGTAGCAGTTGTATACTTTGAATTGTCCTTGCTTAGTTCCCAATTCTCTAGCATAGAACAATCCCTTGTATGGAAATTTGGCTGCCAGGAGGTAGACCAAATATGATGTTATGAAGAAGTGACAGGTATTCTTTACCTTCATTAACTAATGATGCATGTTGTCACTAATCATTTTTTCCCAATGGAATTTATTCTTGCCTTCAAGGATCTCCTCTATGAAATAAAACATCCAATTCTCAAAGAATGTAGCCATAGGAAGACCCATTACTCTGCTCAAGAGTGTGACTAGATCGTGGTATTTCTCAAAGAAGTCACTTTTGTATAGTGTTTGGGGAACTTTGGAAACACTTTCCATTTTCTCCTTTAACTAGTTTTGATTGATTGTTCATTTGCACCCAATGGGGTCTATTTCCCATACATTTTGGGAAAATTCCTTCTCTACCTCTTCCATCTTGTCGAAGAATAGAATGCCAAAGGTCCTTCCAATAGACTTATTTGATAGATCTACCAATACTCTTCTATCATGGTCAATTATCTTTCTATTGGAGTGGTTACACTCCCGAAAGACCATTACCAATTTTGGAGTGATAAGCATGGGAGGGAAACCTACAAATTTAGCTAGGCCATGTTGGATGTTGTAGTTGTGTTTATGATATGTGGTTGTCATTGATGTCAACACTATTAGCATAAATGTATTTGAAGCTGTATATGTCGAGGATATTGAGAAAATTGTAATAAATGAGTTCCAGGTTGTCAGTGGTGAAGTGAAGTTCAGTATGGTGGTTATTTCTGTACATTATTGATCAAAGGTTGTGGACTAAAGGTTTTTTTTCTGAGTGTATCTAGTTTATCCATGTCGAGTTTCAGAGATCTGCAAGAAGATTTGATAGAGTTATGAAGATTTCCATTCAGACAATTTTTCTGTTTCTTCAGTTGGTGTTCCAGATTGAAGATGATCCTATTTCAGTTAGTTCAATTGTTGTAGATGCTTCTCTTGTGATTTGTGATGCTTGTGGATGTTTCTAGATCATGCTCTATCTTTGTTGCATGTCCGCATTAATCGTTGTGATCGTGGTTGGCAATTTTCTCTTGCGTGTTCATGTTTTTCCTGTTCTTGGCCGACATAGTGTTTGTAGCGTGTTGTGGATATTTGAGGAGAAATTAATTGAAGTGTCTTCATGCTAGAGATGTTGATTTGGGTCCTCACTAAGTTTTGGCCAACCTTGGTCGATTCGCATTGATAATATTTAATGTTTTGGGCTAACAGTTTATATTCATTTTATTATTTCTTTGTGGCTGACTTGTAGCGATGAAATTTCATGTTGCAGATATATAAGAGCGATTGTTTATTCAAATTTAAGTGTAAAAAAGGTGTGCTTCTATGTGTGTGCATGAATAATGTTCTAAATCATTCGAAGGAAGAGCAGAGTGTGAAGAATTGTGAAGAAGTGTGAAGAAGAGTGAAGAAGTGTTCATGTGCTTAATTGGAACTGTAATTAGGCATTAGCAGATGCTATTTTCTTAGTTCAAAATCTGGATGGCTTTAATCTGAATCTCTTTGTAAGATAGTGTGTCGTCCTTCATAATTGAGCAGTGTGCTCTAGGTAGTGTACCTAAATGCATGTGCATTCCCCATATTTCATTTTCACTATACTTTTAACAAGGTATAATCTTATGGACTGACCTCCACCATGGTTTTTCCCCTAATAGGGTTTCCATGTAAAAAATCTTGGTGTTATGTGTGTTTCTGATGTGTTGATGATTTATGTTTTCATGGTTAATAATCAGATCAAAGAATAAGGTTAATAAGTTGAATAAGTTTTGAATTTTTGTGACAACTGATTCACCCCCTTCTCAGTTGTCTGCCCTTGTGTTGCCAACAATTGGTATTAGATTAGGTTCCTTGGAAGAAGTTTAACAACTTAAGGTGATCCAGGATGACAAGTTACAAGAAGGATAGTTTGAGATTTGATGGAAAAAAATATTCTTTGTGGAAGACTCAAATGGAGTGCCATTTGAGATGCATTGGTAAACCCTACTGGAGTATTACAAGTAATATGTATATTATTCGACAAAATGGTCCTAGTACTTCTGTTGAGATTAGAGATTATGAGTATAATATCTAGGCTAAGGAAGCTTTGTTGAGTGCTTTGACTGATTCTGAGATGACAAATGTTATGGATCTAAAGACTGCTTATTAGATCTGGAAAAAGTTGGAAACCTTGTATGAAGGTGATGCTAATGCGAAGATTGCTAAGTTACAGAGTCTGAAAGGGAAATATGAAAGGTTGAGAATGGGTGATGATGAGAACATTAATACTTTCATGCAAAGAGTGAATGAACTTGTGTGTGGTATTAGATGTGCTAGTGGAAAGATAGATGAATCTGAGATTGTTGCTAAAGTGCTTAGATCCCTTCCTGATTCTTACAAAGTCAAAGCTAGTGCTATTGAAGAGCTTCAGACTATAATAAACATAACCAAAGATACAATGGTTGGTAAGCTGACTAGTTTTGAGTTGAGGGAATTTGTTGATGCCCTTCCTAAGGTTGAATCTGCATTTAAGGCTACTACTTCTAGAAGAGATAGACACATATATGATCTGGGTGAGAGTTCATCTAGAAAGAAATTCAAGTATGAGGATGAAATCACATAGATTGAAGAAGAAGAAAGAGATCTAGAAGAGCTGGAAGCACTTATTGTCAAAAGAGTACCAAGAGGAAAAGGTAAGTATGAAGGAAAATACCTCTTAAATTCTTTTCTTGCAATAAGATATCAAGGTGTCTGAAAAGAGCTACTAAACCAAGACATAACAAGAATATATTTTAGAAGAAGTGTTACTATGCCATTGATGAAGGTGTGACAGATGATGAATCTAATAAAGGAAATAGAAGTGATGATGAATGGGAATTTATTGCTATCAAGGAAAATAATCCTATATCTATTGAATCTGCTGGTTGTACAAATGTGGAGAAAGCCCTCGCTACTCAAGTTAAAGAAAAAGATGAATGGGTAATTGACAGTGGATGTTCACATCATATGACAAGAGACAAAAGTAAGTTTGTAAGCCTGGAAAAGTATGATGGTGGTGTTGTGAGATTTGGTGATGATATAGCTGGTGTGATCCGTGGAAGAGGTTGCATTTCTCTTGATGGTAAGCATAATATTGATGATGTTCTGTATGTGGAAGGCTTGAAGCATAATCTTTTGAGTGTTGGTCAAATGGTTGATGAGGGATAAAATATTCAATTCAAGGATGGAAAGTGCATAATATTGAGTTTTGGAAATGAAATTGCATCAGGTACAAAAACAAAAGGTAATATCTTTCACTTGAGTGTTGCTAGTAAAAGTTGTTTGATTGCTCAAGTTGATGAAAGTTGGTTATGAAATAGGAGGTTGTGTCATGTTAACTTTGATAATATTGTCAAGATAAGTTCCACTAAGGCTATGAGAGATCTACCTAAGTTGGTGAAACCTACCAATGCAATATGCAAGGAATGCCAATTGGGAAAGCAAACTAGGATTTCATTTCAGAGTAAAAAACATTGTTCAAATGAATTGTTAGAGCTTATGCATACTGATCTATATTGTCTCTCTAAGGTTAGAAATTTACAAGGTTATAGGTATTTCATGTTACCCATTTATGATTATTCTAGAATGGTATTGGTTACTTTCTTAAGGGAGAAATTTGAAGCACTGGAAAGTTCAAGATCTTTAAAGCTATGGTTGAGATAGAGATAGTTTTGAAGATTAAATGTCTGAGATCAAATAGAGGTGGTGAATTCACTTCCAGTGAATTTAATACTTTTTGTGAAGAACATGGAATAAAGAGACAATTATCTGTGGACCCCTCAACAAAATGGAGTTGTGGAAAGGAAGAACAAAAAAATTGAAGATGCTGCTAGAACTATGATGTTGGAAGGAAACTTTCCTCATATCTATTGGAGAGAAGCCATGAGTACTGCTGTGTACACACTCAACTAGGGTACAAATCAAAGGTGATACTGGGAAGACCCCTTTTGAGCTATGGACTAGTCAAAAGCATACTATTAAATAATTAAATATATTTGGAAGTAGATGTTATATTAAGAGAGATGAAGACATAGGAAAGTTTGATGCTAGGATTGATGAAGGTATTATTCTAGGTTATGCTACTAAAATTAAGGCCTACCGGTTTTACAATAAAAGATTGAAGAAAATGGTTGAAAGTGAAAATGTTAAGGTTGATGAAGACTTTGGTACACTATCCAGAACCTATGGATATGACTTTGATTATTAGGATGACAGTACAAAAAAAGGAAAGAAAGTTTAGATTACAAATCAAGTGCAAATAAATCTGGTAAATCAAGAAAATGAAGAAGAAGGAGAAACTAGTGAAAGAGCAGAAGAAAGATTAGAAGAGCTTGAAGTTGAAGAAAATTCTAAGAAGACTCCGAGATATGTAAGATTGAATCATTCAAAAGATCAAATTATAGGTGATAAGAAAAAAGGTGTCCAGACTAAGAGAAAGATTGCAGAAGAGTATTGCTTGATTTCAAAGACTGATCCTACTAGTGTGAATGAAGCATGTAAAGATGAGCATTGGATTGAAGCAATGAAAGAAGAGTTAAATTTTTTTGAAAAGAATGATACATAGATTCCTGTTCCCAAACCTAAGGATAAGAATGTCATTGGAACCAAATGGGTCTTTAGAAACAAACTGAATGAGCAAGGCGAAGTGGTTAGAAACAAAGCAAGACTGGTATGTAAAGGATATTCACAAATGGGAGAAATTGATTTTGAAGAGACCTTTTCCCCTATTGCTAAAATTGAAGCTATAAGATTGTTTCTTGCCTATGCTGCTCACAAGAACTACAAAGTTTATTAGATGGATGTAAAATAAACATTTCTAAATGTTGAATTGGAAGAAGTGTATGTTGAGCAACTTGATGGATTCCAGTTGACTGATAAAGAAGATATGGTGTGTCAGTTGAAGAAAGCATTGTATGGACTCAAGCAAGCCCCTAGAGCATGGTATGCAATATTGGACAAGTATTTGCTGAAGCTTGGATTTAACAAACATATTGCTGATAGTAATCTGTATTTAAAGAATGATGATAAAGATTTGATTGTTGAAGTCTTTGTTGATGATATTATTTTTGGAGATGATGCTTTGTGCATGAAGTTTTCTAATGAGATGCAAAATGAATTTTAGATGTCTATGATTGGTGAGATGAAATTCTTTTTAGAATTGAAAATTACTCAGTTAGATAAAGGGATTAATCAGTATGGTGATTATTTATGTACATTGTTGATCATAGGTTGTGGACTAAAGGGTTTTTTGCTGAGTGTATCTAGTTTATCCATGTCAAGTTTCAAAAATCAGCATGAAGATTTGATTAAGTTCTGAAGATTTCCATTCAATTTTTTTTTCTATTTCTTCAATTGGTGTTCTTGATTGAAGATGATGCTATTTCAGTTAGTTTAGTTGTTGCGGATGCTTCTCTTGTGATTTGTGATGATTTTGGATGTTTCTAGATTGTTCTCTATCTTTTTTACACGTTTGCATTGATTATTGTGATCGTGGTTGGCGATTTTCTCTTGCGTGTTCATGTTTTTCTTGTTCTTGGTTGACATAGTGTTTGTGGCGTGTTGTGGATCTTCAAGGAGAAATTAATTGAAGTGTATTCATACTGGAGATATTGATTTGGTTCCTCACTAAGTTGTGGCCAACCTTGGTTTATTCGCATTAATAATCTTTAATGTTTTGGGATGACAATTTATATTCATTTTATTATTTCTTTGTGGCCAACTTGTAGCAATGAAATTTCATGTTGCGGATATATAAGAGTGATTGTTTATTCAAATTTAAGTGTAAAAAAAGTGTGCTTCTATGTGTGTGTTCGAATAATGTTCTAAATCATTCGAAGGTAGAGCAGAGTGTGAAGAATTGTGAAGAAGTGTGAAGAAGAGTGAAGAAGTGTTCATGTGCTTAATTGGAACTGTAATTAGGCATTAGTAGTGCTATTTTCTTAGTTCAAAATCTGGATGGATTTAATCCAAATCTCTTTGTAAGATAGTGTGTCTTCCTTTGTAATTGAGCAGTGAGCTCTAAGTAGTGTGCCTGAATGCATGTGCATTCCCCATATTTCATTTTCATTATATAATCTTGTGGATTGAACTCCACTATGGTTTTTATCCTAATAGGGTTTCCACATAAAAAATCTTGGTGTTATGTGTGTTTCTAATGTGTTGATGATTTATGCTTTCATAGTTAATAATCAAATTAGAGAATAAGGTTAATGGGTTGAATAAGTTTTGAATTTCTATGACAACTGATTCACCCCTCCTCTCAGTTGTCTACCCTTGTGTTTCCAATTGGCCACTATTCTTTATTTTTAGGGCCCTATCTATTTTGGAGTTCTGCATGACCCTCTCTCTAAATTCATCTATGTTGACGTACCTAAAATTAGTATATGAGATTGTTTCCTAGTTGGATGTGAGATTTGATGTGTGTTTCACTTTGTGAAACTTGTACTTCATTTGTTCTTTTTCTTCCTTTCCTCTATGAGTGCAAGTAGGATTCTTTCCTTTGTCTATTTTCTACAAAGGTTTCTTAGAAGGCCCCACATCAAGTTCCATAAATCTTGCATACAAAAGATGTAGTAAGTGTGTTTACATATAAAAGCAAGTGAATGTTAGCCAAATCCTGCAAATAAAGAATTAGATCATTAATAAATCATGAAAAGAGCACAAGATTCATTATCACCCAATATTTGGAGTTTATTTGGACCATTTAGGAAAATGTGGGTTTAGCAGTGTGGGTTTCCTCTAGGAGGAATCCATTAGGAGGAAGATAGTTAAATAACATCCAAAGGGTCACGAAGACCCGTAGATGGAAGTTTGCAATGAAATTTTTGCATGGTGAGTTTGGTGATCAAATTTCTTGTGCAGTGTTTCAGCATGTGCAAAAATTAGGTGCAGTACACTTGAAGTAACTAGATTAAGTTTTGATGCCTTTGCGTCTTCGAGGCATATGAGCGCAGGAAGGTTGAAGGATGTTTGGGTTCATCCTTTAAACATCAACATTCGAGGGACAAAAACCCGCAAGCAAATTTTTGCATTGCGAGACCCGCGGATGGTTCGGGTAGCTAGGGTTGTTCATTTTGAGCATGTAGATGGGAACTATTAGGCTGCCATTAAAGGTTTTTTATCAAAGAACCACTTTGGAGGGATGATGGTCTGCATTGGTGGGCCCACAAAAGGCTCCTAGAATTAAGTTAAGCTCTGAAAAACTTCATCAAAGGAGATGAAAAATATTTTTGTGAGGTGTGCAATATGGAGGGATGCAAACACTTGGATGTTAGGAAACATACACTAATACAAGGCTACCTGTAGAGGTCATCTCGCAAGCGGCTTTTTGACTTAGCATTTTTGACTTAGTAGATTTGAGAAATTGACGACAATGATGGAGGCAGGACCTATAGCATGGAGAGTGGCTAGGGTTAGACCATTAACTAACATGGGTCAGATGCTGACCACCCACACTCAAAATTCCACACAAGGATTCCACATAGGGTTAAGTACTTAACTATTTTTCTCTAAGATTTTAGTGCTAATCGGGGTGTCTATAGTGATGGTGCATGTTGCAAAGGTGTCCTTTCCACGTGAAGAATGGTGAAGGGAGCATGGGGTTCCACACAAATGTGAAGGCATGATTTCAACCAATTTGAATGACCTTTTAATGAGGAATTAGGAATTTCGTGTAGGACCGAGGGTTGTGAAGGCTGCTAGGTGAGGTGGGTTTTCAATTCCTAATTTTTTTTAATCCTAACTAGCTCAAACCTTGACTACAGAAAGAACTTTTGAAATTTTAAGCAATGGCTAACCTGGAAACGATGTGGAAATCTGATGACGACCTTAGTTTCGATCTGCTAGAAGCCTATGTGGGTGTGAGCTCCATGTTCTCCACTTTTCTCTCTTAAAATTCAAATTACGATGGTGAAAATGATAGGTTGGTAACTCTATTTATAGGCTAAAAGGTCATTAATGGTTTTCATTAATTTCCAGGTACGACAATAGGTGAGTTAGATAGGTTTTTGGGAACCTAAGCTAGTGTGGGTGTCAGACAGCAGAAGACCATGTGGAACCCGTGATGTGGGCGGACCTTTGGGTTTTGCCGCTAGCTAGTGACTAAGTGATGATAGCGGCCCAAGGACACAAACCAAAAAATGCATTTCTGACATACCCCATGGACATCGGGGCAAAGGACCAAGGGAAATCCATAGGTTTGAACCCACAGGGATAAACTACAGTAAATTTTGGGGTGGTGATTTTGGTCAAAGGGAAATTGATGACTTTATTACAGTGACCAACTCAAGCTCACAATTAGGGGCACACAAAATGAAGCAAAGGAAAAAACAACCCATCGAAGGAAAAGAGGGAAGAGGGGATCCCCGGTCTGCATGAGGCTTGTGTGCAATATGCACAACAAATGGTGACTCCACTGGGAGAATAATTTTGAGTGTTCTAAGGGTAAGGATTCATTTATAACCTAGAATCTTTGGTTTCATAGACTAGAAGTGAATTTCCATAAATGAACTAAAGACTTGACATGAACAAAATCCTTGGTTGAATCCAACCATAGAAATATCTAAGGAGTGTGTGTACAGTGTGTTCATTTCCTTCCCTTAGAGACCATAACGAATAGTAGTCAATCAACAGAGGCAAGCTATGTAAATTGTTTGACCCCAAAAGTAAGCTAGACATTGCTCCACTTCCAGTCAGGCATCCATATCCCCGACGAAGTTGTTGCTATGACTTGATGAACATTTATCTATTTCTAGTCAAGCATCCATAGCCCCAATAGAGTTGCTAGCACACCCACACAGTTGCTTGTTTCATCATTTTATTTTCCCTTTTCTTTCTTTTAGATATTTTCTTTTGTTATTCTTTTCCTTGATCAACTACATAAGAACTGAAGCTTATAGTGGGTTTGGAAATCACAGTTGTCACTAGAGCATGCTTACAAGTTTTCACTTACCAGAGCCTCATGACGACTATTGAATAGCTCATCAAAAATATTTAAGGTGTGTATCATGTGTAATCTGAGATAAAATTGAAGGGATTCAAATAAGGGTTCTATCCTAGATCAAGTTGGAGTTCAAGGAAACCCGTTTCACGGGAGTAGTTAGAAATTAATAGTAATGAATGAAGAATTATCCAAAGAAAAAATGGGAATCAGTAGAAAAGTAGGCCCTCAGATGAGCCAAGCATGGCCACTGCATCAAGATAGGGAGACACCCTCAACAAAAACAAAAGCTGGGAGAGCGAGTGAAAGCGAGGTGAAAGAAAAGTAGAAAAGCAAAAGAGCCTACCCTAACTATTTACACCTATATACAAAGAGTGAGCTTGAGTAGCTAAAGCAAGGAAATAATACTTGAGGTACTACCCATTGCTATGCAACGAAACATCCTCTCTAGTGAGCATCTTGATGTGAAAGGCATTATCTCCTAGAATCTCTAAGATTTGAAAGGGGCCAAGCCAGAGCTTGTCGAATTTTTCATGTTCCCCTTTCTTTTCATGTGCCTTGTCCCAACAGAGGACTAAGTTGGAAATCCTAAAGGCCTTTACTTTAGCTCAATGATTGAACCATATTTTGAGTATGCCCTAGTGTTTGGTGAATTTTTCTATTGCTTGGTCATGAACTTCCTCTAAATGTAGCAATTCAGCCAGATGGTCTTGTTGACATTCTCCTTCCTCATAGTGCATATTAATAAATTGGAGTGTAGGGATCTTGAGGTGGACTAGGAAAATTGGCTCTAAATCATAGATGAGACAAAATGAGGAATTTCCCAAGGAAACTTTATGATGCGTGCAATCTGCCTATAGGGAAAAATGTAGCTGGGTGTGCCAAGCTTTTGGATTCTTGTCAAGCAGTTTCCTGATCACAATTAGCAGATTCTTGTTTGTGGATTAGGCTAGGCCATTTCCCTAAGGGTACTAGTTGGATAAGAATTTAAGTGTGATCCCATAATCAAAGGCCCAACTAGAAAACTTAAGGGATGAAAAGGTGGGACCATTGTCACACATGAGGGCAAACAAGAAACCTAAGTGATTCAAAATAAAACTTTCTAGAAAAGTAGTAACTACTTCAATTGTACATTGCCTACATTCTATTGCTTTAGTCCACCTAGTGCGGTAATCAGAAGTGGTTTTAATGTACTTGTGGCCTATAGAGGATGGTGGGCTTACTAGATCAATGAATTCGAGTCCCCACTAAGAGAAAGTCCTTACCTCCGCGATTGGTTGCAACGGTACACCAACATTTCTTTCCCTAGTAGTAGCAGTTTGGTAGACATGGCAGGTTCGGACATGGTTGTGCACATCGTTAAATAGCGTTGGCTAGTATTACCCAACCCATAGAATCTGATGAGCAGTGGAAGGGCCAGATCCATGGCCAATGTCAAATCTGTCGTGGAACTATTTCATCACATTAGTTGCTTCTTTCTTTCCAAGGCATTTGAGATAGATTCCTTCATGATTTCTCTTATACAATATAGATCCCTACAACATATAGCTTCTACTTTTCAACCTTAAAGCATGTTTTTGGACTCCTTGCAATCATGATGGGATTTTTTTTTCAATAAATAATAGACAATGGCATCATACCACTCCCTCAAAGAGACATCCTCTAGTTGGCACTATTGCATAGTGAGCCCAGGTCTGGTTTCTACTATGGTGTGAGTGAGGGCCTATCCTCAGACCAACTTCATGGGTTGAATCTCCATGTCATATTCTTCTATTAATGTGACCCATTTTTCTCTTCTTTCTCCTAAATCATTCTGCATTAACAAGGTCTTAACTGTTGGATCTCAGACAATTGCAAATACCTTGTTCCTTAAAATATAGTGCTGAAACTTCTTAACTCCTCTGACTAAGGAATATGCCTATTTTTCAACATTGTGATAACATAATTCTGTATCTTTTAGTGGAGCACTCATAAATGCAATGGGGTGCTCATTCCCTTCGTCATCCTTCTGCATTAGCATGCTGGCATAAGAGTGATCAAAAGTGAAGTAATAAATGTAGAATGGTTCCAGATAGTCTAGACTGACCAACGCTAGAGTATTTGCAATTGATTTCTTGATTTCCTCAAAATCCTATTGGGATTCTAGTGTCCACTCCACTTTAACATCTTGTTCGAGCATGGCATTCAGTGGCTTGACGATTTCCAGGAAGCTCTAGATCAATTTCCTGATGAATTTGATTTTCCTGAAGGACTTCATTTCCTTTTTAATACATAGAGGCTAAATTTTTAGTATGGCCCGGATGCGCTCTAGATCTATTAAGATCCCTTTCTTTGAAAGCACATGTCCTAACAACTTTCCTTCTATCACCCCAAAAATGCATTTCTTTGGGTTTAGTGAGATGCCAAACTCTCTACATTTTTGTAAAATCTTACACAAATCAGAGACATGGTCCCCTCTTCTCTTAGAGAACATGGTAAGATCATCCATGTATATGATAGTGCATTTTCCAATTAGATCTTTAAAAGAAATGTCCATTTCACGCTAAAAAGTGGTGCCGACGTTAATCAATCCAAACATCCTTTTGTATGCAAACGTTCCCCACTTCATAGTGAACACAATTTTATGTCTATCCTCATATTGTACCATAACCTAATTGTATCCTAAGTAGCCATCCAAAAACAACATCATCTGAGATCCATTGACTATTTGTAAAACTTCATCCAGTGAGGGCACCAGATAATTTTCCTTCTTAGAAACTCTATTTATATTCTGGAAGTCCACACATAATCTGATCTCTCCATTATTATTTTTGACTAGAACTAAATTTTCCACCCACATGGAGTGGCTAACTGGGAAGATAATTCTAGCTGACAACAACTTCTGAACTTCTTTGAAAATAATTGGCTCTAATAACAGATTGATTAGGCATTGATGTTGTTGGAAAGGCCTTACATCCGGCTTAAGGGGAATGGTTTCAGTAAGAATTGAAGTATCATAGGTTTTCAAATCTTCATATCCCCAAGCATTTACATTGTGATACATGCATAAGGCCTCAATGATCCCCTTTCTTTCTTCTGGTGTACACACTTTGCCTATGAAGACATTTTAAACTTCTTCAGTCATGCCAATATTGTGAGCATCACATTGATTGTCTATTGAATCCTTAGTTTGCTGATCTTGATCCCTTATCTGGTCCAAATCATATATTCTCTCTAGCTGAACCATACCTCTCAATATTGTGTTTTTTTTTGAGGTTGATAACTCCTATGTTGAGTTCAGCCTCCTCCGGTTCCATTTCATCAATGATTTGGGTTGCAAACACATTAGAACTAGTGATGAAATTGAGCATGTTCTTGTCATCATTGAAAACTTGAAATTTGGTGACATTGTTGGGCACTGATGGGGTAGAGGTGAGCTCTACAGTGAACTTCTTTAGCCTGATTAAGGATAGGGGCTGAAGGGTGCTAGCTACTTGAGCTAATGCATCAATGGTTTGATTCATATTGCAAGGGATTAACTAAATGTTGAATGCATCTAATCCTTCTATAAGATCCCATACCCTATTTCTATAGTTTGCTAGTCTTCTATTGTAACAAGAATACAATTTCCTAACTTGTTTCACTACTAATTCAAAATTGCCAAAGACTTCCAACATTTTGATTTTCTTTCTTAATGCCATCAAGAGCCCATGAACTAGTGCCTCCTACTTTGCTACATTATTTGTACAATAAATTTTGAGTTTATGTGGAGAAAAATACGTCTCACCCAATGGGACTGATGAGCTTGAAACTGGTTCCTACTCCTTGCTTATACATGGAGACATTGAAGCATAATGTCCAGAACTTAGAAGAGTCTTTGACTTTGGGGCTGGTTGGGCATGCTTCCTTTCTTGGTTGTGTATTTACTTCAACATCCTTAGGTGGTTGTGCAGATCTAGCCTAACATTGATCCTGCTAGTCCTCTTGATAATTCCCTTTTGGAAGGACCTACCCTACTATATGCTCCACTGTGACATTGTGTACCCTGCACTAGCTTGGTACTAGTAATTCCTAGAAATCCATTATGGTTCCCAAATTAAGATGATCTTATGCATATTTTTGCATAAATTCTTGGAATCCATCCAACAACCCAAGGTTACCATCTTCATAGGGCTCTTCATCTCTAGATTCAATCAACACCTTTGTACTATTGGGAGCATGAGTCAAGTTGATGGGAGCACTGCACATAACAAGGACCTCTTCGGCTAGCTCCTCTTCTTGGAACCATTCTTCATCTTGATATGTCATAGGAAGATAATTTACCAACTCCATTTCTATGAACAACACCTCATTTGCATTGTTGTATTCAGTGATCATGAACTTCATTCGAGGATCTTGACCAATATAGATCTAGTTGGGCAGCCCTTTCCAAGGTAGCCACAAGTGGGAATAATCTAAAGTAGCATAACCATTTAGGGCTCGAGTGAAATCTCTTCTAAGTATTATTCTGTAGGTGTTCGGAATATCAACGACCTGAATGTCTATGACCTGATGGACTCTTGGATCCACTACGATCTGCATGGGTATTCTATTCAATTCCTTGACTATGTTCACTTCAATCTTATCTAGTTGAGTCACCTTCCATTGGGAGGGAGTGGGAGTTATTCCCAAGGCTTTGCATACTGCCAATGATAGGACATTGGCTGAAGTTCCCAAATCTAGCAAAAAGTTGTGCAAATTCTTACTAAATATTCTGATTATTATCAAGAAAGGAGGGGTCTTCAACTTCCCTTGGAACAACCCCACTGACACATTGGTTTGAGCTACTTGAGCCTTGTCTTTATCATTGGTTTTGTCCTTGGTTTGTGCTTGATTTTTCTCTTTAGCTGGTTGCTTGTTTACTTGTTGATTTGGAGGTTGACCGGGTTTCCTTCCTAGGATTTCCCTGATTACGGGCTCACTTTGGTAGGTGTCAAATGACACCAACTTGGTAGGAAATTCTTGGATTGACTTGGATGAATTAGTCCCATTGAGCATCCTAAAGAAGGAATTTCTAACCGTTACGACTATGAGTAATTCAAAAGTTGAAAGACTCAACTTAACCTTCTTGAATTCTTTGACTACATATTCACCCATTCATTCAACCTCTTCTTCAAAAGATTTTCCTTTGGAAGAACTAGTGGGCTGATCCTGATTTGGATTTGGCTGCCTATTCCTATTGAAGTACTGAGTAGGCATGTGGGGATAGGTAGGATTATTGCTAGTGTTAGGATTAGGCGGGGTGCTAAAGTTATTGGGAGGAGTAAAAGTTGTAAAAGGACCACCTACTTGCCTATTTCTTAGGTTATAGGGAGTTTTCCATTGGCGGAACATATGGACTTCATCCTCATGAGGTTCTTCCTCATATACTAGACCATTATCTACTAAATCAAAGAGCTTTGATAAAGCTTCATCGTTACTTACCTCTTTCACTTTTTTGTCCTTGGGTATAGCCTCCTCGGGTGCGTTACTTTCACCTTTTGGGAAAGGAGCTTGATTGACCACTAGCACTGAAGAATCATATGGTTCTGATAGAACTAAGTCTTTGCATCTAGAGCCATCCACTACATTCTAGAATTCCACTTGGAAAATTTCTGTGGCAATTTGGAATTTTGGACAATCCAACTCTAAATGCCTGTTTGTCTTGTGGATCTGACACCATCCGGATAGGGCAGCCTTGGCCAGGTAGACTCCACTCATAGAATTATCAAAACTAGCTGGTTGATCAAGAGGTGTGGGGACACCTCCATTATTTGGCCTTGTGTTCCACGTTTGATTTTTCCTTGGTGAAGAGCTTTGTTCAAAGTTCTAGCCAAAACTTTGTCCTTTTTCATAATTCTTCTTGGAAGAAGCACCTGAATCATAGTTGTCTCAATTGAGATTGGCTTGGATCTTTCTCTAAGAAGCTTATAGTTGGTTGTTTTGGTTCCTTAGGTGTGCCATTTTAGTGAAAAACTTCTTAACCAGTATAGTTAGCTCATCAATCTGATCCTTCTCTATTTTATTATGCTATGGTATTGAATTCTGAAGGAAGACCAATTGCGTCATGGGTTGGTTTTGTTGGACATGCAGGAATTTTGAATTTTTGAAGTAGGTGGGCACTTGAGACTATGGATCATAAGCCTACTGCTATAGAGACTGCAAGTAATGAGGCACAAAGGGAACTTGATTCAGGGGCTGCCCTGGATGTGGCACTATCGACAACTATGAAACTTGGTTCATTATAGGCATCTAATGAGCCAAGGCATGTGTAATTCCTTGGATCTGAGTTGGATGATCAGTTGGCCCCACGGAGGGAAACAAACTTGCAATGTGTTGCCCCAAGTCTATGCTTGCTATGACTACTTCTGCATATGCATCCACCAACCTGGCAGGTGCTGGGCACATTCTTTTCACTAGCACGAATGTAAGGTTATCCAAGGATGCATAATACACTAGTTGAGTGGAGGGATCATCAACCACAGAGGGAAGAAGCAACTTCATGTAGGCTTTGGGGGATCAGTCATTAAAGGAACTAATAGGTTCATTGGCTTCCCTCCTGACAAACATGAACTACTAATATAATTTTGAGGGGCTAATCCGAAGCTTGAACTTCTGCATAAAAGTGTTCTTCATTTGATCCCAAGTGGTGTTAAATCTGGTTGGAAGATGTATGTACCAATAAAAGGCCTCATCCCCCAAGGAGTAAGAGAAAAGCCTACAGGCCATGTCTTCATGTTTAATCTGCATGTCTTTCAAAGCCATTTGAAAAATCTTAATATGTTCTGCTATTGTCCTTTGTGGATCCCATGGATGGAACTTGTTGTAGAAGCCTTCCAGATTCTTTGGCATATCATGGTAGTCATTGAAGGACAATGGGGATGGGTTATTATCTAGCCAAGCCATCGTGGGAGGAGGCAACTGCAATTACTCTACTATAATAACCTGAGGTTGCAATGGAGCAACAGTTGGGGTAGTACCTTGGAGGAGAAGCGTTGGGACTGGGACAACACCTTGGATGTGGGAAGTGAAGGACATAAATGTAGTTTGAAATGGTTGGGGAGAAGGAGGTGTTTTTGGCGGTGAAAGGGAGGAATGAGATGGATGGAGGGAAGGAGATGGAGATGGAAGGTGAATGGAAGGGGCTGAAACAAATGCTTCCCCTTTCTTAGCTCTTTTAGCCTTCGTAGGGGTCTTGAGCTCTTGGAATTCCCCTTTGTCTAGAATGGATCTAAGCACTCTATGAAACCTTTGAGGGGAGAAGGAACCAATTTGATCCAACTTACCTTGGCTGCCCTCCTTATAGCGTTAGTTGCGTTGATGGGTGTTTTTTCACTTCTTAACATAAATAATGCACAAGTGCAATGCCTCTCTTGAAAGGTGAAAATATGCAATTGGGTTTTAGACAATCACCCCAAGGTCTCTCAAGTGTCAAGTCATGACATGAAAAAACAACTCAGTTGATTGATGTAATTTGCTAGTAATCACAAGGGGAATTTATGGTTGATTAAGCATGGAGGAAATTGGATCTACAAAAGGAGTTTTGTAGAATTATGGAAATGAAGGATAGCTACTGCAAGTTAGAACAATAGTCTAAAAATCCTCTTTACTCATCAATTTTGGCTTTTTTGTGATGCTAGAACTTAGCTTTAACTTTAGTTTTCAAAGAAAAGTCAAAATGGAAAAAGGATAAGAGGTTTCCTAAACCTGCAACTAATGTTGAACAGTAACAATGGAGGATGATACAATGGAAAACCTTCCTAAAACTTAATTCTGCTTAACCAAGGGCAACCTACAATCTATTGAAACAAGTGTAATCTTATAAGTTCTACAAATTTTCAACCACCCATTCACCATTAAAGCATGAAAAATAGAAAAATTTAAGTGCAACAATATGAATTAGCTCATACTATCTTTGCAAAGTGATTCATTATCAATAAACCACAAAAAGCATGAGCAAGGAAGATATCAACACCATAAAATTCTTCACCATTAAAGTGCAACATATAATAACAACTAGAATAACTTAAAACTAGAACAACAAAACTAAATCTAACATTGGGAGAATGAATCATGCACACATGTGGAGAAAAGACAAGAACCCATCAAAATAATGCTACACAAAAACTCAACTCTCTCATTGAAAATGAGAGGAGACCCCTATTTATAGTTTTCCAAAAGAAAAATGAATGGAAAAGACTAAATTTCATTGTATAAATCAGATTCATTTTACATTAGGGTTTCACCTACCCCCAAATATATGACAATATAAAATACATCTTTTGTATTTTCCCTATTTTTTTATCTAATGACCATGACACTATAATAGTTTTGTATTTTAGTGGCTGCCTTCCTTCATAGTTGCTTTGAAAAATATTCATCATCTATGATGAGTTTTCCAGCTACTTTATGAGCATTTTCATACTCGATGAACTTACCAAACATGGATATAAGTTTCTTCTCCTCAAAGAGCTTAAATTTGAGGATCTGGAAGGACATCATCTTGATTCTATCCATAATTTCTTGCCGATTCTTTACATAATAATAGGTAGCTTCGATCGTCTACTCGGTATAGATAAAAGATCGCACAAAAAAATCCATAAAGTTTGGCGATAGGGTCTCACCACCTCCTTGCTCCATTTTCCAGTGAAACAAAGGCTTGAATTTCTCTGCATCTAGTTCTAGGGCGGACACCTCAAAGTTAATCATCAAGTTTAGATACTTTGCGCTATTAGCCTAGCGCTTAGTAGCCCATTCATGATCAACCTTGAGGTTGTGCAAGATCTTCTCCAGAACCTCTTTTCTGTACTCTAGGTTCATGAACCATGTTTCTACCAATCAATGATCTTCCTTTGCTAACTTTAGCTCCTCTTCCCAAATATTTGGAGATAGCTTGAAGATGCACACCAATTTTAGATAAGTGATTCTGTATGCCTCAAGGAATTCCTTACATGTATTCATCATACTTTCTATGTCTTTTCCCAAGCTCTGATACCTATTATACATTGTGAAGGCATGATCAATTCCTTTGTTTCCAGTAGATACCACTTTGTTGAACCAAGCAGTCATGGACTTGGTCCAATTCTTCCTCTTTTCCATCTTATTGATATCTTCCTTGGAAAGTAGTGAGGGCGGTGCTAATGATGTTGTTGGAGCTTCATCTTTTGTAGACGTCCACTATTGAATGTAAGGGGTAAGATTTGCTACTTGTGATTTTAGTTCTTTGTGGACTGGTCTTTATTCATTTGTTGTAGAATAGTGGCCACCAACCCCTAAAATTCATCTATCTTCTACTCATGGGTCACTGGGCCTAGATTGATTGTTGAAATTTGATATTCCTGCCCTTGAAGGGCACTTGTATACTTTCCTACTATTCAGGTGGAAATTTGTATCATCCTAGATCCTAAGGCATCCATTATGATGTGAGAGTGGACCTTGGGCTTCTTTTCTATTCTAGTCCTCATTTGATCTCGTGCCCAGATTTCCTTTAGTCTTGCTCTTGGGTCAATGACCACAAGAGATTTCTTCTTCTCTAATTGGGATTCCAACAAGTCATACATTTCAGTTTGACCTTCAAATGATTCATGATCACCTTCCTCTTTGTCTTGCTCATCCTCCTCATCACTGGGGATCTTCCCCTCATCCTTTTCCTCTTCATCTAAGCCTTCGATCTGTGTAGCCTTTTCTCTATTTGGATCAGTAGAAGATATATTCTCTCCAGTGATGCTTAGTTATTGTTGGGAAGCCCCTTTATCTCCTTCAAGTTCTACATCATCATTCTTCTTGGGCTCGACATCCTTTTCTTTCATGCTCTCTTCTTCTTTCTTCTCTTCTTTCTTCTCCAGAAGAACTTCTTCTTCTATGTGCATTCCTTCCTATCTCAGGCCCTCTTTTTGGCCAATTCGTTGAGGCTCCTCGAGGATCTCCACAGCTATATGAATACCTGCTTTCTCTTCTTCAGAATGTTGCTCCTTAGGGTTAGCCTCTTCACTTACATTTTTTATGTTCTCAAAGAACTTCCTCTTCTTGATCTGAGGTCTCAACCTCATAGGGCTCATGGAGCTTGTCATTTCCTTCATCTTCAAGGCTTTGTTCCACTTCTTTTTCAGAGGCCGACTTATCAATATTTATGTTTAGCCCTCCCTCCAAGTGCTTAAAGTAGTCATCCCTATCAGAATCCCTAGGCTCATTAGTGATGTCTTCTATGGCCTCTCCTTGTTGTTTCTTGTGTCATCTCTCCATCTGTTCTGATATTTGCATTGTGGCCTCCATATTTGGTGGTTCTATAGGTGGTGGGGGAAGAGGTAGGGTAGCATCAATTTGAGCCATTAAAGTTTGAACCTTAGGGTCAAGCATTACCCTCGAAATTTTAGTAGGTACATTTTGTATATAAGTTGCAAAGGCATGTGGCAGAGTGGGAATTTCCAAAGTGGATGTCATAATGGAAGGAGGCTAATTGGATAAGGTAGGAAGTGGTGATGGGAGTGAGGAAGTTGATAACGAGGAAGTAGTGGAGGAAGAAGAATCCAACACCACCATAGGGGTGGTTGGAAAGGTGTATAGAGATGACCACTATAGGTGGAGATTAAATGAGAAAATATTGCATTGGAGGTGATGGATTGGTAGTGACAGTGGCAACAAAGATGGATGCAATCAGTGGTGGCGAGCATGACTGCTCATACTCTTCATCCTCAGGCAGGGTTTCCTCCTCATGGATGTTCAAAATTTCTAACAAAAAAGTCCTTGTCCTTCCCTTCTTCAATGGAAGTGGCCCTTCCATTGTCTTTCTTCTATAAACTTTGTGCTTGGGTTGTCACTCTAATACCTCCTTCCTCTTTCTGGATCTTGTAGGAAGTGGGGATTTTGGTGCCTCACCAGAGGGTTCCAAAACAACAACACTATTAGTTTCACTACTCATTTCATCTTCAAGCTCACTATATGTGAAATCAAAACCTTGTTCCTTTAATTGAGCAATTTGTTCCTCTAGCCATTGCTTTGTCTAGTTTTCCACAAGATGAGTGAGCATATCCTGGGCAGTGAACTCCTCTTCAGACCAATCTATCACTGAAAAAGGAACATTCATCAAGGCCCCAAATCTTTCATCTATCATGTTGTCATCATCAAAAACTTGGTCTAGGACTTGAAACAAATTGATTGATTTTACAAATGCAAGGGTCATTCTCATATAATGGTGCATCCACACCTCTTTATCATCTTTTTAGTTCACCCAAAAGTCCTCGATGTGAGGGTGATAAGCATACCCTCTCCCAACCCATTTCTTCAATTTTCCCTTCGGGTCTACTTTTCCTTTGTCTATATGAAGGTCAAGATTATGCTCGACCAACTCCTTCTCTGAATATTCTATGCACTCAATGGTGGGGCAAGCATACATACCTTATCCAAGAGTGAGAGGATATGGGACGACAACCTTATGTTTTTTGCTTAACAAGGTGTGTGAATTTTGTAGCTATCGAGTTTCCTCCAACATGATGATCCTATCATTGGGGTAGCATGGCAACCTATATCATTTTCTTGAGAATCCCTTGACTCTAATGTAAGTGAACTTGGGGAATTGGATGAATAGATATCCAAACCCTTCATGAAAGCTTGCACATTGTGTGTTACCCTTATTTCAAAATCTCCACCCAGGAGTTTGATTATATGCCCAATGAAGGCATAATTTACTCTTTTGTACTCCCTCTTGAAGTTTCTGTATTGCAATTGAGGGTAGCAGTCATATACTTTCAATTGTCTTTGTTTGGTTCACAATTCTCCAGTGCAGAATAATCCCTTATATAGAAATTTGGACGCTAGGAGGTAGACCAAATATGACGTCATGAAGAAGTGAGAGGTCTTCTTTACCTCCATTAACTAATGATGCATGTTTTTACTAATCATTTTTTCCCAATGGAATTTAGTCTTTACTTCAAGGATCTCCTTTATGAAATAAAACATCCAATTCTCAAAGAACGTAGCCGTGGGTAAACCAATTACTCTACTCAAGAGTGTGACTAGATCATGGTATTCCTCAAAGAAGTCACTTCTATATAATGATTGGGGAACTTTGGAAGCACTTGCCCTTTTCTCCTTTAACCAGTTCTAATTGATTGTTCATTTACACCCAATGGGGTCATTTTTCCATACATTTTAGGAAAATTCCTTCTCAACCTTTTCCATCTTGTTGAAGACTGGAATACCAAAGGTCTTGCTAATAAACTTAGCTGATAGGTCTATCAATACTCTTTCGTCATGGTCAATTATCTTTCTATTAGAGTGGTTACACTCTCGATAGGCTATTACCAATTCTAGAGCGATAAGCGTGGGAGGAAAACCTTTAGCTTTAGTTAGGCCACTCTTCCTAATTTTCAAGGCCTTATCTATTTTGGAGTTCTGGATGACCCTCTCTTTGAATTCATCTATGTTGACGTGCCCAAAATTAGTATCTAAGATTGTTTCCTAGCTAGAGGTGAGCTTTGACGTGTGTTCCACTCCATGAAACTAGTACTTCATTTGTTCTTTTTCTTCCTTTCCTTTGGGAGTGCGTCTTTCCTTTGTCAATTTTTTGTGTAGGCTTCTTGGAATGCCCCGCAATAGGTTCCATAAATCTTACATACAAAAGATGCAGTAAGTGCGTTTACATATAAAATCAAGCGAATTTTATCCTAATCCTACAAATCAAGTATTAGATCATTAATACATCATCAAAAGAGCATAAGATTCATCATCACCCAATATTTGGAGCTAATTTGGACCATTTAGGAAAATGTGTGTTTTGTAGTGCATGTTTCCCCTAAGTAGAAGTTGTTAAAAAAGAAGGTAGTTAAATAACATCCAAAGGATCATAGAGACCTACAGATGAAATTCTGCAATGAAAGTTCCGCATGGTGAGATTGGTGATCAAATTTCTTGTGCAATGTTTTGGCACATGTATAAATTGGGTGCAAGACAATTAAAGTCACTAGATTAAGTTTTTATGCCTTTGCAGGTCTGAGGGATTCAAGCACAGGAAGGTTGAAATATGTTTTGGTTGAGCCATTAAACATTGACATTCAAGGGACAAAAACCCATAAGCAGAGTTCCGCACTGTAGGACTCATGGATGGTTCAGGCAGCTAGGTTGTTCATTTTGAGCATGCAGATGGGAACTATTGGGCTTCTGTGAAAGTTTTTCCATCAAAGAACGAATTTGGAGGGATAACGGTCTACGTTGGTGGGCCCAAAATAGGCTCCTAGACTTAAGCTCTGAAAAAATTCATCAAAGAAGATGACAAATGATTTTGTGGGTTTTGCAATGTGGATGGATGCAAATGCTTGGATGCAAGGGAACAAAGACTGATACAAGATTATCCACATATGGCTACCCATAGAGGTTGGCCTGCAAGTGGCTTTTTGACTTAGCATTTTTTACTTAGCAAATTTGAGAAATTGACGACAATGATGGAGATGGGACTTGCAACACAAAGAGTGGCTAGGGTTAGGCTGTTAACTAATAGGGATTAGATGGCGACCACCCGCATGGGGATTCCCACATAGGGTTAAGGACTTAACTATTTTTCTCTAGGATTTTAGTGCTAATCGGGGCACCTGTAGTGATGGCACAATCCGCAAAGGTGTCCTTGCCACATGAAGAATGACGAAGGGAGCATGTGGTTCCGCATGAATGCAGAGGCATGATTTCAACCAATTTGAATGACCTTCAAATAAGGAATTAGGAATTTCGTGTGGGGCTGACGGTTGTGAAGGCCGTTAGGCAAGCTGGGTTTTCTATTCCTAAATTTTTTTAATCCTAACTAGCTCAAACCCTGACTACAAAAAGCACTTTTGAAATTTTAACCGATGGTTAACCTGGAAATGGTGTGGAAATCTAATGAAGACCTTAGTTTTGATCTGCTAGAAGCCCTTACAGGTGTGAGCTCCTTTTTCTCTACTTTTCTCTCTCAAAATTCAAATTACAATGGTGAAAATGACAAGTCGGTGCCTTTATTTATAGGAAAAAAGGTGAGGTAGTTGGGTTTGTGGGAACTAGACTTGGCGTGGATGTCGAGCAATAGAAGACCATGCAGAACTTGTGATGCAGGTGGAACTTTGGGTTTCACCATTAGCTAGCGGCCAAGTGATGATGGTGGCTAGAGGATAGAAAACCACAAATGTAGGTCTGACATACCTATGGACACCGAGGCAAAGGACCAAGGGAAATTTGCAGGTCTAGACCCGTAGGGATAAAATACTTAGTAAATTTTGGGGTGGTGATTTTGGTCAAAGGAAAATTGATGAATTTACTACATGTGACCAATTCAAGCTCAGAATTAGGGGCACACAAAATGAGGTAAAGGAAAAAATGACTCGGCAAAGGAAAAGAGGGAAGAGGGGGTCCCCGGCCTGAACGGGGCATGTGTGCAATAGGCACAACAAGTCCTAATCTAATGTTATTCCTCCTGATTAATTAATTAACATTGATTATTTAATTATGTCACTAATTCACCTTATTCCACTAAGTCGATTAAATTATTAAATCATAATAATTTAATTAACTCACTTTCCCTCCAAATTTGATTAAACTATTCAAAACATCTCCAAAAACCAAATCAAAATAATGCGACTTTGTTTGCAAAAGTCAAACTTGATTTGCACATTCAACTCCAAAAGGAATTAATTAATTAAATCAATTAATTAATCATTCTCAACCAGTTTCTTGGTTGAGCAAATTATGAATCACTGATTACTCAATCTATTTCCTGACTAATTGATCTATTTCTTGACAGATCTTGACTAATCAATCTATATTCCTGAATGATCAATCTATTCCTCAATCACACTAATTATGTAATCTATTTGCATAAATTATGCCCATCTAAATCCTCTCAACATATTTCAACCGTCGATCAAGATATTCTACTTCGTGATCCTGATCATGCATTTCAAATCAAAATTTCTATATAACAAACCTATTTCATCACAAAAAGGATCAAAGAATCAATATAGTTTATGAAAAAAAGTAATGCCAAATAAACATTGACAAATGTTCAAACAAAATCTTTGATCAACATGCAAATTCTTCAAAGCTCTTGCATGCAACAATGGAGGCTTCACATTGATACAAGCAACCACATCTTCGTGAATACACTCTGACATGGGATGGGTAATGATTTAGGTTAGTGAATTCATTTGTTCTTGTTTTATTTCATTTACATTTCTTGAATTTAGTGTTCTTAATCATTCATTTCGTGAGTAATGGGCATAGATCTAGATCATTAGTTTAGATTAGATTAGTTTCTATTCACTATTTTGATCTCATTTACACTTGTAGATTTCCCCCTTACACATTCTGGCATGCTTGGTGGGATGTTGGTCCTTAACACTAACAATTTTGTGAGCTACATTTGAAGTTGCAAGTCCCAAAAGTGCTCTAGAAAAATCTTCATGCATAGGTTCCAAAAAAATCTTGCATTTGTTTTCACGGTTTTGGCGCCTTTGACCTATTTTCTAGCCCACTTGACCTAGTTTCTGGTGCTTTTGATATTTTTTGGCACCTTTGCTCTTTGAAAAAGGGAACTTTTGATAGTTTTTGGCACTTTTTCTCTCTGAGAGAGGGTGTTTTTGAAAATTTTTGGTGCCTTTGCTCTTTGACAGAGGCTATTATTGCTTGTTTTTCTTACACTTTTTCCCTATTAACTTGTGTCCAAGATTCACAAGTTAAATTTAGATTTCTAATGCTAACAGGTGCCTAATTTGAATGTGTAATAGGTACTAATGTTTGTGTATGCAGGATTTGTAGAGGTATAATGAGCATCTATCCAAAAAACCATTAACACCTTTACTGTAGGGAAGATGAATGGTCAAAGAATTTTGAATTTTCAAGATTTCCAAGTTAGAAAAATACTTTCAATTTGGTGCTTAAAACGAACCCCACAAACAAAACACTTTCAATTTAGTGCTCTAAAATGAATCTTTTTCAAGCTTTCTAAGTTAGAAAAATACTTTCAATTTGGTGCTTAAAACGAACCCCACAAACAAAATGCTTTCAAATTGGTGCTCTAAAATGGATGTTTTGAAGCTTTCAATTGGTTTTTAATAGTTTGAATGTTGGATTATTTTGTTGACCAAACAATTTAAATTTGTTGATGAACACTCAATTTACTTTTTTGACCACTTAGACAAGGTTTAGAACAAACACTCAATTTTTGGGCTTAAAATGAACAGATCATTTTTTACCTTGCACCTTTACTATCTCATTTATTGATATCCAAAACAATTCTATTGGGTGCTTTAAAAGGAACCATTACTATGTTGTACACACCTAATTTCACTTTTGTGGGATATCACCTCTTGAGGGGCTTAAAAAGTACATTGCAATGAAGTGTATTTCATGTTTGGAAAACTAGGTGACTATCCTCTCCCCTCACACCTTTTGGTAATCTTGGGTGATGAAAAATAATCTTGAGTTTTACAATTTTTACTTTAAAGCATACCTTTTTATAGGGCCTTCCTTTTGAGACACATCTTGCTTTGGAGAACTCAAAGGCGACCCAAAGGATACTTTATTTTGGTCTGCTATATAAATTATTGTGGGTGTGAGGAAATTTCTCACTCTCCTGGTGTTGTTCTATACTGACAAATGTCTCCCCCAATATCTGTGTGATACGCCAAAACCTGCAAGGGATAGGAATCCTCTTAATTGAGTGAATTGCCACATGTATAGACATTAGAAAATAATCTCCCCAAAACATGACTAAGAGCCAAATGTTAGAAGCTACCCCTTTTATCCAAATCATACTTTGAAGTGGTGCATTAGAATTTACTTATGAGAAGTTACTTACCAAGTCTGACTTATGGTTGAACATAAAAAGCCTCTCCATTCATTGCATGTAAAATAATCCCTTTGGGGCATGAGGAAAGCCCACCTAGGAAGAAGTGTCTATTCCTAGGGTGTACTTTGTCTTCATGAAAAAAATTACCAAATCTATTCAATATCAAACATTGTGCTTGAATTTAAAATGAACATATCAAAACAAACATTAAACATGATGGTTGAATCAAAAAACCTTTGACTTAGTGTATTCTTTTAAGAGAAGCCCTATATTTTCACTCCTTAAGGATCTCCTTAAAGGTTTCTAAATATTTAGGCTTTAATTTCAGGCTACATTAGCTCAAAGTAAATGTTGGAAGCTATGGCTTGGGTATTTTGATTTCACATCTTAAAGCCATAGTCATGTAGGTCACACAAGTATATTCTTTTTGAGTTGGTTAAATACTATTGTATCACTTGCCAAATCTCAAAATATATCAAACAAAATAATCCAAAACTACAAAAATCATTCAAGTTGCTACCAAATACTAAAAATGGAAAACAAATTTGAATAGAGGCCGCTTCTGCTGATGTTTTTGTTGCACTTGACAAAGAATTGGTCACACTTTCCAAAAAATCTCACTTTTTCTCTCTTTCTCCAAATAGCCATTGATGAAAATCTATTGCATTTGACGAAACCAATGCACTTGCTGCAAATCTGAATGCACTTGAAATTTCTATGCACACTTGCTTCTCAAAAATTAGTGCACTTGATAAAAATCTACTCGCAGTTGACCACATTGATCACTTTTGCTCAGAAACTAGTCGCTTCTGCTCAAAAACCATTACTTTTGCTCTACCCTACTAACAATCAGAAAAACAAACCAAAGATGGTTATAAGATCCTTGTTAGAACAAAACAATTGGAAACCCAAATATTCCATATAGTAGTTCACCCAGTGTCAAACATTCCATCCTACTTTTGGAAATAATAATCAAAAACAAAAAAACCTAGATTATTCCCTCACCCACACTTCTAAGATATTAACAATTTCTTGAACCTCAAGGCTAGTTCAAGTAATATTTTGTGCAACATATCCTCTAGAATAAGAAGTGAAGTATCGGTCCATGCCTTTTAGCATTTTGAGATCCAAGAATAGAGTCATTACAAAACAACGCTTAAACCTTAGGGTCTTGAGTTTCATAACAACCAAATCAAAAAACCATTTCACCTTATGACCATTTGGTGACCAGTTGCTCTAGTTCAACAACTGAATGTTATAACACTAATCCTACAACCAAGTCACACACATTGAAGTTGAACAAAATGATATCATTAGCAGTTTAAAAAGCTTCATCTTTGAGAAGAATGAAACACCAAACCAGTGGAGAAACACAACAAAAATTCTAGATAAAGAAGAGGAGAAAGTAAATCTCACAGCTAGGAGACCCGTATTACCACCTCCTACATGGAAATAGGTATCCATCCTTTATGATCTCTAGAAAGAGAAAAATCCTTAAAAAGAAATCTATATTCTACCTTTCAAAGAAACATCCTAGTCTAAAGTTTTCCAAGGGACACATTGTGAGATCTTACCACAACTGGGAAATATTGCTAAGACATTTCTATTTATGCTTTTCAATGGGAAAACTAGACATGAATACTCAATAGAAAATCCAAAAACAAATGCATTCTTTTTTCGTACCTAGGAGTCACGAAAACGTTCACAAAAGCTTGGAAGTTGTTTATGACAACTAAAAGATCACAACATAGAAAGAACATGGAAGAAAACAAAAAAAACACTAGCATACCACCAACAAACACCACAAATGATGAAGGTGGCCGATGGGGCTATAGGCCAAGTGACCTTGAAACACCTCAAAAGAGACCCACACAGAAAGAAATATTTAGTGAGGAAGAGATAAATCACAAATGAAAAGAGGTGATGGAACAATCAAACCAGGACCCAAAATGAGTGGTCATAGAAGAAGTGGACACTAAGGAAGAAATAAATGATGAAGAACTATTTCAACATTCCAACAACCCCAAGGTGCTCAGACTGATGGAAATTTTTTTGAAAAAGGAACCAAATTCTTATGTCTTCAAGTTAGCACAAAGTGGTGCTAAATTGATAATAGAATTTAACATGGAGGATCTTAAATATTCTAAGCTTATTCCATTAGGGGATAACTCAGTTGTGAGACAAATATCTGAACCCACGGAGATTCCAAACATGCCACCTGTATTCTCACAAAATAATGGTCAACCCATGGAAAACCCATTGTATAGAAAATTGACACAAATCAAACAAGCAATAGTGGCCCAAAAATATCAAGGAGGTCCATCCCAATACGTGCCACAAGGAAACAACCTACCACTAGGACAATACATGCCTCAAAATATGTCATATATTGACCCTTCCCAAAATGTATCAAATCAACAAGGGAAATTTCCACAATAGTACTATAAGAGAGGGGGACCAACCACATCAAGGCTCCAAGTCATGGAGAGCTGAGAGTGGAGGGCTTCCCTAACTTACCTAACTCTAAAGGGATGGGGATCAAGAATGAAGAGAACTACATAGTACTTTTGTCACTCTTTAGACCCGAAGTTCTAGTTGAGGCTAGACAAGCTATTTTTTGGAGTCAATATTGTACCTCAGAAAACTCTCTTTCCAATGACGAAAACGTAGTTCTAGGATGACATCACGGTGCGCTGGCATTTCTTTGGTGCGCTGACATTCGTATGGCTAGAAAACATAAGATACAGTAAAAAACACCAGAAACCTACTAAACTACCTAGCTAGTTGATTTTGATGAGAAAAATAGAATGATAAAATACAAGTAGATGCAGAGATGATAAAGCAAGTAAATAAAAGCTAGAGTGTTGAAGATTATCTCACAAAAGTGCCTATTCGCTAGCTAGCTCCACACACACATTATCCTATGCACAAATGAGAAGGGGAAAATTGTTGGGGCTATATAGGGGGTTTTCCTCAGTCATACCCCCATTTTGGTGTCTCCACCTCCACGAACAACTAGAAAAGAAACATAGTAGAATATGCGATAAAGAAATTAGAAAGAAAGCTTGTTGAACACTACAAAATAATACTATGCTACTCTATCGAGGGAGAATGCAAGGTATGGACTTGGAAAAGTCACCACAACTATAACAGTGATGAAGGGAGGTCTTGCAAGACTCCAAGCCCACAACTTCTATGGTTTCCTCACACTTGCAATATGGATTTGATGGAGTGTCAATTTTACTGCAATGCTCACAATGAAGTGCTAGAATGCTGATTGAGAGTGTGAAGAAGCTGAATGATTTTCTAAGAGGATGTGAAAGAGAGATGGAATGAATGAATGAAGAGTGTTTTTAAAGGTGGGATGAGAAGAATCTACCATTTTTGGGTTGGTTGGTCAAAGAGGGACGTTACAATTCGATCGTAATTAGGTGTGTAATGCCTTTACCAACTTCAAATGTGAGAATCCATCAGGGATGACAACACACCAAATAGATGTCCAAGCATTGCGCGTTCATCCCCGATAAATATTCTCTCACCAACACATAGGACAAACACCAAGTGAATGGAAGGTAGGTGGATGATGTGGAATTTCGCCTTCAAATTTTATTTTGTAAGGTGAGGGTATGCAAAAGGGGAATTTTCTTGAGGGGTGCAAATTCACTCCTATAAATTTTACCCCCACTTTAGTGAGCACAAATATCGATGAATGTTTGGTAAAGTAGATCGAAGAGTTATAAATGTGTACCTAAACCATCGAGGAAGTAGACCACGATCTGGTGAACTTGAAAGTGTAGGGAAGGTAAAGGAATCCATAGGTATTCTCTCATGAGGAGTTTTGAAAAAAAGGACTCCATAGCTCCACAGAACTATGAAGTTGCACAAAGTACACTAGAGGTCCTCAGATCAATGATGGAAAAATCCCATAGGATGTAAGCATCTTATCGGCCTACAAACCTGTGAGAAGGAAACCCCCAAGTTCTCTCTCATGAAGGAAGCCTAGTGAAGTAAGCACCTTACAATCTTGTGGACCTACAAGAAGGCATCCCTTAAGTTCTCTCTCATGAAGGAAGCCCAGTGTAAGGGGACTCTGTAGAGTTAGACTAGAAAGTGGCTTCATAGGAGCACCTGTAAAGCAACATGTTAATCCATAGATAAAACATGTCAGGAACACAAAGCAACCATGTAGGAAAATAGGCAGAAAGTCATGCAAACAATCAAAAAATTGGAAGGCTTTCAAAGGGGTCCCTCAGGAGCCCTTCAAAAGAAGAGGGGTCCACTCAAAGGACATGCTATTTGAAAGTGAAAAAGAGATGTTTTTTAACAAATCAATTCACCATCAAGGGATCATTTTGAAAGATGTCCACTTCATCAAGGAATTAGAAAGGAAGAAAATGACCCATCATGAGGGGAAGGTCGAGGCTTCTCCCACAAGAAAAGTTACTCCCTCCTTCGAGGAAAGTTCTTAAGTTCTTTCTTTGTGAACCCATGATGAAGGAAACATGTTCTGTTAGGGGTCCAAGTTGAGAATGTGATTTTTGAAAAAAAATACAAGAATTTCTGAGAAAATATTCATTGGAAATGAATGATTTTTTTTGAAAATGGAAGCATTGTGAAAGTGACATTGTCACACATACCAGGGAAAACTCAAGAAAAGAAGAGAGAAAGATAAAAGAGCTTAAGAGAAATAGAAACATCATGAACAAGGGACATATGGGTGATCTAATATTTTGGGGTTAGAGCTACTCATAAATATATATAAGTATAATAATAGTATATAAATGAACTGTCATCAACCCCCTACTATATCAGAACATGTGAAGAATGCACGAGAAGATGAAGTAAAAATAAAAAAATGGGTCAACATGGAAGAGAAGCCTAAATGCCCCCAACACTTTGCATCATCCCTAACTTGTTGAAAATAAAAACACATAATGGAGGAAGAATGATGATACAAATAGAAGAAGGTTTATGACACATAATCACTCCTATATCAAAGAACCTACAAGGGTGACAAGGGTCATCTAGGAACACAAAACGTAAGCATGAGAGAACACATCACAACAAACACACACCTAATCGAAAGCTAAAGAAGAGGCCTCCCCCTAACACTCATCAACCAAGAGGTCGTCCGCTTCCCAATCTAGGTTGTTATAAGGGGAAGGTGGATGAGCCTGCAATGGTGGCATATTAAGGGGAGGTGCTTCTAACCCTCTCACAACAAGGGCTAAGGAAGAAGGCCTTGCAAGGTCTTCTCCACTAGGCTCTTGTGGGGCGATGGTTAGCGACTTTGTGAAGATCGTTGAGAAGTCTAGGACCTCATCCAAAGAGTTAAACATGCACTTTATAGGATTGCCATGTGGTACCTCAACGAATGGGGAAGATGATGCTTGAGATTCACTGCTTGGCTCACTAAGTGACTTGGGAGCGGTGATAAACTTAGGAGAAGTTGAAGCTTGCTCCATCACTAGGATGGAACAAACTAGCTCAAGACCACCTTTTGAAGAAGGTGGGCCCCTCTTACACCCCTCATTGCTAGAAGGTCCAACCTCTACTTTTTGCTTCGTCAAAGGATTTGAACTACCAATAGACGAGGCAAGAGGCATGGAGGAGGAGTAGAAAACCACGATAGACACCACCAAGGTATTTGGAATGACCATGGATTTAGAGAGTGGTGGGATGTTTGGAAGGGGCATCAAAAGGGGTGGCTCACTTAAAGGAGAAATAAACACCTACACCTTTTTAGGGTCAAGTGCACTCACACTCATAGTGGGAGCTAGAAGTAGGACTAAATTTGATTGAACAAAAGAAGAGGGGAGGAGAGAGGAGGATGCATCAGAATGTCCTAAAATAAGGGCAGTCGACTCCTCTTCCTTCCTTTGCAAAGTGGCTACTCAGCCGCTAGATCCTTTCGCCGACACTTGTGCTCACATGCAAGGAAGTTTTTGTGACTCTTTGAGCTAGAGGTTGGGAGCTGTGAAGGGATAGAAATATCCTTCTCAACCATAGGAGTGTCCATCACAATCATTCTCGATGGAGGGACAGGCTCCTAAACAAGAGTAGGAGTTTGAGAGACAGCGGGGGAGTTGGATCTAGTGCCTTAGCGACAGACCTCTTCCCATTCATTGCTTTAGGAGCATGAGAGGTAGGAGGCCGCAAAGGCTAAGACATGGAGGATTCCTTGTGGGGACCCTTTTTTCTACCATAAAGATAGGACCAAGGTCCAAGAGACATAGTAGGAAGTTCTGATATCCTAATGTTAGCCTTGCAGCAAGTAGGGACCATTGGACTTCTTATGTAGAATCTAAGAGTAGACATCCAAAATTCTTCTTCATAAAGAGAAGTGAAAGAGGTTCCTTGAGGATGGGTAGACCTCTCCTTTCCCTTTCAAGAAGAGGAGGCAACTTGTTGCTATACTACCGAAGGGGTCAATTTCGGTTACCCTTTACCCCTAGTCTTATACTTCACGTAGTTTTGGTAAAGTAGGTCCATTCTTAGGGGAAATAGATTGACCAAGGTGGGCCGAAGATGATCCAATGAGTAGCCCCTATGGGAAACCAATGACTAGTATCTAGTGTCATGCATGATGTGCACAACACCTTCATGGGAGAATTTTAGACATTTATGAATGACGAAAGCGATCCTGTTCATAGAAGCTAGCCAAGGTATGCCTAACTTCACCTTGAACAAATTATATTCTAGGATAACATTAAAGGTTGTGTTCACAATCCTAGGTCCAACTAGGAAAAAAAGATTTAATGAACCATATGACTTGAGAGAGAGGCCATCGTGCATGTGAATTGTAATTTTTTTTTCTTCATACTCCTCCCTTTGCAATGAATTTAGCCATAAAGTCTCCTTAGTGATAACATTCACATCTTACAGGGTTGACTAAGGCCCTCATCATAATGTTCCCATTGAGACAAGTGAGAATATAAAGGGGAGAGGGATTTTTATTCAAGGACATGTCCTGCGAGGTGAATGCCATGTCTGGAAAACCAGTTGTAGGTTTTGGGGAAGGAGTAACCATGATCATGTTAACATACTCTAAGGGATAAGTGGTAGAATCAAAGCCCGATTAATAATTAAGTTAGCAAAATGCGATGGAAATAGGTCTGTGTATATTTTCAACTCATTATTTTATTTTTCCATTGATTTATTTGGATTTTGTTTACTCTTGTCAAGACAAATAGTATCGTCCTCGATGCAATCTTGTATCTTGTGACACAAGTGAATACAATGTTTGATATCATGTTCATTGACTTAATGGCATTGACAAAAGGAATTTGCATCATACCAATTAATATAAGGTTCCTTGAGAGGTTGAGGGTTCTCCAAGGTTATGATTTTATCTTTCAACAACTTCTATAAGATGGAAGAATAAGATTATGCTAACTTTGTGAACTTTCTATTGTGTCTGAGGCCATTATCATTTGTTGTGATGACTACATTCACAACAACCTTACCTTTTCTTGAGATTGATATGATAGAATTTCCTTCTGAATGGGAGCATGAGAAGGATCCCCTAAACTAAACTACTATTTGTTGATATTCTTGAACCAACAATTTTAGGGTGTGTTTCTATGTACTTCTCTTGCACTCTTAGGGTTTTTTCACCTAAAAGGAGAGAGATAGAACCCAAAAATTGTGGTGGTTCACTCAAAATAAGGAATGTATGATGTAATTATGACTAAATGCAATTATCTAAATGTAGCTAATTGATAAAATTGATTGATTATGAATGCAAAACTAATGAAATATGCAATGTTTGAAAATATAGTGTGATATACAAAAATGAACTAAAACATAAACAAATGCAAAAAAAATGAATGAGACTGAACAGAGTGCACCTGGAAGTTGAATGTTGATGCTGGAAGATTTAGGAATTTGGAAAAATTCATTGTTGATGACCAGTGGGACTCATTTGCCACTAATGGTGAATCAGTCTTGCTTCTGGTAAACTGACCTGAAACTAGTTTATGGTTGTCGGGAACTAAATTTTGATGAAATCAACTTTTCTAGCCTGTAGGTGGGACTCATTCGCCACTAATGGAAAATTATTCCTCCTCCAAAATTCTTCAAATTCAAGAGTCAATTCTGTAGGTCCATATCTACACTTGTCTTCTTGTTAGATTAATGGAGTCAAATATATAGAAAACAGGTTGAATATTGTCTCCAAGGTTGAATTAGGGTCTGGTTGACTTGATGACCACATTTCAACACCTATTTCTTTGATAAATCTTCCTACAAGACCTACAAACACACATGCAAAGAGGGGAAAAATGGTTAAGGGTTAGAGTATAGGGATTTTCCTTGGTCAAATCCCACTTTGGTAATCAAACCCTTGATAAAGAAATGAAATAAAAATAAGAAAGGAATGCTGAATAAATAACATGCAAGTGTCCTAAACTCACCAAATCCTTGTTGTTCAAGTTTGAAGATATGTCAATGGCTACTCCAAGATACTTGATATTTACTTGATCAAATGATGTAATGATGCTTTGAATGCAAGAGTGCTAATTGATGTTGAATGAGTGAGAGAGATGAATACTTGAATGAATTAGGAGTAAAATGGATAGAAAATCACTTATTTATACACAATTATGCCCTAATTACCCAATAATACATCATAGGCTGACATAAGGTCTTAATGAATAAAAACCTGAAAGATATTTTGAATTTTGAGCCAAGAGGGACTCATTCATCACGTATGGCGAATGGACCGCACTCTAGGCTTGCAAGTGGGTGTCGGGAATTAAGTTGCATTTAATGTTATTATGTGTGGGAAATGTTAGTATCAAAATAAGATAAAAAAAACACACCAATGCAACATTAAACTAAAGAAAGCTAAATAAAATGAAATCAAAGAAATCAAATAGAGCTTCTTTAGAATTGTTCCATTGTCCTCTATCTCTAGTGATTTGCTTGAAGCTACTGCTCTCAGATTGTGTAAGAAAAGCTTCTCAGAATGGCAACCTGTAGAATGAGAATGCAAAGGGAGAGTACTTCTCTATCCTATATGTTGGTGGAGTGAAATGTTGATATACAGATATGCACAGGGGCTATGGATTATGAATGCTTTTGAAGCTATGATATGAGGATGATAGGCCATGATATGGATTGCTAATATGCTAAGTTATGCTATGCTATGATTCTAAAGGCTATGGATGTTGGAAGGCTGATTGAGTATAGTTTTCCTATATGCAAGCTTCTCTCTCTTTCTAGAGACCCGATAGTCCCTTTTATAGATTTTTACAGGAAAGAGCCTGGCTGGCAAAGATCAATGGCTATGAGATTGTCTGTTAATTTTGAATGGTGAAAGATTGAGAGGTTGAGAGGAAGATGGAAGATGCTAGGAGGTTGGAGAGAAGAATGGAGGTTTGTCTTCAACCCACGGGAACAACTTTGCTCAGAAATAGAGAAATTTGTTAATTTTTTGTTTTGAAGTTATTTCACAGTTGTTGTAGATAATCCAAATTAATTAAATAAATTTATTTAATTTTATGTGAGTTTGAGGATTTAAAATAATTTTGAAATATTTGATGTGAATAGACATTAGAAGTTTTAATTAAATATTTGGAATATTTAATTGCGAATAGACTTTAGAAGAATTAATTAAATATTTAGAATATTTAATTGTGAATGAAATTTAGAGGTTTTTTTTAGAATAGAAGAATATTTAATCTTTATTTGAATAAAATATTCAAGCCAAGATTATATGATAATTAATATAAATAAATCATAATGTTTATTTAATTAATTAAGAAATGGATAAAAAAAGGTGATTAAATAAACTTATTTATTTAATCGAAATGAAAGAATGAACAATATAAATAAATTATTTAGATTTATTTATAGATAGATTGAATTCAGAGATTTAATTAAATATTAAAAATATTTAATTAATTACCAGACTATTGTGATGTGACCATTTTTAGGTGTATACATTTTGCCCTTCTTTGAAGTGATGTGTTTTACGCATTAGTTCAAAGAATTTTGAAATTCTCCCCAGATGCTGATTGTTGAATGTTGATAGGTATATGCCCCCTCGGACGATGAATCAATAAGATTTTGATTTTTATGATTTTTTTTGAATTTTTAAATTTGTTGGAATTTTTTTCAATTTTTATGATTTTTAAGATGTCGATTCATCGTTCAAAAATTATGATGTGAAGAAATTTATGTAGAAAGATGTAAGATGAAAAATTGATGACCTAAATTGACCCTGCAATGATAGAATGTGATAAAATGCCCCAATTTTGCGTATTGAGATGCCCTGATTTGATGATGTTTGTCCGATAAATTTGTTCCCAAAGTTGTTAGAAAACAAATAGTAGCTGATAAATTTTCTTTTTAGATTAATGAAAAACAAATAGTTGTTTGATAAATTTTCTTCTAAGGTTGTTAAAAACAAATAGGATTTTGATAAATTTTCTTTTCATGATGATGAAAAAAAATAGTTTGTTGATAAGTTTGCTTCTAAGGTTGTTAAAAACAAACAAAATTTTCATAAATTTTCTTTTCATGATGATGAAAAACAAATAGTTTGTTGATAAGTTTGCTTGTAAGGTTGTTAAAAATAAACAGGATTTTCATAAATTTGTTTTCCATGATGATGAAAATCAAATAGGGTGTTGATAAGTTTGCTTCTAAAGTTGTTAAAAACTAACAGGATTTTGATAAATTTTCTTTTCATGATGATGAAAAAAAATAGGTTGTTGATAAGTTTGCTTCTAAAGTTGTTAAAAACAAACAGGAGTTTGATAAATTGATATTTAGATTTGATTGATTTATCATGATGATTTGATATTGATTTTGCTTTGACTTGATGATTCTTCCTATTCAATAGGAGAGATTGGGCGTCTTGCAGTTATGGGAGTGATTCCCAAAGACATGGAGGTTGATTTCGTAGCTTGTACAGGCGGATAGAGATGTGATCGAGGCATGCAGACTGACCTCGAGGTGGATCAGGGGCAGGTGGATTAGGGGCAGGTGGGACAGAGTTGAGACCAGCAGCATCAGAGGATAGCACTTCATAGTGCTTTTTGCATGATGTCTTATATGTCTTATTGATACTCTGTTGAGACATTTGTATACATACTAATATGGTCCCATTTTTGATGATGTTATGTCATGCATAGTTGACATCTTTGTATATTTTGACATTTATTTTTGAGATAATATGATATGCAGCAATGATTCGTTCGTACGATGAGTATGTGTACCTTTATTATGTGATGGGTATCAATTTTATCTATGCATGATGCTTATGATATGATTTATGATGTGACATATGATGAAATGATATGTTATGAAAAATTAATATGATGATTTTTTTTTTTTGTGAATGTCAAATATGCTTAGTCGTTTATTGGAAAGATATGAAACTTTTATACTTTGCCAGCTTTTGGGAAAATCCATAAATGCAAAATGCAGATTCTAAAATGAATGTAATCTATACTAACCATGCAGGGTATCTGTACAATATTGCCATTTTGAGAGCTTATTTGTGCTTTTTGTGTCATCATAGAGCATTGAAATGTTGAAAGTTAATACAAGCATCAAAGGATATGTTAGAACCAATGATGACCTGAGTATTGCTTTCATGAATTTTAATATAGCAAGATAATACAAGCATCTAGGTATAATTGAACCGAGATGACCTGAGTATCACTTGCATAAACATATAAGAGTTAACCTGCTTCCCATGCAAATTCTGAAATGTCATCAATGATACTTAGTAGAGCATGTCCTGTGACCAATTTGCATAGTACTAATGATTCACTCGCAAACAACAGACAAAGAAAAATCATACTCCTTCCTTGCTTTTCTAGTTCAGTACATCATTGAATTGCTCTAGAGATATGATAGAAAATCAACCAACAATTCAAATTTTGCCTAAGTATTCCAATCATTATTTAGATTAAGATCATCCAACTTGGTTATCAACATTGATGTTTGTGTTTTGATTAACGTTGTTTTGATTTCATTGGCATTGAGTGATCGTTTTGGTGTTGTGGTTGATTTGATGTGTCAATGTATGTTGTGTTTTGTCAAACTGCCATTTATCTATTTGTGATGTTCTAAAAGCTTGTTGCCTCTCTCTTGTTTAGTCTGTGTTTCTGCCCCCATTGTAAATACAACCTGAATATTATGGATATGTACAAATTTCATCAAGACATGATGAAACACAAGGATTCCCGTTGCATGATATGGATATGATAGATATGTACAAATGATAGATATGGATAGATGATGCCTTAAAGTGAATGCAAGACATAAGCTAATAGATAGAGGAACCCATTTTGATCACAAGTAGCGCCTATTTTCTAGGTTTTCACCACTTGTTTTTATTGCACTTTTTTAGATCATGTGATTTTTTTTTGCTTTTCTAATTTTTATGTATTTTTTTAGGACTTTTTCTGATTTTTATGTATTTTTACAGGACTTTTTCTAATTTTAATGTATTTTTTCAGGACTTTTTCTATTTGGATGATTTAGACATCGAAATTCTTCAAATGAATGTTGTTGATCGGCTCTTCAAACAAGTCCTCTTCTGATGTAGATAACTGATATGCTCCAGAACCGTATGCTGCAATGATAACAAATGGACCATGCCAATTTGGTTCAAATTTTCCTTTCTTTTCTCTGTCTTGTTGATTGTGTGGATTTTCTTTTAAGACTAAATCACCTACTTGAAATGTATGTGGTTTAACTCTATGATTGTAGCTATGGGACATAACTTGTTGATAACCCTTCAAATGATCAGCTGCATGTTGACATCTTTCATCTAATAATTCTAGCTCTTGTAGACGAGATACTTGGTAGTCTTCATCATTTATCAATCCTTTCAATGAGACCCTAAGTGAAGGTATTTCAACCTCTAATGGTAAGATCGCTTCTTCTCCATATACCAAGGCATATGGGGTAGCCCCTGTTGGTGTGTGAATGCTAGTTCTATATGCCCACAAAGCTAGATTTAACTGGACATGCCAATCACGACCGACATCATTTACCGTCTTCTTCAAGATCTTCAAGATTGTTTTATTTGAAGCTTTTGGTTGACCATTTCCTTGTGGATAGTAAGGTGTAGAGAACCTATGTTGGATGTGAAATATTTCACAAAGTTCATCAACATCTTGATTCTTGAAAGGCCTCCCATTATTAGTAATGATAGAATTAGGAATTCCATATCGACAGATGATGTAATTCAAGATAAATGAAGAGATTTTTTTACTAGTTACGGTTGTCAAAGGAATAGCTTCGATCCATTTGTAAAATACTCTGTAGCCATGATGATGAATTTATTCCCATTCGATGATGAAGGATGCATTTTTCCAATAAGATCTAGTCCCCACTGAGAAAAAGGCCATGTTTGAGTGAAAGGCTACAGTTCTTATGCAGGTGCATGAATAAGATTCCCATGGATCTGGCATTTAGAACACTTCTTGACAAAAGTAAAAGATTCTCTCTCCATGGTAGGCCAATAATATCCCATTCTAACAAGTTTCTTGGCTAAGGTTAAACCGCTTGAATGGGTTCCAAAAATACCACCATGAACCTCTTGTAAGGCTTGTTCAGATTCATCATGTTCAAGACATCGAAGAAGTGTACCATCAAGACCACGTCAGTAAAGGATATCAGTGATCAAGGTATAAGGGGATGATTGGCATATGAAATTCCTATTTTGGTTTTGGGATAAGTCCAGAGGTAAAATGTTATTTTTTAGGTAGGTATAAATCTTGCCATATAAAGGTGAATTAGAACCGGTTAAATGGCATATGACCTAGGTCTCAGGATTATCATAGGTGGGAGAAAACAATTGTTCCACCAAGAATTCATACTATTTTTTATTTTTTGATGATTGTAACAAGGAAGCAATTGTAGCCATTGCATCTGTAGCTTTATTATCAATCCTTGGGATTTGTGAAAAATTGATTGCCACAAAATACTTTTTAAAATCATCCACCATGTTCTTGTAAGGTAGTAGCTTATCATCTTTAGTCTGATAATCATCATTGATTTGATTAATGACAAGTTGTGAATCACCGTAGACTTGCAACTTTGTAATCTCCCATTCCAATGCTATCTTCATTCCTATGAGTAATGCTTCATATTCAACTATGTTATTTGTGTAGGGAAACATCAACCGATATGATTTTGGGATGGTATGTCCTTAAGGTGTAACAAAAAGAGTCCCTGCCCCTGAGCCATGTTGTATTTAAGATCCAACAAAGTACAATGTCCATGATTTCTTAATTGTTGCTATGAAGACATCTGCATCAAGAAATTCAATGTGTATTGGGTTTTCTTCTTGTAAAGGTGCTTCGGCCAACTGATTTTCTATGACCTATCCTTTTATAGCTCTTCAATCTACATAGTGAATGTCAAACTCACTTAAGATCATTACCCATTTTGCAAGTCTTCCTATTAAGGTAGCTTTGCTTAAGAGGTATTTTAGTGGATCGATTTTGGTTATCAGCTTAACTGTATGAGCCAACATATAGTGACACAACTTTTGAGAAGCAAACACTACTGCTAGGCAAGCTTTTTCAATGAAAGTGTAGTTTAATTCATGACTTGTTAAAGTTATGCTGATATAGTATATGGCCCTTTCTTTGCCTGTAGAATCCTCCTATGCTAGTAATGCTCCCAAAGATACTTCTGTTGCTGAAATATAAAGTATGAGCGACTTTCCTGGAACTGGTGGAATTAGGACTGGTGTATTCATGAGATATTGCTTGATCTGATTAAATTCTACTTCACACTTTTCATCCCATTTGAATGGGACATTTTTATGCAATAGATGTGTAAATGGTAAGCTTTTATCTGCCAGTTGAGCTATAAACCTCCTGATGGATTGTCATCATCCTTGTAGTGATCGTAGTTGACTGATATTTCATGGTGGCAGCATGTCCATTATAGCTTGTACTTTTCCTAGATCAACCTCTTTGCCCTTTTCTGAAATAATGTATCCTAGGAGTTTTCTAGATTTAACGCTGAAGAAACATTTCTTTGGATTGAGTCGAACATTGAACTTCTCCATTTTGATAAAAATCTTTGACAAGATTTCTAGATGTCCTCTTGTGTTGGATTTGGCTAATAAGTCATCCACATAGTCTTCCATGAAGGTGTGCATCATGTCATGGAAAATGGTGGTCATTGCTCTTTGATAAGTCGCTCCTGTATTCTTAAGCCCAAATGGCATGACATTCCAACAATAGGTGCCCCAAGGGCACATGAACGCTATTTTATCTTGATCCTCTGGTGCAATCTTTATCTAGTTATATCCTAAAAATCCATCCATTAATGAATACATTGCATGGCCAATAGTTAAATCAAAAATCATATCTATGTTTGGTAAAGGGAAGTCATCTTTAGGACATGCTTTGTTCAAATCTCTGAAATATGTACAAATTCTAATCCTTCCATCCGGCTTTGAAATAGGTATGATATTGGAGAACCATTCTGCATAATCAATATACCAAATGAATCCAACATCTAAAAGCTTCTTTAACTCTTCTTAACCAATAATGCAATATGTGGATGCATTTTTTTGAGTTTTTGCTTCACAGGTTTTTCCCCTATGTTTATAGATAAATGATGCATTATCAGATTAGGATCTAACCCTAGCATGTTGGCATATGACCAAGCGAAATTGATTTAATTCTCCTTCAAGAACTCTATGAATTTTAGTACTTCTTCCACTGTTAATGATGCTAATGATGCTACAAGTTGCAAGATTTTTGGCTGCTCTGTTGTACTTATGTTGATTGATTTTGTGGGATCAATCAAAACATAAGATCTTTCTTGATAATGTTTTGGAAGAGTGTCAAGTTTCTCATCCTTCAGTACCTCAAAAAGGTTTTCATCATCGAATTCGCTCTTTATTTTTCTCTTGTTGTGATCTACCACTGTTGTTTTTTGGTTTTCACCGATAGATCCATCTTTTATTTCATTTATTTTTCAGCTAAGATACTTGACACCCTCCCTATTAAAATCTTGAGTATGAGATTCTTCGATGGAACACTTGTTTTCTTGATTAGATGAACAAAGGAAATTTACAATATCCTCATCATCATGGAATGTAAGGATATGGATAGGTGCATCGTTGTCCCAATCAATAATTTTGGATAGACTAAAGGGATGGGATCATTAGGTTGGGTAAGGTCTTGAGTAGTCAAAGTCATGACATAGTTGTCATTTTCATGATGGACAAGGTCTATGATGGTATTCTCCTTTTGATTATCAATCTCGTTAAAATCTGAATCGTCCTCACTTGAGTCATGATCGCTTTGTAAAACATAATCAAGTGGAGGCCTTGAGCCCTCCCCTTGTAAGAATGTGGGTGTGAATTTGTGTATGAAATCCACCCTTTTCTCTGTTAAGAATGTATCATCAGAGACATCATCCCATTCATATTCATTGGAATCAGTGTCTGAACTATTCTGAAATTGGAAAACTAATCCATAAATTTTTTGTAGAGTGACATCTTCATGGGGTTTATCTAAAATTGATTCTCCTTCATGAGTTTTTTGTGCTTGCTGTGAAGTTGACTCTTCTGTATCGTTACCATATCCAAGTACTATTTTATCTTTTGGATGTATTGAAATAGGTTAAATTGGCTCAATGATTCCTTCTTTTCTTTTTCCTATAGGACCATTTCCTTCATAGCCCATTCTTTGCATGATGGTATACCCTTTACCATATTGTTCGGTAGGTAACTTGATGTGCAAGAGAGATTCATCTTCATCTTTGTATAGCCAGCTTAGGATGTCCCTATCTTCAGCTTCTTCCTCAGTGGTGTTAGCTCTAATGAATTGTCCATCAAACTTTGTGATTGGCATAGGAGTTTGGGATGTAGAGGCTGTTGCGATCTTTTGATTTGATAGGGTTGGTTGACCATATGACCTCAGAGAAGGAGGTAAGCTAGAAAGGGATAGCGAATATTCACCTACTCCTTTGTCTTTTAAAGGTAGCTTGGTGTCAAGATTCTTTGTCAACTCTTGCAATTGGCCTTGTAGATTGGAAGAAGAAGTAGTAAGAGCCTCCCTATTATGCGGCATAAGGGTGTCTTGAGTTGCTTGGAGATTTGAACAAATTTGGGTGCTATTGTAATCAACTTGTATAGTTATTTCCTATCCATCATACGGAAACTTGAGGCATTGATGATACATTGATGGTACTGCCTGCATATCATGAATCCATGGGTGACCCAGAAGTATGTTATAGGAAAGATCATGATCTAGAACCTGAAAAAATGTATTTTTCACAATAGGTCCCACTCTGATAGGTAGCATTATTAGTCCTTTAGAAGCTCTTTCTTCATCATCATATGCCTTGATAGTTATTTTCCTTCATGGATCAATGGAATTTTTTGATATTCTAAGGCATGTATTAGCTTTAAGGTACAAATGTTTAAACCGGCTCCTCCATCTATCAAGACACATTTGATTCAGTGTTTATGGATCATGACTTCAAGATAAATCGATGAATTATGCGGATGTGTCATGGAGGCGTCATATTTTTTAGAGAATGAAAGACAAGCGGGGGAAGACAAATGTCCCACCATGGCTTGAAATTTGTTTACATCCAGATTAGTGTCTACGGTTGTGTTTACAAGAGCTTCTTCTGAAATATTCTTGTGTATGAGAGATATTTTGAGAAGTTCAAGAATGGAGATTTGAGCTAATGTTTTTCTCAATTGATCAACTAGATTATAATGACTTGGAGGAGGAATAGCTGCCTTAGATGAACTTCCTTTTAGAAGAAATTTTTCTTTTCCTCTCGTAGTCACGTTAATCTATTGATATTCTTGTTTTTCCTTGATTTTGATAACATTAACCCTTTGATCATCTGCATAGATGTGGCGGATTATGTTGTCTTCAACATTATTTATTCTTTTCACTTTGGTATTTGATGTTTCCCCCTTTTGATAGTTTGGTAAAGGATCTTTGAATGCTTGATGATCGTCATTGGTATGATGTCCTTCAATTGTGATGGTGCCATTGTCAATTAAATCTTGTACTAGTTTTTGCAAGGCTTGACAGTTATTTGTTCTATGACCTTTACATTGATGATAATTGCAATAATACGAGTCATGCCATGATGGTGGTTTGACTCGTGGCTCATAATCTCTTTGTGGTGGTAAGGTGATAACCTTACTATCGAGAAGCTCCTTGAGAGCATACTCAAGAGATTGACCCAAAGTGGTAAAATTTTGTCGATTTGAAAAGAATGGAGGTCTTGATAAATTTGATGTTTGGGTATTGCCAAGATTTTTATTGAAATTACCATGATTATCCTTTTTTTTGATTGGTCATGCTTTCTTGATTGGAGTTTTGTCCTTGTTGATTGTTGTTTCCTTGTTGGTTGGTATTTCCTTGTTGGTTGTTTCGTGGAGCACTTGATAGGTTGAAGATATATGGTCTTGTTCATAGATTGTTTGCATCCACTATACCATCATTAATGACATTTTTATTTCTATTCCAAAACCTTTTTTTATCATTGTTGTTATGGTTGGATGAACTTGGATTATCAAGTTTTATCACTTCTCTTTTGACTAAGGCCCCTTCGATGGTAATTGCATTTTCAATCAATTTTTCAAAGTTATGAGGACAATGAAGATTAAGCCTATAGCTTAATTCTTGATCTAGGCTATTGATGAAGATATCCATCTTTTCCTTTTTAGGAATAGGATGGGAATATCGTGCAAACAATCTTCTCCATCTTTGTAAAAATGTAGTGAAAGATTCCACTACTTTTTGTTTCACTTTACAAAGATCAAGCATGGTTATCTGGTGTTGGATGTTGTAGGCATATTGTGATATAAACTGATTTGTTAACTCCTCAAAGGTTTTGATGGGGGGAGTGATCTTGGAAAGCCACTCCATGGATTTTCCACCCAAACTTTGTGGAAACAATCACATTAAGTAGGTATCTTCATAAGCGAATTCTAGACTCATATTTCAGAAATCCCTCACGTGTTCAATGGGGTCAATTTTCCCATTATACCTATCAAATTTAGGGATTTCACAATGTTTTAGAAAAGGGATCATTTGAAGACTCCTATCAAATGGATAAGGAGATATGTCATCCAAAACATGCTTCTTTGTTGCACCCCCTTGCATTTCCTTTATTTGCCCTTGTAATTCTTTTATCTGTTGAGTAAGGTCACTAAAATCATTAGGAGGAGTTTCAGGATTCTCATTAATCCCTTCTATATCAAAATCAGAAGGTAACTTAGCTCCTTGATCAGCTAATGAAAGAAAATATCTTTCTTTGTTTCGTTCTAAAATCCTTTTCATAAAAGTATGGAATTGGGGATCCTACTTTGCTTCTTGAAGTTTTTCTTCTGTTATCTCTTCAATATGAAATGGATTCTCTTCCTTCTCACTATTATCACCCATTTTGCTTGTGGTACTTTCTCTTTCATCTTTTTCTATGTGCTTTCGAGATCTCGTGACAACAGGCATAAGCTTTGCCCCAAATTCTACTAACTTTTAATCAAAAGAATGAAATAGTGCAATTTTTGATGGTTATGAAAGTTAGGATAGAATGAAGATTATATGACTTAAGATTTCTAGTCTTTAGCTCATGTTTTTCCCTGATTGAAAGGATGAAAATCCTGTTGGCAGGAATTTAAGCAAAAGATCAAGAAAAAATGATTTTGCACTTATGAAGTTTGATCGTAGCTTCATAAAAAGATGGATTTGTGATAAATGCCTAATGTGATTGAGTTCTCTATTGTAGAAATTGATTCAGATGAGTAGAATATTTAATTGCAGGTTGGGGAATATAAGAAGAATGAATACACTGACTGTGGTTGTGCCTTTGAGAAAGGGCTCTTCTTTGAAAGAAAGGTCATGAGTATAATGGTTCTATAGCATAATCATCAGTGAAACCTCTAACGCAATCATGATATCGATGGATAAAGGTTCTATGTTTAAGTAAAACCTTTCGACTTTGTTACAAGAATCATCTTTTCTTCAATAGTTTCTTGTAGCTAAGTGGTTTGTTTGGCTTTTTGATTCATTTGAGAATGGATTTCTTAACAAAGGTTGTGGATTTCCAATCTCTTAACATGAGAGTAATCAATGTAATTGTGAGTTTTGGATGATCTTTATTGAATTAATGTTTTGAAGACACATCAAGCAAGCTGTAGAATAGTTGTTTTTAAGTCCTATACTAAACATTAAGTGTATGATCAATTTTTTTTTCAAAAACTATTTTCACAGGTTTTACACATGATAGATAGTTCAAGTAGACTCACTCTTAGTATTCAGATAGGTCACCATAATAATCAACAGCCCACATCTTAGAATTGTGTCAACTCACACAGTCGTGTCACCCCCGAAGGTGTGCCTGTGTTTTTTTTTTTTCTAGGCGCATACTCAGAGTGACGGAAGTGGATACCAGATCCCCTGAGCAAATGGTCCTTGTCAGTTATATGGTGAGTATCTTGGGGGTAGATTCTTCCCTCTCCTGCATTGTGATTATTATGATGTTCAGAAACTGACTTTGGTTGGATACTACACTAAGTTCATAGTAAGGGTTTCCGTTCGGTGCAGCAATAATAAACTCCCTCAAGAGACCTCCCAACCTTTAGAACAAAGGCTTTGGGGATGGTTATCTTGCACACTACCGTCGAATGGGATTTTCATCAACCATCCGAATTTGATTAAAGTGGTCTGGAAAACCTGGCTTTAGTTGTTCCCACTTAGGTTGTTCCCGTATGGTGAGTACTTTTTCCCACTATGATAGGCCTTCTAAAAGGTTTTAACAAAGCTGAAAATTGCATGAAATAGAATAGATGAGTCTGGCATTTTGATCACCCAGTTAAGGGGAGAGCATAGGCCTATGACCATTTAATCATAGCAAGCAAGAGTTCAATTTTAAGCCCAAATAAACAGTTTTCTATGCTAGGTGAAGATATTGCTTCACAAAGACATGGAGTTCTTTTTAGTCCAACATAGAAAATGAGGTGACTATCCTAGGATTGCTTGATTTTGAATTAAGTGACTATCCTAGGATTGATTCATTCTAATTAAGTGACTATCCTAAGATTAGTTATTTTTTTTTTAAAGCCCTTACTAGCCACGGTTGCGTCAGATCCAGTCAAATCCTACTTAAGTTACAGATTACAATTGCATATTTCCAAATTCTGTGCTAAAATAAAGAAATGTACTAAAACAGACATTAAGGGCGCTAAAACATAAATTCTTTATGAAAATAGTAAAGAGCACTAGAAAATCAATAAATGGCGCTACAGGATCATTAAAGGGCACTACAGGATCATTAAAGGGTGCTACAAGATCATTAAAGAGCACTATAGAATCATTAATGGGCACTGTAGAATCCTTAAAGGGTGTTGTAATAGAGTTAAAGAGCGTTAAACTGGGTGTGATCTATGCTGAAGCGTGTTTGATGCGTTAATACACTCTTTTAGCCGTAACCTGTTAGAAAAATCTACAAAAAGATGTTAAAATTGGGGCAAGAGCCCCATGGTGGGTGCCAAAAATGTGTGTGGGAAATGTTAGTATCAAAATAAGATAACAAAAACACACCAATGCAACATTAAACTAAAGAAAGCTAAATAAAATGAAATCAAAGAAATCAAACAGAGCTTCTTCAGAATCGTTCCATTGTCCTCTATCTCTAGTGATTTGGTTGAAGCTGCTACTCTCAGAATGTGTAAGCAAAGCTTCTCAGAATGGCAACCTGTAGAATGAGTATGCAAAGGGAGAGTACTTCTCTATCCTATATGCTGGTGGAGTGAAATGTTGATTTACAAATATGCACAGGGGCTGTGGATTATGAATTCTTTTGAAGCTATGATATGAGGATGATAGGCCATGATATGGATTGCTAATATGCTAAGCTATGCTATGCTATGATTCTAAAGGCTATGGATGCTAGAAGGCTGATTGACTATAGTTTTCCTGTATGCAAGCTTATCTCTCTTTTCAGAGACCTGTCAGTCCCTTTTATAGATTTTTACAGGCAAGAGCCTGGCTGGCAAAGATCAATGGCTATGAGATTGTCTATTAATTTTGAATGGTGAAAGATTGAGAGGTTGAGAGGAAGATGGAAGATGTTGGGAGGTTGGAGAGAAGAATGAAGGTTTGTCTTCAACCCATGGGAACAACTTTGCTCAGAAACAAAGAAATTTGTTAATATTCTGTTTTGAAGTTATTTCACGGTTGTTGTAGATAATCCAAATTAAATAAATAAATTTATTTAATTTTATGTGAGTTTGAGGATTTAAAATATTTTTGAAATATTTGATGTGAATAGACATTAGAAGTTTTAATTAAATATTTGGAATATTTAATTGCGAATAGACTTTAGAAGAATTAATTAAATATTTAGAATATTTAATTATGAATGAAATTTAGAGGTTTTTTTTAGAATAGAAGAATATTTAATCTTTATTTGAATAAAATATTCAAGCCAATATTATATGATAATTAATATAAATAAATCATAATGTTTATTTAATTAATTAAGAAATGGATAAAAAAAAGTGATTAAATAAACTTATTTATTTAATCGAAATGAAAGAATGAACAATATAAATAAATTATTTAGATTTATTTATACATAGATTGAATTCAGAGATTTAATTAAATATTAAAAATATTTAATTAATTACCAGACTATTGTGATGTGACCATTTTTAGGTGTATACAGTTATTTGTCAGGTTTACATTCAAAAATACACTTAATTAAGGCCTATAAGTGCATAAAGGGGCCAAATAAAGCATAAGAAAGGTGTAATTAGTGATGACAAGCCTAGAAAAGTGTGAAATATTGTTACAAGACTTTACAACACTTTGAAATAGGACTTGATAAGGAATAAAAGGGGAATATTTAGATGAATTATAATAAGAAGAGTTTAGAAAAGTGTAGAAATTTGTTACAACACTTCACAATACCTTCACAAGACATCATAATTTGAATATTAAAGACCTAATGTGAATGCATAAGCTACATTGCAACATTAAATCAAAGTGAAATGAACCAAGAATCATAGAAACAAACCTAAATAACCATGAAAATGTCAATGATCCATTTTTCTATGGTACATTTAGCCCCCACTTTAGTGAGAGGATGAACTTGCTTCAAACTCACTCTAAAGTAGCTATGCATATCAAGAAGGATCCAAATGCACTTATGCTAGAAAGATGAGATAACAATAATCAAGCCCCCAGAATGAAGATCCTATGTCAAACTAAACATAAGAAAAAAGGAACGTGCATGAGAAAGAGAGAAAGAGAAGAGATATGAAAGGGAAAAGTTAGATCAAGCTTCGATCATTTGTTCAGCTAGTTGTGAATCAGATCTAGGCTATTTGTTCAAAAAGAAAATGCATACTCACTCTAGGGTGATGGAACTCATGGCTGTCCACTGGGTGAGAAATCCCAAAAGGTGAGAAATATACGGTTGGGTGGTATGCACTCAAAAACACATAGGTGGCTATGGGAAAATTTGTGCCACAGAATGAGCTTTCCGCTCAACCATACCAAAGTTATACCTCGTAATAACTTTAATAAGGTGCCACAAAGGAAAGTTTTAGTTCATGCTTCATGAGACAAGAAAATATATGTATGCTTAGAACTCATGAACAAACAGGATGGTACCACAGGCATGCAAGCTGTGTTATGCAAGGTGGCCATGCAAATGCAAAAATGTAAAAATGTAAATGAAATGTTCAAATGAGTCTTGTTAAGTTCATGCAAGGTCTATCACTTAGGAAACATTGTGTCTAACATCTCCAAGAGAGGATCGATCAAAGAATAGAATATTCACAACTTAGGAGATGCAGTGTGTTGCATCAGGCCACTAAGAGGAATGTAATATGCTAAGATAGATGACAATTATGAAGGACATCACATGCAATGTTATCCACAAAGTGACAAAACACATCGTATAAAGTAATAAGGCTACACTAAGAACCAAGAATGCACATGAATAATGCCAATGTATGCCCCCAATTTAAAGGAATTTCTATACATCGTTCTATGAGAGATTACTTTAAAGTAGCAAAGGAAAAATGAAAAAAGAAACAAGACATGAGAGCCAATCTTGAAAAGCCCTATGCCAAGTCATACGTTTCCGAGTAAGGCTGCTTCATGTAAATGAAAAGGAACAAAAGAAAGAGGGGTTTCCCCCAAAAAGGAACACACCAAACACATAAGGGATCTATGGATTTGGGGTCAATATGTTTGTTGCTACAATGTGTTTATTAAAGAGCTTGGAACTGTCATCATTCCCCGAATACATAGAATTGGAAGAATGGCACAAAGAGAGCGAAAACAAAAGAAAAAGAAAGTTCATTTTGGGTCAACATGGAAGAGACATTGTGGTCTCAACACTTTGCATCATCCCAAAAAGGAGAAACAAAAGTGAAAAGAAAATGAAAAGGAAAAAGAAAAGGGACTAATTGGGTCAACATGGAAGTGACATAGGACATCTCAATGCTTTGCATCATCCCCAAAAGTCAAACACAAACCAAAAGCAAAAAAGAAAGTAAAAGGACCTTTTAGGTCAACGTGGAATAGACATAGGGTGTCTGAACACTACGCATCATCCCCAAAAGGAAAATACAAAACAAAAGTGAAAAAGAAAAGAGAAAGTATGCCATATAGAAGAATAGAGAGAAAAATAGAGGAAGTGCACAAAGAGAAGGGGAACATCAAACACACATTACGGGGGAACATGATATGCACATACAAAAGAAAATGTAAAAGGCTAGTAATGGAAATGCAAGTCAACCTTAAACCGATTTATTGGCTTCTCACTCTCAAGCGATATAAGTTGAAGGGAAATAACATAATTAAGAGACAAGGACAAATGCATTACTAGGACAAGGCTAACAACGTCTTTCCCCCAATGAATGTAAGGCAAGAAGGAGCCAAGATAGGTGATGAGAAAGATCATGCAATAGTGAGAATGGAAAAATTCTACAACTATTGCATGATGAGGTTGTTTGGTAGAGTTTATGGGATGATAAGATAATAGTCAGTGTCAGTGAAGTGATACTTATTCAGTATGTCCTTCAATGTCTGACATTCATTAGTTCAGTGGCCAAGAACACGATGATAATTGCAATATGGTATGTTAGAATCTTTAGGATGGATCACCAACCTATTCATAGGTGGTAATAGAATGAGACCTTTGTTTAAAAGCATTTGGAGTTTTCTTTCACATTTAGGTGGTGGATGGAGAGGAAACTTGAGTTTTTTCAATTTTAAGGTTATTTGTGTTTATTAGATTCACCTTTTTCATGGATTGAAGGGGTAAGAGGACCCATGGGGATCCTAACATCCTTGTTATTGGAATCATGCAAGGGTTGTTCACGTGGAAGGAGAAAATTCAAGTTAGGAGGGGAATCAATGATCACTATTCCATCATCTTGAAGTCTCCAATATTCAAAAGGAGGCTTGTTGTCATGAGGAGGATCTTGATATCCTAATCCTGTTGTGTTTTCTTCTTTTGGTTTTTTTTCTAGAAGTTGGTGAATGTCATGTTTGGTTGTTGTATCACATCCTTGTTTGCTTAAGATAGTAAAACCCTTACCATATGTTTCTTCAAGATTGATTGGTGTGTTGTTAACTTTGTTATCTTAAAATGGTTGAGGATGTGGTTGTTTAGAGGAACTAGGTCCACCTGTTGGAGGGAACTTAGGTCTTGCACTAGTTTCAGGATATAGGTAGCCAAATGTATTGGGAGGTGCAATAGTAGGAAGATCTTGTGACTTCATGGATGGGTAAAAGGATGCATTGGCTTCAAGGTTGTCAAGGAAATCATTTAAGAACTTGTTCATGCTATCATCATCATCTTCAATGATGTATACATCACGAGGAGGAAAATCATGAGGAGTTGAAGGAGCATGAGGAAGCTCAAGGTCATTAGGATCATAGTCAAAGGCACAATTTGACATGTCCATTAAGGATTTCAATGAATTCAAAAACTTATTAAAGGAAAAATCAATGATGAAAATGAGTAAAAGTAAACTAATATGCAAGAAAGAGAAGAAAATAGAAAATCTAGAAAGTATAATAGAAAGTAATAACAAGAAACTGTAATGCAGAAAATGCCTGAAATGCAGTTCAAAATTGTGCAGTTGGACTAATTCGCCCAGGGTGGCGAATGAGTCCAGGGATGATATTTTTCTATGTTTTTAAGAAAATGTAAAGTGATTTTTATGATTTTTAGATGCAAAATGAAGATGTAGATGCAAAATTTCAATTTTTGTAATGTTTTGAAGTGCAAGAGTGAAATCTATATGAAATATTCACTAATGCAAGTTTGTAAATCCTAGCATGCAAAAACAATGGAAAAAGCTAATGAAAAAGCTAATGCTATGAATTCTAGGATGTAAATGCAATGAAAATTAGAAAGATAATGTGTTCAATATGAGGTTCACCAAAATGAACCAACAATTCTAGGTGTGTTTCTATGTACTTCTCTTGCACTCTTAGGGTTTTTCACCTAAAAGGAGAGAGATAGAACCCAAAAATTGTGGTGGTTCACTCAAACTAAGGAATGTATGATGTAATTATGGCTAAATCCAATGATCTAAATGTAGCTAATTTATAAAATTGATTGATTATGAATGCAAAACTAATGAAATATGCAATGTTTGAAAACATAGTGTGATATGCAAAAATGAACTAAAACATAAACAAATGCAAACAAAAATGAATCAGACTGAACAAAGTGCACCTAGAATTTGAATGCTGATGCCGAAAGCTTATGGAATCTAGAAAAATTCATTGTTGATGACTAGTGGGACTCATTCACCACTGATGGTGAATTAGTCCCGCTTCTAGTAAATTGACCTAAAACTGGTTTTTGGCTATTCAGAACTAAATTATGATGAAATCAAATTTTATTGCCTATAGGTACGACTCATTCGCCACTGATGGTGAATCAATACTCCTCCAAAATTTTGAAAATTCAAGGGTCAATTCTATAGGTCCAGATCTATAGTTGTCTTCTTGTTGGGTTGATGGAGTCAAATCTACAAAAAACGGGTTGAATGTTGTCTACAAGCTTGAATTAGGGTTTGGTTGACTTGAATCACTTTGATGACTTGTTGACCACTTTTCAACAGCTATTTCTTTGACACATCTACCTAAAAGACCTGCAAACACACATGCATAGAGGGGAAAAATGGTTAAGGGTTAGAGTATAGGGATTTTCCTTGGTCAAATCCCACTTTGGTAATCAAACCCTTGATAAAGAAATGAAATGAAAACAAGGAATGATGAATAAATAACATGCAAGTGTCCTAAAATCACCAAATCCTTGTCATTGAAGTTTGAAGATATGTCAATGGCTGCTCCAAGATACTTGATATTTGCTTGATCAAATGATGTAATGATGCTTTTAATGCAAGAGTGCTAATTGTTGTTGAATGAGTGAGTGAGATGAATGCTTGAATGAATTAGGAGTAAAATGGATAGAAAAACACTTATTTATACAAACTTATGCCCTAATTATTCAATAATACAACATCGTAGGTTGACATAAGGTATTAATGAATAAAAACCCGAAAGAGATTTTGAATTATTTTGAATTTTGAGCCAAGAGGGACTCATTCGCCACCCATGGAAAATGGGTCCCACTCTAGGCTTGCAAGTGGGTGTTGGGAATTAAGTTACATTTAATGTTATTTGTCAGGTTTACATTAAAAAATACACTTAATTAAGGCCTATAAATGCATAAAGGGGCCAAATAAAGCATAAGAAAGGTGTAATTAGTGATGACAAGCCTAGAAAAGTGTGAAATATTGTTACAAGACTTTAGAACACTTTGAAATAGGACTTGATAAGGAATAAAAAGGGAATATTTAGATGAATTATAATAAGAAGAGTCTAGAAAAGTGTAGAAATGTGTTACAACACTTCACAACACCTTCACAAGACATCATAATTTGAATATTAAAGACCTAATGTGAATGCATAAGCTACATTGCAACATTAAATCAAAGCAAAATGAACCAAGCATCATAAGAGAAAGTCCTAAATAACCATTAAAATTTCAAGGTTCCATTTTTCTATGGTACAATTCTTGTAACGCAACACACATATGCGTAAAAGATGGGTACTTCATGAGGGAAAAATTTCACTACCAAGGTCTCTACAGGTTTCCTATGAACACCTTCTACACATTCAAAATTGGGCAGCGGGTATGAGATCTGTGAAAAGAGCACTTGATATCACACTATGAAATTAGTTATCTTCTCATTGTCCCCCTGCTTGCATCAGATGAGATTGAAAAAGGTCATCTTCAGTCTGATGTCAACTTGGAACTATCAGAGAAACTTATTTACAAGTTGATCAAATGAGAAAGTAGAATTGTTGGGTAAGGAAGAGTACCTCTTGAGCACTGTATCCTTAAGGGATCGAGGAAATAATTTCACCATCAACACAACATGATGGAAGAAGTCTATACACATGGAATTAAAGGTGGAAACATGCATTTTTGGGTCCCCTTTTTTGCCATACTTCTCAAATTTGGGAATCTCCATTCCTTGTGGGAAGGGAGTACTTAGGATTACTACCGACAATGGGACATGTTGGAAGAAGGGTTGGAAGATAGGATGTGCAGAGGCCTGGGAGATACTCACCAACTAGTTTTACATTCAATAGATGTTTTGAAAAAGGGTGTTCAAAATAGGATCAAAAGTTGACAAGGAACCAGTGGAACCTCTAGAGCCATTGCCATCAGAACCACCTCCGAAGCCACCACCACCAATAGGACCTCCATCAGAGCGACCTCCACTACCAAAACCACCACCATGACATCCACCAAGGTCCTCTTTGCCTGTATCACCTCCACTACCAAATCCATCACCGCTCATTCCACCAGAGCCCCCACCACTAGGGGTAGTAGGAGGGGTGAAAATAAACCCAAGGGGTGTTTCACTCCCCTTAATAGTGGGGGATTTTGAGAAGCAGAAGAGAAAATGATTGAGGGGCCCATTTCAGCCATGCATATAGATGTGGTAGGCATAAATATGCCTATTTTTCTTTCATAGGTATCAAGCACTTCCCCCTGGGTAGTACCTGATCTAGTCTTATAAGAAGAGACATAAGCTTTGGTTAGATCGACAAGGCCACGTAAGAATTCTATGTTGGTTTGATCCTTTCCTAAAAAATGTCTCACCTCACTAGTAATCCTAGTAGCTCTCACCATGTTTGGTGCTCTCTCTAAGTGATTCATAAGGTCTACCAATCTGTTATCTAATTCTAATTTTTTTTCTGTAGGGACATTCACAACCTCATCCTCATCCATGGATGAAGCCGTAGGGGATGCTGGAGGAGTAGGAATACGAGTGGTATCATCTATGAAACCCATCTCATTAGTGAAGCTTGTATGAAAACCAGTGGTAAAATCATTAGCTAAACTCATGGAGAAACTAGACATGAAACTAGAAGTGACCTTCGTCTTCTCCATTGGTAAGTGTCAAGTTTCTTCTAACAACATACTTGGATGTTGTGGACTGGGTTTGATGTTCATAAACCTTCAAATCACTTAGGGTAATGAAAACCACCAAGCATAGGGAAAAAGACTCAAAACAAGTGAATGGAAAGATGTTCACGTCATGTTCACCAAAAATGTAAGAGAAGTGGACCAACCATGTTAAGGCTCCAGGTCATGGAGAGCCAAGAGAAAATGGATGCCCTAACTTACATCACTCTAAAGGGATGGGGATTGAGAATGAAGAGCACTATGTAGTACTTCTATCACTCTTTAGACCCAAAGTTCTAGTTGAGGCTAGACGAGCCAACTTTTGGAGTCAATACTACACCTTAGACAACTCTTTGTCTAAGGATGGTAGTGTGGTTGTGGGATGAAAGTGTAGTGTGCTAGTGTTCGTACAACTAGAAAATGTAAGACAGTAAAAAACACTAGAAACCTACTAAACTACCTAGCTAGTTGATTTTGATGAGAAAAATAGAATGATAAATACAAGAAGTAGATGTGAAGATGATAAAGCAAGTAAAGAAAAGCTAGGGTGATGAAGATTATCTCATAAAGGTTCCTATTCTCCAGCTATCTCCACACACACATTCTCCTACAAACAAATGGGAAGGGAAAATTGTTGGGGCTATATATGGGTCTACCTCAGTCAGACCCTCATTTTGGTGTTTCCACCTCCATGGATAGCTATAAAAGCAATGAAGTAGAATATGCAATAAAGAAAGTAGAAAGAAATATTGTTGAACAGTAAAAAAAATACTATGCTACTCTATCAAATCACAAAGGAGAGGAGTGAAGCATTACCACCTACACCCAAAGGCTCACTAGCCAATAAAGGGAGAATGCAAGGTATGGACTTCGCAAAGTCACCACAGCCACAACAGTGATGAAGGGAGGTCTCACAAGACTCCAATACCACAACTTCTATGGCTTTCTCACACTTACAATGTGGAGTTGATGGAGTGTCAATGCTGCTGCAATGCTCACACTGAAGTGCTAGAATGCTGCTTGAGAATGTGAAGAAGCTAAATGAATTGCTAAGAGGATGTGAAAGAGAGATGGAATGAATGAATGAAGAGTGTTTTCAATGGCGGTATGAGAAGAATCTCCCATTTTTGGGTTAATTGGTCAAAGAGGGATGTTACAATTTAGTTCCAATCAAGTGTGTAACACCTTTACCAAATTTAGATGAGAGAATCTGTCAGGGATGACAATGCACCACACAAATGTCTGCACTCTACACATTCATCCCTGACAAATATTCTCTCACTGACACACAGGAAAAATGCCAGGTGGACGAAAGGCAGGTGGGTGATGTGGAATTTTTCCTTCGGATTTTATTTTCTAAGGTGAGGGTATGTGAAAGGGGAATTTGGTTAAGGGGTGCAAATTTTCTCCTATACAAGTACTAATAACTAGGTGTTCCATAGGGAACCCTTTTCAATCAACAAGGTGGGTCATATAGCCCCCTTCCTAGTCAATAGTACCAAGAAGGTGTATCACATGGTACCCTTCTCAATTCGTCCCATCAACAAGGTAACCCACCAATGCACCATTAGGGAAACCTTCAGTATACTTCATCCCAACAACAAGGTGTACCATAGGTTACCCTTCCCAATTCATCCCACTAACAGGGTAACCCACTAATGCACCATTAGGGAAACCTTTAGTATACTTCATCCCAACAACAAGGTTTACCATAGGGTACCATTCCCAATTTGTCCCACCAACAAGGTAACTTGCTAACACACCATCATGGAAGCCTTTAACATAGTTCACACCAACAACAAGGTGTACCACATGGTGCCCTTCCCAATTCATCCCACCAAAAAGGTAACCCGCTAACTTACCATCAAGGAAGCCTTTAACATAGTTCATACCAACAACAAGGTGTACCATAGGGAACCCTTTTCAATTCATCCATCAATAAGGTAACCTTCCAAAACACCATCAGGGAACTTGTCGTGTAGTTCACCCCAACAACAAGGAGCTAACCCTCCTTATATTCAATAGGAAGTTAACCATCCTTACATCTAACAAGGAGCTAATCCTCCTTACATTCAACAAGGATCTAACCCTCTTTACATCCAATAAGGAGCTAACCCTCCTTACATCCAACAAGGAGTTAAACCTCCTTCCACCCAATGTGGTTACCAAGGTCCCGTACCTTCACAATACCCAATCTATGACCACAACATGCTAGGATAACAAGGTTATTACATGCAAGGTCCCCAAAAAAGTGTACAAAAAAAAGAGATGGAAATGGAACTGCAAGAAATAAATCAAAATATATCAGATATGCAAATAGGGAAACTGAAGAAGACTTATACCCTTTAGGATATATGTCCATTTCCTTTTGATCGTTCAATTACTACGCTTCCCTTTCCAAAGAATTTCAAAATACCTAAGTTTGAAAAATACAAAGGAAAGGGGGACCGATAGAACATGTACGCGGATTTTTAGTATCATGCATGGAAGTATAAAACAACGACTCTTACCTCATGAGGCTCTTTCCAAGAAGTCTTACTAGTCAAGTTATGGAGTGGTTCACCCTTCTACAACTAGGAGTTAAAAGCTTTGATGAACTATCTACTAAATTCATAGCACACTTCTCCTTCAATATAGAATAAGACATCACCATCATGGATCTATAAAAATTCAAACAAAATCAAGGGGAATCATTCACCTCATACCTTTAATGATGATGACAAGGCTAGTCAATGCAAATCACCTATTCTCGACAAGGAGCTGGTCAACATATTCATTTCAAATGTCCAAGAAAAAATCAACTACCAACTTACCATGCTATATATCTAGAAAATTTTGAAGAGGCCATTGAGAAGGGACTGCACTTAGAAAGAGCCCTCATAGCAAGAGGAGTGATTAAGATAAAAAACCCAAGAGATAGTCCTTCAAGTTCAAGTGAGAAACCTAAAATTTGGACCAAGAACAAGAAAATTACAAATTATGGGGTGGTGGATGCTAGAGTAGTATGGAATATAAAAAAATCCAAATGTACCTCAAAACAAACCTCAAGTGGCACAAACAAACTATGCTCCTAATAATGCACAAAACAACCAACTTACCTATCCCTAAGAAAATTAAGCAGTCAACCAACAAATGAATCAGGGAGGGCAACATAGGCAATACAATAACCCAAGAAGGAAGTTCACTATATTAGGAGAGTCACTTGAGATATTCATGCATAAGCTAGTGCAATAAAACCTCATCAAGCTTAATGATTTCCCAAACTATGAGGAGACTAGCTTCAAAACACCATGGTACAATGAGGACTTGTATGAATTCCAAATAAAAATGGACACACAAAAAACAATTGCATGAGACTCAAGCACCTCATCTAATATTTGATAGACAAAGGAGAAGTGGATTTTGAAAATTGTATTAGAAACAAGGACATTTAGATATACACAAACCTAATCTCAATCCAAACTAAAAGGAATGACAAATGAAAGGATCAAGACTACCACAATGCTAAACATATGGTGACATAGTTCTAGGTACCTTCTCTCAATCAGATGACAATAGGGTGGATGTAGTGACTATATGAGGTGGAGAAAACAACTATAACACAACTACCTATTGAGGGAGAGTTACAATACAAGGAGCCCCACCTAAGCCCATAGCTAAGTCATCAAATGACTACAACATTTTGGAATAGCTGAAGAAGACTCCCTCCTTAATCTCAATCCTAGAACTGCTAAAACTATCACCCGCACATAGGGAGATACTCAAAAAAGAATTGGAAACATCAATCCCTAATGACCTTGCTCCTAATCAGTTCCAATCCATGGTTGGAAAAATCATGGCCAACAATCATGTAGTCTTTTCTGAGAAAGATCTTCCACAAAGAACATTCCACAACCAGGCTCTCTACATAGAGGTTGGTGTTCAAAAAAACATGGTCAAACGAGTGTTGATAGATAATGGTGTGGGTATAAAAATTTGTACCTTGAAATTCATCAAATAGTTAGGGTATTCTCATGATGTGATAGAAAAAGGAAAGGGAATTACTATAATGGCCTATGATGACCTTGAAAGGAATTCAGAAGGGATAGTAAAGCTACTAGTGCAGATAGGGCCAACCATCACAAAAACTACATGTCAATTACTTGAACTTGAGTTGCCATATAACCTCCCCCTAGGATTCCCTTAGATCCACACATTACAAGTGGTATCATCGACCTTTCACAAATGCCTAAAGTTTCCCCATGAAGGAAAAGAGGTGACATTATATGCTGATCCTGAAACCTTCGACTTTTATGAAAACTTGGAAGAGAAGTATAATAAGATCCAACATATACCAATCAACGACATATCCTTCCATTCATTCTCATATGTTGACCCTTCCACACTACCATCAAACTCAACTAGGATCACATCAAGTGAGCAACCAAAAATGAAAACCAAGGTTAGAGTATTGGACAGGGGTAACATAAATTACCACTTCAACCAAGCATTTTGCATTGACATGCTTCCACTAACACCCAAAGTATATGTAGGTCCGAAAGAGATCAAGTATTCTAACATAGTGGGAAGATATGAAGGATGAAGAAATATTCAAAGAGGACTTCTCATCCATGATTTACAGAGGACCAAAAGGAACCAAAAAAGCCACAACCCATTCTAATTGATACTAATAGTAGAGGTTATCAATTAGCTAAACAAATGGGATATCAAAGAACAAGTGGCCTTGGGCTAAACAAACAAGGCTGATGGGAGCCTATCATAGTGGAATAGAGAAAGAAAAATATGGGACTAGGTTATGAGCCAAAAGACGTGGTTACTCCAAAAATTGTACATACCTCTTTTAATAAACAAGAAACTTCTGCTAGCATTAAGGCATTGGGTATCGACCATATCATAAACAACGATTTACCTATCAAAGATTTATTCAACAAAGTTTTAGTATTGATAGTTCCCTATCCAATTCATCAAAAATATTCCCAATATCTATTATTATTTTGGAATGGAATCTAATGAATATGAATGAGATTCTCCTTTATCACTAGATATAGTTCCCCCACTTCTAGTAATGACGACCTAGACACCTAATGGGAAAAAGATACTAGAGCCATATTAACCATTTTAGTAACCTCTATAATCTTTGCAGATAATGATGATATCCTACCCATCTCCTACCCACAATTGATAGTTTGAGACCAAAAACAACATACACCTATTCTAGATCAATTCTAGAATGATGAAGCAATCATAGAGTTCATGGGAATTCAAATGGACATACCAGCAAGAGATCACAAAGCAAGGTTCGTCATGGAGCTCGAACAAGATGCATACTTCGGTGGAGAAATTGAATCCTCTAGTCAAAAAAATGAAAGAGAAAATATAAAAATAAAAATGTGATCCCTTAGAGAAGACCACAATGTGGCTCTATGGTATCTGGAAAAGAAGAAAATAAAGGACACATCTAAAGGTGAAAACCTCCCCGAGGCACCCAAGGATGGAGGGTTCAATCTCCCCATATCTGAATATCAAGAAAGATCAATGCTCCTAGTGGAAGAAGTAGAAGACATAAATTTTGGCACAACAGAGGACCCAAAGATCACATATCATGTGGTGTTGCTTGAATCTAAAGAGAAAGAAAACTTCACAACATTCATCAAGGATAGAAAAATAAACATTGTGTGGACCTATGTAGATATGCCTAGATTACATCTAGCACTAGTTGTACATCATTTAGTCGTATCCCTTAGAGAAAAGCCTATAAAATAGAAACTTAAAAAAATGCATCCCCAAATAGCATTATTGGTAAAGGTAGAACTAAATAAGTTACTAGATGTGGGTTTCATTAAACCCATCAATTATCCGGAATGGATATCAAATCTGGTACCACTATCAAAGCCTACTAAGGGAATAAGGATCTGCATGAATTTTTGAGACCTAAACAAGGCTTGTCCAAAGGACGAATTTCCTCTTCCAAGTGCAGACATGATTGTGGTTTTAACAACAAGACATGCGATGCTATCTTTGATGGATGATTTCTCTAGGTATAATCAGATAAAAATATCCACTGATGATCAACATAAAATGACATTTACTTGTGCTTGGGGGAATTTTTGCTAGAATGTAATGCCATTTGGTCTAAAGAATGCAAGAGCAATATATAAAAGGGAAATGATGACCATATTCCATGATATGCTACATACAATCATGGAATATTATGTGGAGGACATTCTAGCAAAGTTTGTCAAAAGGGAATATCACTTGGACAATCTTACAAAGGTGTTTGATCAACTTGAACAATATAACTTAAGACTTAACCCAAAAACGTGTGTCTTTAGAGTAACATCCAAAAAGCTACTAGGGTAAATAGTGTCAAGAAGGGGGATTGAAGTGGATCCTACAAAAGTAAAAGCTATACTAGAGATGCCTCCACCAAAGACACTAAAACAATAGAGAAGTTTACAAGGTAAGCTGCAATCCATCAACTGATTTATTGCACAACTAGTAGAAAAATGTAACCCTTTCACTCATCTCCTACACAAGGACATCACCTTCAAGTGGGATGGAAAACGTGACTAAGAATTCCAGAAAGTCAACAAGTACCTACTTACTCCTATACTCATGCTACCTATTCTAGACAAGGAAATGGTGCTCTATGTGTCTACCACACAAGCAGTGTTAGGAGCTCTCCTAGGCCAACTAAATGATGATAACAAAGAAAGAGTGATCTACTACATCAACCAAACACTAGTGGGCTATGAGTTGAACTACTCACCCATAGAAAGAGAATGTCTCTCAGTCATATTTGTGACACAAAAGCTGAGACACTACATCTTAAACAAAAAGGTAAAGTTGATTTCAAAAGTAGACCCAAAAAAGTATCTACTAGCAAAAGAAGATCTAACAAGTTAAATTGCTAAATGGGTGATGATTTTGAGTGAATTTAATATATAGTATGTGGATAGAAGATCCATCAAGGAGAAAATCATAGCAGACTAGTTGGCCAAAACACCCATAGAAGATCACAAGCCTCTCACATTAGACTTCCTAGACTAAAGCATTTTTCTAACAAAATAGATAGACCATTGGATTCTATACTTTGATGGGTCCCATACTCAAGATGGCTTGGGGGTAGGTATTCTATTTCTCACACAACAAGGAGATAGTATACCCAAAGCATACAAGATTTCCTTCCCATGCACAAAAAATATCTTAGAGTATGAAGCTCTAGTCACATGGCTCAAAATGACTATTGAATGGAGAATAAAAGAGCTATAGGTTTTTAGAGACTCTTAGCTAGTGATCAAACAAGTGAATGATGATTACCAAATAGAAAATGACAAGTTGATATTGTATAAAAGGATGGTGGATAGATTCAAGGACTAGTTTTTCATAATAACCTTTGAACAAATTCCCCAGATCAAAAATAGAGTTGCTGATGCAATGGCAACAATAGACTCACTTCTTGATATTCCACATAATGTTCCTAAGTATGAGTTCCTCATGGAGCAACTTCTAATACCTACATTCAACATCCCATAATCAAAATTGGTATGTGTTGTTGTTGGTCCTAACTCCCCATGGTACCAAGATACATTTGACTACATCTAGCACAATATCATACCACTTGACCTAACAAACACTCAAAAGAAAACCTTCACCATAAGACTTCCCAATTTACAATCCTAGGAGAAACCCTATATCATCGTAGTCTAGATGGTATGTTACTCCAGTGTCTTAACACAAAAGAAGCACAAATGACCTTACAAGAGGTACACAAAGGTGTTTGCAAGTCCCAATCTAGCAGACATAACCTAGTCCAAAAACTGCTCATAATGGGGTATTATTGGCCCTCCATGGAATAGGAATGTGTTTAGTATTCTAGAAAGTGTTGTTAATGCTAGTAGCATAGTGACCTTATTCATGCATGAACACAGGAGTTGAGAACCATTACAACACCATGGCCTTTCTCACAATGGGGATTAGACCTGGTAGGTAAGATTTCACCTACTTCATCTAATAGGCACAAGTTTATTATAATAACAACAAATTATTTCACTAAGTGGATAGAAGCAATTCCATTGACCTACATCACTAGAAAACAAATATCAAATTTCATTCTAAATTATCTAATTTGTAGGTATGGAATTCCCCAAATGATAATAATGGAGAATGGAACCCCATTCAAGAATCAAGATGTCCAAGAGCTGTGTTCCAAATTCTCTATCCAACATAGATTCTCCATGCCCTACTATCCCCAAGGAAATGGTTAGGCCAAAGCATCTAATGAAACCATATTGAAAATATTAAAGAAGATTGTTAATGAAGCTAGACTCGATTGGCATTGTAGCTAAACCTACCCCTATGGGCTTATCGAGCCAACATCTAAACACCTATAGGTGCTACACCTTTCTCCTTGGTCTATGGATCAAAGACTGTCTTAGCTATCGAGGTCAAAATCCCCTCATTGTGAATCTCACTAAAAGACATGGTCAATAGTGAAGAATATTAGGTATCCAGCTTAAATGAATTCGAGCTCCTAGATGAAAGGTGTTTGAGCACATTAAACCATCTATAGGTTTATCAGAATCGACTCAAACAAAGTTATGACAAAAGGATCAAGGAAAGGAACTTTCAAGTTGGTGACCTAGTGCTCAAAGAGAACCAAAAGGTACAACTAAATCAAGATGTAAAATGTAAATTTGAACCCAACTAGTTAGGCCCATTTATCATCACAACAAGCTATGGTTCTGGGGCTTATTATTTCTACTCTTGAAGAAGAACCCTTAGTTGAACCACTAAACAGTAGCCACCTCAAAAAATTCTACACATTAAGCACATCAGAATACCCTAGGAAAAAGGGTAAAAATACAAAAAATAAAAAAGCAAGAAAATAAGTAAAGAGAAATAAAATGTTCCTTGAGTGAAATCCACTTTGTGGCACTCCTAGAATAGGTACCATAGTGAAAAACCTGGCAAATAGGCACTATGTTTGAATAAGACTCACATCATTATCTATTGATACTATCCAAGGAATTCACCCATTCATTCCATAATAAAGCATGTATCCAACCATGGCTTGTTACTGATTGAGGAAAGTAGTCTTGTCTGCAACTAGGGGAAACTTCCTGAAGTTGGTTGTGGATTAGATCTTTGAGCATCCTATCATGGTAAAAATTATCAAAAATAAAAAACATCTAGAAAATGTAACAAAAACAAAACATCATTGGATTATTCCTTCGCTCTATATTCTAAGATATCAACATTTTCTTGAACCTCATGGCTAGTTCAAGTAGATTTCTTGCAAAATATCCTCTAAAAATAGAAGTGGAATATCAATCCAAGTTAACAACGTAGTTAAAAAACCCCACAAATAAGTTTATGCTTTGAGTCAACCGATCAAACTACGTGGTCTCTTCTTGTACAACGTAGGAAAGGATTATCTTTGATCAGCCCCTAAGGCCTTAGGTTAGTCCCCTTAGGTTTCTATCATGCTTTCTTTCAACTTAGTCAAAAAATTCAAAAACCAAAAACATTCACAAAATAGAAAAAGATCAAAAACATTCAAACCAAGTGAACTACAAGCCTTTGCATGTACAATGTAGGCAAGTCTTATCTTTGATGAGACCCCGAGTCCCTAGGCTAGTCTCCTGAAATCAACAAAAAAAATATCATACAACTTAGAAAATAAAAAAGATCCTAACCTCGTCATCAAAATTCGCAATAAAATTTTCACCCATAATAAACAAATTGTTGCACTCACCCTTTGAAAAAACAAAAAAAGAAGAAGCAAACATCAACAATTATAACTTTCAATCAAACAATTACAAAAATTTGATCGAAAAATAGATGGAAATAATGCCAAAGTACTACCTACCTATCTTTTGAAAATTCACCAACATCCTGAGATATGCCTTAACAAATTTGTTCCTACGATAGACATGATCAACAATGCATAATAGTCTGAAAACTCAAAACAAATATGGAAAGTGATATTGCAAATTTATTTTTATCTTTTTATAGTCTTATTTTTATGATTTATTTTATTGACTCATTCCTAGGATCTCTCGAGGATGTCCATAAGGATTTAGAGAAGAAGGAATGGAGGGAATTGAGCACCATTTCAGTTTGTGGTTTGTAAGATGTTTTTGCGATACTACCAAGGTGAATACTTTCTTTATTGAGTGTATGAAAGTTGTTTTACAATAATTTGTGTAGCAATTACATGTTAAGTATTTCATACCTCTTTGTGTAACTAGTCCAAAAAGTTTTAACAAAACTCTTTATTGAGTGTATGAAAGTTGTTTTACAATAATTTGTGTAGCAATTGCATGTTAAATATTTTATACCCTTTTGTGTAACTAGTCCAAAAAGTTTTAACACAACCTAGCCATATATTTTAAACAAAGTTTTCATATGTTTGGTATGAGAAAAAATATTCTTTGTATGCCAAGTCAAATTCCATGCAATGGATACAAAGTCACCTTGGTTATTAATACCCTGGTGCATCATATCTGCTTGCTACATCATACGAGATTGTTCAAAATGCAAAGCCTCCAAGCAAAGCGAAAGCATCTCATCAAAAACTAACAACATCAAATTTATATCCATCATCAACTATTTCTTCTAAACTAACATCCATCCTACAAAATAATATCCTTAGTACCATATCCATCTTGCATCCATAATGTCATCAAATACATAACATGATGATAATAAAGCAATGAAAACATCATGTATCATGTATAGTTGACATACATCCATGTCATAAATCAACATGAAATAAACATCATATATCAAAATGAAAAATAATATAGGACAATATACGATCCATGCATCCACATCATATGCATACACCATAAAAGTACAAAAACATATATAAGCATATATCATCATATATTGTCATCCATACATCATCACATAAACACATAATGAAGTCGAATTGAAGAAGGTATATCTCATATATATCATCACCAATAAAAGGATAATGTCATAGTACATCATCATCATGGAAACAAGTGTGATAAGATAATACAAAAATATACATATGTACGAGGCCTTAGCTGGGCTGATGAATATGGAACCAATGAAAATGGCAGATGTCATGATTAAGTGCTATCACACCCACTTCCAAAGAGATTCCACCCAAGGATAACCCCCAAGATTTAAATGCAAAGGAGATTGAAATATAACAATAGGGTTGACCTAGGGGATGAATATAGCAAAATGGGTTCACCACCAACTTTAGACTTGGAAAAATGATGATTTGGAAAATAGACAGTGATATGCCAACCAATGCTAAATGACCTAAGAAGATGAATAGACTATAATGAAAAGTTATGAAATTGGAAGTGTACACATGGAATCTTAAGATAGATGAATGGAGCTCTGAAATCTTGAAAAATATGACTTTTTAGGCTAGTGAGACTCATTTCACATTATGGGAAAATTGGTCCTGTTGGAAATGTAAAAATCTAATGATTTTACATGTTGATTTCACTCATAATTTTCAATATTGGTCCTACCGTGTGCATTTTTCATCCATATTTTTCCATATGGTCCCATAGTTTCCATCGGGTCATGCATTTTCACGTTGTGGACCATATTGGCACATGTCTATCTAGGTCTCCCCAACCTGTGTTGCTTTTGTGTTAACATATGTTTACTATAGGTTTATCGGCATGACCTCTTCATTGTCACAGTGATCAACATTTACCTATGGGTATATATTAGCATGAGGTGGACAGGGTCTCCCCGATCCATTTTTTCTGATAAATGTCTATGTTTCCTATTTGCAAGACATTTTTGATGTCATGGCGATTGAATTTCATCTACTGGAAGCTTTCGATGGGACATTCACATTGTTTTGGAAACAAAAAAGGTTCCTATTAGCATAAGTTATACTGTCAGAGTGAGGTTTTATCGATTGCATTTTTTCTCATTGACCGACATGTATGGAAATGCATCACTAAGAGTTTTCCTTCAATGAAGTGTCTTGGCAAACTCACCTAGTCTTGTCGACTGGTGGCAAGTGCATATGCGTATTGGTAAAAGATTTTCTTCAAGGTAATGTCTTGGCGAGTGACATTCGGTCTCATTGATATTACATGGGAGGCTCGTGGGTGAGAGATTTCTTCTTCGGAGTAAGTCATAGTGACTTCACATTGTCTCACCGACCAGTGGCAGAAGGATGTGCATTTTGGTAAGAGTTAAGGCTTTCGGCATGTGGTCTTGGTGAGTTTGGATTGTCTTACCGACTGACAACATATAGATATGCATCTCGGTATGACAAATGGGCATCGATGTAACATCTTGGTGATCCCATCCGGTTTTCCTGATTTGTTTTCTCACACCGAGATGCAGATTGTGTTGGTGTGAGAATGTCTTTGTCTCAACGAAATAAAGGTATCTCGAGGTGCTTTCGATAAGACACAGGATAATCTATGGAGCCTCTTCTTAATTAGGTATTGTCTTGCCGATCTGTGGTGAGCTTGAGGGCTTTTGGTGAAACATAATATGATCTATGAGATGTTTCCTTGACTTAGACAAGTCATGGTGAAGGCGAATAACACCACAGAGCGATTAATGATTGAATTGCCTTTGGCATAACTGATGGATTGTCCTGGCGACTGTTTCACTAGTGAATAACATAAATTCAAATACTGTGGCCGACATGTGAGTTCATAAAACCGTTGTAGGCGGACTTGATTTGAGCCCGAATTCTTTAGAAGGCTGACATGGAATTTCAATATGATTTATTTTCTTGATGCTGGTGTATAAATAGGCATTTTGTAATTGTAAAATGATCACTAGCTATTAGTTATTTGATATACAATAGGAAAATTAGATGGATACAGTACAATAGATTTATCAGATCAAAGACTATGGTGCATGTTTTCAAAATGGAGGTATTTATGAAAGTCAATTGATGTTGCTGCACATTTCTGATGTCAATTATCTATTGAATTCAATGAAAAATACTGCTAAGTTGTCTCCAAGATTGACGCTTTCTGGCTGTTTAAATTGACATAACAAGTTTATGTTCAGTTTATCAATGCACATTTGCTGTATTTGTGTGATTAATCAATTGGTTCTTTCAAGTAAAGATTAAATCCTTTTAGTTGATCATAGTAATCAGGGAGTTTCATATGGATTATTAAAGTAGAGCTTAGTAGTTATAATATTGCATGTTTATACAAGTTGTAAACAGAATATATGCCAGATAATTTGAGTTTTATCCAAAGAGTGTTGCTCATCTTGATTTCATTTGACTTCGCATACCCAATAAGGCACTGGTCTCTGCATTTCGGCATTTGGATTCATTCAGCTTCTTTATATCTGTTAATTAAGCATTTTAGATTTAGATTGGAAGATTGCTATTGCTATCAAGTTTAATTTCATTTGTTCACTTCCATTTTCCATTGTGGACAAATCATTGAATGAAAGATAATCACAAGTACATAAAGTCTACTTCATTTAGAGAGGTACACCTGCCTAGATTTAGTAGCACCTAAAGAGTAGAAGGTTGAGTTCTCTTGGCCTTGTCTGTTACCCTGAAACATATCAAGAGATTGGTAGCCTCTTGAGGCATTTTTCCTGCGTTTTTGAGAGCTAACAAATTGGTGACTCTGCTGGGGATACATTCAGAATCAAAACCTTAATCATAGAGTCAGGAACTTTATACAGACTCCATTGGGAATAAGAAGCATCAAGTATTTTCTCATTTTTGACAAAAGTGAGTGGTGACTCTGATAAAATTTTTGTAGCATTGCAAACATGAATGGAAGAAGATCTCAATACAGGGGAGGTCATACTGGAGCTCCTGTTGGTAGTAGTAAGTGGACAGACAAAGATAACAAGGTTGATAAAGGAAAAGGGATAAGTGAGGATATGTGCCTAACAGATAAAGACAAAGTATGAAGAGCACATTGTGAAACATATGATCACTATGATACATGGAGAAACAATTTGAGTGCAGAGCCTTGTAATCTAGAAGATCAAAGAAATCCTTTTTCTTTTCTCGATCCTCAGAAACAGGCTGAGTTCAGAGCTAAACTGGAGGCTGAACGAATTAGAATTCAACATGAATATGATTAGAAGATGGAGGATAACCAAAAAAACTTTGTTGATCATGAGCTTCTTGATGAAGTTAAAGCATAGTTTGAATCATAGAGGAAGGAGATAGAGGAACTAAAGGTTGCATTACTGAAAGCCCAAATTACTTCTCAGACAACTGATTGCCCCCCAAAGTATGAACCACCTCATAAGTAGGGTAATCATAGTGCTGTGCCTTCTGATCCACTTGTGTCTCCTCACCATCAGACATGAAATCATTATAGATAGCCAAATCACCCCCCCTCATATTCCCACACAACATACCAATATACATCTACCTCCTAGTCAGCATCATTTGCCATAGCATAATGCACAATACAATAATTCTATGAACCAATAACAATACCCACCTATTCCTCCCCCCCACCAGTATGTAGCAATGATCAGACAATTTGATTTAGCAGGGTTTCAGTTATATCCTTACCCTATGGATGGGAGCTGGAGAGGTCTGGTACCTAAGTTTATAGGGAGTAATGCAATTACTGCTGAAGAACATTTAAAGAATTTCAATGTGTTCTGTAGACACCTAAAAATGACCTAGGCCTGTAAGCTTCATTTTTACCACTTTCGTTCTAGTATAATTATGACATTAAATTATATCCTTGGTCCACATTCGACTATTAATTAAATAATTTATAATTGTTTAATTAATTCAAATCTTTATATTCTTCATGATTATTAAATAAATAAGTTTTATTTATTTATTTAATATGTCACTAACTGTCTTAATTAAATAAATTGATTAATTTATTTAATTAATTAATCTTATCTTCTAGATTAAATAATGAAATTTAATTATTTAATTGCCAATTTAATATTCCTCTCATTTTAAATAAATCAATTATTTAAAATGTCATCACAATCTTAACTGTCAGTCTATTTTGGTAAATAATCTGAAAAAGATTATTTATTTGTCTCATAAAATCCATAATTTGAATTAATTTAATTCAAATTAGTAGCTAATCTTCCAAAAATCAAGTAATCGAGCAGATTCTTGATTTTCCAAATTTGATCTTCAGTTCAAATCTTATCTTCTTGATTTTTTGAATCTCGCAAACCAGACAATCTTTATCTTCTTGATTTTTGAAAATCTTTATTTTCTAATTAATTTGTCTCATTTATTCTCCACTATCAATCCGATTATCTGAGACATTATTCTTGACCGTTTGATTAATGAATTTGCCCTAACCCTAATTAGGGATTCTTAGATTTAATCTGGACCTCTCATTCTAGGTCTTTCTTAGAATTAATCTCATCCGTCCACTCAAAATTGTGTTTTCTATAAAAGACAATTTTGCTCATAATTTCGGAATCCCGTTATTTTTAATATAGGCATTATAGTCATTTTAGCATTGGTAGTCATTATTTTCATTTGTCATATTGTCATAGACATAGGCATAATTTTATGAAATCCTTCAACATTTGCATAGGGCTTTGGCATTATTATAGGTTGCTCAATTCAAAATCTAAGGGCCTCATTGACTTGCTGCAAACTAGAAGGTGCTATGAAGGTGAAGCATGGAAGGAAAGGAAGGTATAATCGTTCTTCATTTTGATTTTCCATTGTTCTTGATAGCCTCTTTGGATTTTTGATGTTTATTCATTTGATAAACTAACCCTATCTAAATTTCCATTGAATACATTGGTGAACTCGATATTTTGTAGAAAAAATTGTGTTTTCTTGTTTGTTTTCACTATTTTGCAGGTTACAACCAAGAAGTCATACGAAATCCCGTCACTTTCTTTTGAGCACAGAAAAATAAGAAAATAAAATATTTTTAAATGGTTTCTATGTTTTGTAGATCTCACTCTCAGCTTTCTAGAACATCAAACGGTTTTAAATTTTGTTAAGATTTGAGAAAGTTATGGCCATTTTAGTGATCACTGTTTTTTCAATTTAGCTTTTAAAACCCGCGTTTTTCTTTTGTCTATAACTTTTTCTTTGTGCAGAATCGTGGAAAAAGTTTTCTGGGTTTTTAAAGTCTGTCATTTAGCTTTCCATAGATATCTACGCTTTAAATTTTTGTTAAGTTTTGAGCAAGTTATCGCTATTTTAATTTGCTACTGTTATTAAATTTTTTATTTTTTATTTTTTTATTTTTTATTTTTTATTACTAATCTTTGTTGGCAACATGTGGCATTGGAGTTTTTCGTGGGTCAAAGAAATTTATTCAAACTACTGACATGTGGTTTTGTAGCTACATTTGTCGAAGATTTATCTCTCAAACCACTTGTTTGCATTTTTTAATTTAAGAACATTTCTTTTGGTGCTCTAAAATAAATTTTATTTGCAAGTGTCTGATTGTGTTTGAACAAATGGTAGGTGATTATGCTCTCACTTTGTGAAAAATCGGTGATCAGAAAACCAGACCTATTTTATCTTTTGTACACCCTCACGATTTGGTATATCAAAGTATCCTCTCCCCTTGCACATTGTGCGATCCTGGGTGTAAGAGAAATATTTACTAACTCTAGAACTTGGGCCTGTTCTGGTGGAAAAAAGTACTCACCCTAGGACGACTCAAACCGGTAGCACCCTGAACCCGAGGGACTTTTAGCTAGTATATAAAAGTGGGTTCTTGGGGAAAGCCCAAGAATCACGAGTGTGGTTCCGACAAGATGGATCCGAAAGGGGACTCTCACCGCATGGATCATGCCCCACGAACAGAATGCCCGAATTAAATACCTCTTATTTTAGTGTCCAACCGTTCTTTGGCCATTGCTTGGTATAGTGCAGGGTACAATATCATGCCCGAAGACACTCACTACTGATCTCCTTAGTAGAGATAGCAATTCTTGGGAAGTCATTACCCAAATAATTTGAATTTGGTGTGTTCAAATGATGTTAATGAGCCATGGAGGGGAGTCAATGCCACCAAAATTCTAAGCTATCCGCTCTCGAGAAGGAAAGGTGTTTATCACCAATCTAGGGTATATCGGTGGGCTATACCAAGTATACAAACCCTTGGCCTATTGGCCATTTATAATTTTACTTGTTTTATGTGTGCTTGCTTACACTAAAACATTGTGCTTGTCAAGTGTTTTCTAGATTTTCAAACAATATGCACAACATTCACAAATCTCACAAACAATCGACCTTAGACAACTCAAAATTTTTAACAAAACATAAAAAAATAGTCTCAGTCCTCATTTTGAACTTAGAATTTGCATGGTTCATCTTAGTCATCATTTTGAACCTAGACTCGACATTTATAACATTCAGTCCTTAGTCAAACATCATCATCTTAGTCCTCATATTAGCCTTGCCATCTTGCATTAATCATTTCCTTAGGAAAACGTCATCATCATCTTGCATTATCATCCTTTATTCCAAAAATACAAAAAAAAAATAGTGACATAACTTGTCATCTTAGTCTTCATTGTCCTTTGACATTAGTCATTTTCTTTAGACAACATTGTCATATTGCATCCCTTATTGTCAAAAATCCAGAAACATAGTCTTGTATTGTCATCCTTATCAAAAATCCAAAAAACATAGGCTAGTGTCATCCTTGCATTTACTTATCATTCTCATCATCCTCATTTGAGCAAATCCCTTTTACAGTTGAGACTAGGCTTCAAAGACAACAACGACAAATGGAAAACTTTGGACAAGATTCCAATCCCAATATCAACAATAACACTTATGACACGAGCAAACATTGGACCTTTTCTGACCCATTTCACAACATGAACATGCAATCTTCCATGAACATGCCATCTTCATCACAAAACATTTTTGAGCCATTAATACAAAGAGACCAAAATGGACGAGTATATGTCAAAGACTTAGAAGCTGCAATACAAAATCCTGATATAGTCTCCTTTGTAGAAAAATCAATCTTACGTGACCCTCAAAGGTATCTAGCCATGCTTTTGGACGAAGGGGCTAAATTACCACAAGGCTTTGACATAAATACTTTGCCACCTCCATCTGTCTACCCTCACCATCAATAGTTGCTTGACATAAATCCTACCAGTAATTTGCAACAAACATCCACTTATCACCCTTATCCTAACCTTGACAAGGGAAGCCAACTGTCCACTAGTCCATTCCAAACCTCCATGTCATATTCTGACCCTTCACCTATCAATTTCGTCCAAGTCTACATACCTTATCAACCATCTACCAACTCATGTCAAGTCCCCACATCATACCATATCGATTCGGCCCAAGTCTCCACGTCCCATTTTAGTCAACCTTACTCCAATCCGGTCCAAGTCCCTATCTCAAATCCTATGTCATTACCAACTAATATAGTTGAAGTCCCCATGTCACATCCTAATCCAGTCCAAGATTCCATGTCATATCCGATCCAAGTCTCCACATCATACCCTTGTCCTTCACATACTAGTCCAATACAAGTACCCATGTCCTATCCTTGTCCTTCACATACTAGTCTAGTCCAAGTCTCCACGTCCTATCCTAGTCTGTCATTCATTAATCCTTTTCAAGTCATCCCCTCACAAGCCACATTTAGTCATGAAGATTCTATCATTACTCAAAGGAACATCCCATCATCTAAACTTGAGGATAAATGTTAAAACAAAAACCCAAAGCATGACCTTATAATGTCACCCTCATGTCAAGAACAAGGTAGTCCATCCCATGACCCTAACTTAAACTCCATTCAAGGATTCCTTCAAGACAATCATGACATCCAAAGTACACCTACCATTGACCAAGAAGTCCAAATCCATGAAAACCCCATCTTTGACCAAGACCCTACCATTGACCAAGAAGTCCAAAATGATCCACTCCTTTACCTTTACGCCATTCATGATCAAACACTTTCTGACCTTACAAAGGCCTCGACTATTGACACTTCCCACGATTAGACACTTGCCTCCATGGGACAAATAGATGATATTTCTCCAGAAGAAGAATCTTCCACTAGGGACATGCTTGCATATGATCAAGTTATAGCTAAAATCATTGGACTCTATGACACTAAACATAATGATGGCTTTGACATTGCCTTGGAAGCACCAACAGAATCATCTAAACCCACCATGTCATATGATCAGGCTAAAGATATCAGTTAGGAATATGTCCAGCATGACAATGAAGCTAAGACACTTTATCAACTAGGGTCATCTATCTTTGTCAGAGTAGGCTTTCTTGTAGACGAAAATATTACAAGTGACAGTGTCCATAGACATCATGATGGGTTAGCATCTTGCTCTCAAAATAATAAATACTCCATCGCAAATAGAATCTTTCAAAGCATGAAATATCAAGGCAAAGGACTAGGCATACATAAGCAAGGCATTCAAGAACCAATACAGATTCAGGAAAATTACAGACATCAAGGTCTTGGTTATTCCTTAGATAGCAAATCAAATGATGTCAATGGTACCTCCTCGATACTGGGGGCAACTTTGTCGATACAAACGTCAAAATGGATTCCATGAGAAATCCTTGTCATAAGATTGTTGCCAACACCCCGTCCACCCACACTATAAACCATCATTCCATCATAAATAAACCTTCCCTTTGGGACCAACAAAAACAAAAGTCTTACAAGTCAAAAGATCAAAATCAAATGTCAAAGACCATTGAATCAAACCAAAGGATAGGTGGACAAATGAAATTAAAATGGATCCCAAAGAAAGATGGATCAAACAAAGACATCAAGTCAAATACAAAAGTCAATCACAATGTGGAGCAACAAGATAAGAAGACTCCCACATACAACAAATGTCCACCTCCTTCAAAATGGTCATCAAACAAAGCATCTAAAATTGTTGGTTCCAAACACCATCCCAAGTTTGGAAAATAAAAATTCATTCATCCAAATGTCCAAACAACCTTTCCACATCTACCATCATTTGTCATAATCCTACATCTCGCCTAAAGTCCAAAGATCTCACATCACAAATCCGTCACATCATGGCAGCAAATTTTTACCACAAGGACTCTCATGGCACTCTATTGCAATGTGTGTATTTTGATAAGGCCAACTCTAGTATCAAAAAGGATCATAATGACATCGATCAGTTGTATACAAGTGCTATGATCCTGACAAGACAACTCCTTTAGCAAGGTCATTATTGGCATATCATGGCACCAGTCTCTACATTGGCACCGTCAATGGATTCAGAACAGTCAGTGGTAATCTAAAGCATCCAGGCTATCCACAATATCAAAAATACAAAAAAAAAAATCAAAAATCAAAAAATTGTCACCCTAATAAAAACCTGGCAAACAGGCGTCTTGGTGACACTAAAAAAATCAAAAAGTCAAAAATAGTAAAGAGAAAAATTTCATCCAATGGTGAAAACCTAGCAAACAGGTGCCCTGGATAAGTACCATGATGAAAACTTGGAAAATAGGCGTCATGTGTAAAATAAATCATCTATGTGGACTCTTACACTTGGGGGCAAGTCGTTTCATCTCCTAGGCCTTCCTCTTGACATTGACATCTGACCATTTCATTCATATCATTTTCATACATTTTCCACTTACCTCGGTCTTGACATAAAACTGGCACACATAAATCATGCTTTGGGAAAACTCTTGACATGTCTATCCTTCAGTCATACACAATTCACGAAACATCATGTCATTCACCGTCATAGTCTTATTGTCCTTATATGACATAGTCCTTGAAAATCATATGACAATTCTATTAGTCTAATGTCTCCCATCTTTTACCAAGGCCACCCCCTATCCTTTCATGCCTGTCACCTATCTTGGCTTTCCCTTGTCAAATGGTCTAAGGATAATCATCATCCCATCTAGTCCTAACCAAGTCATTCCAAATGCAACGATTCTAGTCCATACAAGCACATTATCCAAAATTTTCCTTGACTGGGTTCCTGGCTCGGCTGTAGACCTCCATACTTTCATCATATTATCATCATCATCCTCACGTTGTTTTGGGATGTGTCCTTCCCATGTCAAACAATGTTGTCATCACCTTTCAATTGGTATTTAGCTTGACTAGGGGCACAATCATATTTGTCCTTGGATTCTCAGGTGTAGGCATCAGTCATATACATTTGTCACGATCCTCTTAAATGTCAAAATCCAAAAAAATCATAAAATGACAAAAATACAAAAACATCACAAAAAGTCTTGAAAAAAGACAAAAAAAAACATGATAAAATGTCCTAAAAAAAGACCTAAAAATCATAAAATGTCCTAAAGAAAAACACAAAAACATTCAAATCAATGTCAAAATCCTAAAAATGGAGTCAAAGTCAGTCATGTCAGTCAGCCATGTCATTGTCAAACTACGAGGTATCTGAGTACATGAAGTAGGCAAGGCCATCTATCGATGAGCCCCCGAGGACGCACTAGGTCAGTCCATTAGGGTTCATGACACTACGCTAGCACACACGTCAAAAATATGCTAGTCACGATAGATCATTTCTCCAAACGGGAAAACTCCTAAAAAAAAGTATGGCAATTATTCATTCAACATGGCAATCATATCACCATGGTATATTATCATCATATGATCAACACAAGTCAAACTCAGTCAAAATAAGTCAACACAAGTCAAATTATCGCAACCAGTCAAACTATCAATTTTTGGTTACCTTTCAGATGTGTCCTTCTGAAGAATAACCTCAGTCATTTATGCCTTAGGATGTGTCTTTCCTAGGCATTGTCCCTATCATTTGACATTTTTGAGGGATCCTTTTTGACACTTAAGGATCATTCCTCTCGACATCACCATTCTTTTAGATGTGTCCTTTTGAAGAACAAAACTTTGACATTGGTGTTTTTGGATGTGTCCTTCCTAGACATCGACATTATTCAGGATGTGTCCTTCTTGAATATGGAAAACTTTGGCATTCATCATCTCGACATCATTAAAACTTGATATCTAGACACACTTGGAAAATACTTGGCATTTGTTTTTTTTGCTTTTTATCATATTACTAGCTTTTCAGCGAGATCCTGACACCAGGATTTAGAAAAACAACTACGTATCATGAAGTTTGTCCTGTCTTTTGACAATCATGTTACTAGATTTTCAGTGAGATCCTGACACTAGGATTTAGAAAAGCAACGACGTATCATGAAGTTTGTCATGTCTTTTGACAATCATGTTACTAGCTTTTCAGTGAGATCCTGACACTAGGATTTAGAAAAGTAGCAATGTATCATGAAGTTTGTCTTGTCTTTTGACAATCATGTTACTAGCTTTTCAGCGAGATCCTAACACTAGGATCTAGAAAAGTAGTGACATATCATGAAGTTTGCCCTGTCTTTTGACAATCATGTTACTAGTTTTTCAGCGAAATCCTGACATCGAGATTTAGAGAAGCAACGATGTATCATGATATTTGTTTTGTCTTTTGACACTCATGTTACTAGTTTCTCAGCGAGATCTCGACAAAAGGATTTAGAAAAATGACGTATCATTATAATGGCTTTATCTTTTGTTCTTTCAGGCAGTCATGTTGCTAGTTCCTCAAGGATGTCCTGGCAACATGATTTAGAGGAGCAATGACTTTTCATGATTTGTCCTTGTCTTTTTCTGCTTGTGGATTGTCTTGACAAAAAGACTAGGGCAACTTCACCTTTAGTATGAGTTAGGACATTCCTTGTCTGTGACTGTCTATTTTTCAAGTGGATGACCTTGCACATCTTGGTCTATGTCATATCATGGTGTTTGTTGTCCATTTGTGTCATTTTTACTGCCCAATGATGATTAAGAGCAATAATAATTAAAATCTTATGCTAAAGTTTTAAAGGATTTGGTCTAGGAACTAACATGCATCTTCTTTAGTCATGTCATCTTCTCTCACCCATCTCATATAAGCATTGCATTCATGTCTTTTGCACTAAAATTTCTTCGTCTCTTCATATTCTAGTCTTCTAATCAATTTCGAGAGCACACCCATGTTCTTGGAACCTGTCTGTCCTCTCGAGGGGGCATAACGCAACCCTCCTCATCATTCTTCCTCATCTTATTTTGCATTGGGGCATATTTTTGACTTATTTTCTTTGTCACAATGCGACATGCTACATTATGACAAAGAGGGGCAAAATGTAGACACCTAAAAATGACCTAGGCCTGCAAGCTTCATTTTTACCACTTTCGTCCTAGCATAATTATGACATTTAATTATGTCCTTGGTCCACATTCAACTATTAATTAAATAATTTATAATTGTTTAATTAATTCATGTCTTTGTATTCTTCATGATTATTAAATAAATAAGTTTTATTTATTTATTTAATATGTCACTAACTGTCTTAATTAAATAAATTGATTAATTTATTTAATTAATTAATCTTATCTTCTAAATTAAATAATGAAATTTAATTATTTAATTGCCAATTTAATATTCCTCTTATTTTAAATAAATCAATTATTTAAAATGTCATCACAATTTTTTTTTTTATAAAAAGGGGTAAAAATTTATTAAATCAACCAGCCAAGTACAAAAGCAAGGGCCTCAAGCCTAGAAGAGAAAAAACCACTAAAAAAAGGAATCCCCCGAAGGGGAACAACTAATCATCCATATCTTCTTTGACCAGCCTCTCAAGATCCTGAGCACAATCTGGAGGCAAGTGAGCCCAATCTCCTGCCATCCATCCTTCCCTGCGATCTGAAGCCCACTTAGCCAGGCAATCAGCAGTCCTATTCCACTCGCGAGGAACATAGTAGAATGAGACTGCATCCAAAGAAGCACTCAGCATGAGAATCTATCTACCCACCATAGCCAGATGCCAATCGACATCCTCCATCTGTTGTAGATTTAACATATCCACCACAACCTGGGAGTCAGACTCACAGATAATCTTACTCCATCCCAGAGCACAACCTCTTTCAAGAGCTAAGAGGATAGCAAGCGCCTCCATGTAATTATTGGTTTGTAACCCCTTATAATATGAGAAGAAGAAAATAACCTTTCTAGAGCAGTCCCTTCCAATTCCTCCAACCCCAGCATGCCCAGGATTTCCCCTGGAAGACCCATCAGTATTAATCTTAAGGGTCCCCAAAGGGGGAAGGGTCCACTTTCCCTCCCTACAAACCTTCCTTTTAGCTTGCTTGCCTCTAACTTGTTGCTTCTTACAAAATCCACCACTGCAACCAACACAAGAAATATTCAAGTTTTGAACCACTTACACATCTCCAGGATCAATATCCTCAGAGAGGTCACACTTCGCAGCAAGGGTTTCTTGAAGCATATTTATCACTTGCAACCACACCTGTTGCACTATCTTCTGCTTATCCTGAAATATCTTGCGGTTCCTTTCCAACCACACTTGCTAGATAATAAATCCTGGACCAATGTCCCAAGCCACCTTAAGAAAGGAGGTCTTAGAAGGGGGTCTACCAAGACTATTCCAGAACTCAACCAGAGAGTTAGCATGAATACAAGCATGCTCCCAAGCTTCCCACCACCAGTGCCAAATAACTCTAGTGAAAGAGTAGTGGAAGAAGAGGTGCGAGCTATTTTCTTCATTTTTATTACATAAAGTACAAATAGAAGGCCCATGAAAGCCCCTCTTCTGAAGATTCTCCCAAGTAAGACATTTATTCTGCACCACAAGCCACAAGAGAAAATTACATTTGGGCCAAGCTGACTTATTCCAAACCTGCTTCCACCAAGAACTGTCCATCCTATCAAAAGCTAATCTTTCCAACTCTTGGTAACTAGAAGCCACATAAAACTTTCCCTTTGGATTAGGACCCCAAGCGAGAGAATCAGCTTCTCTCAAAGAATTGCAAGCTCTACCTACAAGAATCCTGGTAAGAGTCTCCCTCTCACCCTTGGAACCCCCTAGAGGCCATTCACAGGGTTATTTCCATCTAGATCCCTCGCCACGACCCACCCTTAAAGTCACCTTAAAATCCTCAACTTTACTCCAGCCAGTTGCAAGAAAGTTGTCACAAAGAGGTTGAAGGTGGGGGTATTGAGATAAGATAGGAGGGAACCCATCCCAAGAATCCTCCCAGAACAAGGCATTTGAACCCCGATTACAAATCTAGAAAATACCCTTTTCGACTAGCTGTGCTCCTTTCTTCAAAGTATCCCAAACCATGGATCCCCTTCCTGTCAAATTATATCTTGGTACATCCTTCCCATCCACCCCACCAAGATACTTAACATTAAGGATCTTAGCCCATCCTTGCTCCTGGCTTGTGCACCATCTCCAAAAAAGCTTAGCAGCAAGAGCCCTACCGACCAAGCTCGATTTCCTCAAACCAAGGCCCCCCTCCTGCTTTGATCTGCAAAAACAATCCCATTTCACTAGACTCCACTTAGAGGATAACAAGTTACCTGCCCATAAAAACTATCTGGAAAGGGCATCAAAATCCTTAATGAAGCCAGCTGGGGCTGTCTGCACAAGACACCTATAGATAGGAAGAGCCTGGAAAACAAACTTCAAAAGAGTCACTCTACCAGCAGTTGAAAGCCACCGGTGGGTCCAATGACTCACCTTACTTCGAAACTTATCCAAAATTTCCTGCCACACACCCCTTGACAGTCTTTCATCCGAAAGAGGGATTCCAAGGTACACAAAAGGAAGAGTTCCAATTTGAAACCTCAAAATCCGAGCAATCCTAGCTTGAATAGGAGCAGGGGTATTGAAGAAAAAGATATGAGACTTTTCCTCATTAATCTTTTGTCCTGAGGCTTTCACATAAATATCCAAAGCTCTTCAGAAATTAATTACCTCCTGAATTCTTGCTGCACCCATCAAAGACGTATCATCCACAAATTAGAGGTGGGAAGACGGAGGAATGCCCTGCCCCCATTTCCAACCCTGAATCAGACCCTGCCTAACTTGAGACTTGAGAAATCTTCCCAAACCTTCCACCATCAAAATGAATAGGTAAGGAGAGAGAGGATCCCCTTGCCTAAGGCCTCTAGTCGCACCAAATAGGTCTGTAGGTTCACCATTGATCAAGACAGCAAAAGAGGGTGAAGTAATGCAACTCATTACCCAACTAATCCACTCCCTCCCAAAACCAAAGGCCTGAAGAACTTTTTACAAAAAACTCCATTTTACCCTATCATAAGCCTTGGCCATGTCAAGCTTTATGAACATGGCTTTCTCCTTAGAGGCAGCCATAGAGTGCACAACTTATGTAGCTATAATAACCCCATCCAAAATCTTCCTTCCTGTAACAAATCCCCCTTGCTCCTCGGAGATAAGATTATTGAGCCATGGCTTTAATCGTTCAGCTATCACCTTTGTGATTATTTTGTATGTCACATTGCACAATACAATAGGCCTAAAGGAGTTAAGAGAGTTAGCTCCTTCCTTTTTTGGAATGAGGGCAAGGAAAGTTGCATTCAAAGCCTTAAGCATCTGCTTATTGCTAAAAGATTCCTGCACCACTTCAAAGAGGTCCATCTTAACTATATCCCAAAAAGCTTGAAAGAATTCTATAGGAAAACCATCAGGTCTTGGGGCTTTACCCTTTTTCATTCCAAACACCACTGCTTCTATCTCAGAGAGAGAGACAGGCTTAATGAGAGCCTCATTCATTTCAGGGGTGACAATGGAGGGGATGCACTCCAGCACCAAATCCTCCTCAACCCTAGCAGGATCAGAGTCTTCTTAAAATAGACTGCCAAAAAATCTAGTGGCTTCAAGAGCAATCTCCATATGAGAGGAAACCAGAGTCCCTTCAGTTGTCATGAGAGAATTGAGAGCACTCCTGTGTCTTCTATCCTTTACAGTGTTGTGGAAGAACTTAGTGTTTTTGTCTCCTTCCTGGAGCCAATTGATTCGAGCCTTTTGTTTCCAATAAATCTCCTCTAGTAGCTCCCATTCTTCCAATTCTCTCAGTGCCATAGCTTCTTCTCTATATAGCCCCTCAAATAGACCCTGCTCTCTGATTTGATGAGTAATAGTGTCCACCCTCAACTGAGCATCTCTCTTGGCAGCGAAGAGGTTGCCAAAACACATCCTGTTCCATCTTTTTAGCTTAAGCTTAACATACTGTAATTGCTTAACCAAGGAAAACATAGCAGTGCCATAAGCAGGCTTCCCTTCCCCCCACCAAGCAAGCATATGATCCTGAAGAGAAGCATCTCTCAGCCACATAAGCTGAAATTTAAAAGAGGGATTCTTAGTCATTCAAAACTTAGAGGCAGACAAAAGAATTGGCCAGTGATTTGAGCCTCTCCAGTCCAAAATCTCTGATCTGGTATTCCAACTATCCGCCATCTAGTAGCAGGACACAAGAAACCCATCTAACCTTTCAGCTATCGCCTCCACCCCACATCTTATATTATTCCAAGTGAACAAACCATTGGAAGGTGTAATATCCACAACCTTCAAACTTTCAATGTTACTTCTCAAAAGGCTTGCAGAAGGGTCAAGCTTGGGATTACCTCCACGCTTCTCTTCCAAACTTAAAACAACATTAAAATCTCCTGCTAGAATCTAAGGAAACAAAGGAGCAAGAGAACAAACATATCCTATATGTGACCAAAGTAAAGATTTTCCCATGAAGTCAGTTGGAGCATAAACATTAGTGAAGAGAAGATGCTCACCAGTTTCACAACAAATGGCCACAACAGAAATAGAAGACCTACTAGAGATCCTCCAGAGTGGGACCAACTTGCGAGGATCCCATAATAGAGCCAAGCCCCCCAAACATCCTTGAGCACCAATGCATTGACAGAGACTTCTAGGCCAAATCTTAACAACCGTGGGAAGCATCCTATCAATAGATAACTTAGTTTCTTGAAAAAAAACCACCTTAGGCGAATAAGACTTCATCAATTCCTAAATAGCCTTTTGTCTAGGGATGCTATTCAACCCCCTTACATTCCATGAAAGAACAATCATTTCTGAGATAGAGGAAAGTGGGAATCAATGGTCTTCATAGAACGAGACTCCACTAAGGTCTCTCCCACTAGCTTCACCTTTTCCTGGTCTTTCTTCCTCCCCACCTTAAGAGGCTTCTCTAAATCATCTTTTTTAATGGTTTTTTGATGAATACCTAAAACAGAAGGGGATCCCCTGCTTTTGCTATCCTCCTGCTGATCTTTCCCAAAAAAAGACTTAAATCGGGAAGGAGTAGAAATATCCTGCAACTCTTTGCCTCCACTGGCTCCCAACTCCTCCATAGGTCCCATGGTAGTATTTGTATCCATGTGTACCCCAATCACTCCCTCCTACAGATTGATCTAAATTACATTGTTCTCTTCCTCACCTATTTCCCCTGCCTCCAAGAGATCTTGTCCAGTAGGCATATTAGCAATAGAACCATAAAACTATTCTAGATCATCCAGTGCATCAAATCTATTGAAAACCTCATCTACTTGTCTGTCCTTAAAGGTCCTCTTTTGGCCCCAACCCTTATTACGAGCTCTTACAGGAATGAAACCCTCCTTGTCCTCCCTCATGGGGGCTTTCCCTTTGTCTTGATTAGGAGGTGCACTAGCCGACCCCATTTTTGAATCCTCTACAGGCTTAGATTTGGGGCACACCCTCTGCAAATTCCCATATTCATGACAAAAATGACAACGAAACGGTAGTGTTTCATAATCAAGTTGTTGAATCCATGAGCTTGATCCCAATCGAATTTCTATAGAATCAGGCAAGGGCTTATTCAAATCAATTTCTACACAGACTCGGGCATAGGTAATTACCTTCTTTTCCATAGTCTGTCTTGAAGGACCAACTGGTTTTCCAAGCTAGCTTGCAACTAGATTGAAAATATCCTCTCTCCAAAATTCCAAAGGAAGCCACAACAGCCGCACCCAAACCAGAACTCGTGAAGGAAGCTCTTCTGTAGGATTGAATCCAACATGCCAGGGCTTGATGAAAAGGCCCACTTGATTGTAGAAATAGGGACCTCCTTTAAATACTTTATTTCTATCTGACATGCAAGAAAAAACCACTTGAAAATAACCATTGGCTACAAACATGACATCCATATCCCCCTCTGGAGACCAAGTTTGACGAGCCCATGATTCTAGAAAGGGAAAAGAGACTCGAATCCCCAAAAACTTATAGATCAAGGCATGCTTTGACAGATAATTGATATCGTCAACAACGAACTCAGGCTGAATCTCAACAATCGGCCTATTATCACTCTTAGCAAGACACCCATTCACCTTTGAAGGCCGGAAACCTCCAGATAGATAAGAGGGCTCTCCCATTCCTGATCCACTCTCACCAAAAACTGGATTAGCATGCAAAAGCATTGATGGATTTCCATCCACCACAGTATCCTTAAAGGACAACCCCCTATCCCCAGAAGAAACCCCACACAGAGCCATGCAAGACCTCCAAAAGAAAACATAGAGTGGGAGACCACAGTCCCACCACCACAAAAATAAACCCCAAAGACACAGCCCACACCCCCCAAAAGAAACAAGGAAGACCCCCCACCAACAAAAGAAAATAACAAGAAGGCAATGCAGGAAAGAAAGAAAAAGGAAGAGAGGCCAACGGATACCCCCGTGCAGCCAAGCCCCTCCCACACCCAAAACCACCCCTAAACAGCAGATAGAAACCCCAACACACAAATCCCAGGTGAAACCCACCAGAGCACAGCACATGCAAGGCCAAAAGCCAACAGGTAGTCCGCAGCCCTTACCAGGCCGTAGGCCTGTCTTCCTCCCACACGCAGCTTGCCATCAGGACCTAGGTACTTCCTTTTAGGAGATTTTTCATGTCATCACAATCTTAACTGTCAGTCTATTTTGGTAAATAATCTAAAAAATATTATTTATTTGTCTCATAAAATCCATAATTTGAATTAATTTAATTCAAATTAGTAGCTAATCTTCCAAAAATCAAGTAATCGGGTAGATTCTTGATTTTCCAAATCTGATCTTCAATTCAAATCATATCTTCTTGATTTTTTGAATCTCGCAAATCAGACAATCTTTATCTTCTTGATTTTCAAAAATCTTTATTTTCTAATTAATTTGTCTAATTTATTCTCCACCGTCGATCCGATTATCTGAGACATTATTCTTGACCGTTTGATTAATGAATTATCCCTAGCCCTAATTAGGGATTCTCAGATTTAATCTAGACCTCTCATTCTAGGTCTTTCTTAGAATTAATCTCATCCATCCACTCAAAATTGTGTTTTCTATAAAAGACAATTTTGCTCATAATTTTGGGATCCCATCATTTTTAATATAGGCATTATAGTCATTTTAGCATTGGTAGTCATTATTTTCATTTGTCATATTGTCATAGACATAGGCATAATTTTATGAAATCCTTCAACATTTGCATAGGGCTTTGACATTATTATAGGTTGCTCAATTCAAAATCTAAGGGCCTCATTGACTTGCTACAAACTAGAAGGTGCTATGAAGGTGAAGCATGGAAGGAAAGGAAGGTATAATCATTCTTCATTTTGATTTTCCATTGTTCTTGATAGCCTCTTTGGATTTTTGATGTTTATTCATTTGATAAACTAACCCTATCTAAATTTCCATTAAATACATATTCATCCAAGAAATAGGCGTGCCATATGAAGATTTACATATGAGGCTATTTATGATGTCACTTCTTGAAGATGCTAGAGATTGGTTCAATAGCTTGCCAACACTCTCAATTAACTCTCTCTAGATATTCCAAGATAGATTCCTAGAGAAATATGGGAATCTAAATGCACTAGATGCAACTCTTCATGAATTGATGGGAATTCAAAAAAATTAGAATGATTCAATTTATGATTTCAATCGGAGATTCAACAAGTTGCAGACTAAAGTACCTCGTAGATCAAGGTTGCCAGATTCTGTAGCATTGAGTGTTTATTTAAATGCATTTGATCCTAAAACAGGGTATGAACTGAGAAGAGGGTCTCCAAGAGATCTGGCTGAAGCTCAAAAGATAGCACTGACAATTGAAAACAATAGGAAGGCTGCAATTATAACCAATAAAAGAGATAACCCTAGGGCTCCTCAACAAAGCAACAATTATCAATACAGACAGGAAAGTACATACAAAAATGAAATTCCAAGATTGCATGACATGTCGTATAATACAGACTGGAAGGATGGAAAACCTATAACAGCTAGGCCTAGAAATAAGGAGACTCCTGATCCATCGAGTAAGAAGGGAACTTACATGGTGAGTAATAATTACTTCTGTGAAGCTTGTGATAAGCCACATTCTCTAGACTATTGTGTTGTAGCTCAAAGGATGCAAGAAGAGGGAATGTTGATGGAAAATAATGGAGAAGATCACAAGGTTTATTTGACTTCAAACACCTTTTTCCATGCAGAGGAAAGGTATGCATCTTCAGAGGATAAAGGTTATGAGTATGATGTTTCAAATCAAAAATATAATGTCCATATGGCTGAAAATCAGATCCTTTTTGATTATGAGGAAGATTATACAGAGCCACATTCAGTTGAGGCACCTGCTCAATGTAGTATTAGAAGACTCACTAAAGAAGAAATAGAAAGACTAATTGTCGCTGCTGTTGAGGAGGCAAAGAGTAAATATTGGTTGAGAAATAGAATAGTAAATGAGAAGGAAGGTGTCCCTAGAGGAATCTTTATAAAAGATCAAAAGATGACACAAGGAACTGTGAAGAAATCAGAAAATAAACAGTATGATAAAAGTGAACAGAAGCGTGTCCAAAAAGAGGAAGTGAAGGAATTACACAAAGATATACAAGAGCTTGATCAGCCTAGTAAAAAAGAAAAGGAAGAAAACAAAGGAGAAATGCAAGAACAAAATAAAATTGTTAAGGTGGAGGGCTCTTCTTTTGACTTCACTCAGGTGTTATCCCAGGTAAAAATGTCTGTTCCACTGCTTGAAATGATGAAAATTAAGGAATATAGAGATAGTGTTGTTCAATTGATAATGAATGGAAATGAAAAGCATGTGAATTTTGAAAATAGAGTAGTTGTTAAAGCAGTCAATAAGAAAGAGAGAATAAATATCCCAGAAGTTTGCTTGAGTGATGTATTAACAACTCCCTCTCAAGTGGATTCTTTTTTCACTACATTGCTTATAAACAACAAACTACTGAGAAATTACATGATAGACTCTGGTGCTACTATAAATATCATTCCAGTAAAGAGTTATGAAGTAGCTTGGCATGTGGGTTGATACATGTGAAGGGAAGTGCTATGCAATGGATAACAGACCTGTACCTATGGTAGGCATTATGAGAGGTGTTGAAGTCAAACTGGCTACTTATCCACATGTGGCATACAATATAGATATAATGGTAATTGATACACCTCTGTAGTTTGGTATGCTTCTATCAAGACAATGGACAGTAGCAGTTGGAGGAAATGTTCAATTTGATCTATCTTATGCTACAATTCTGGTGAATGGTCAAGAAGTGAAATTGTATAGGGAGCCAAGAATGAACTAGCTTGTTGACTGTGTGCCTCAGGATCAAATCAATTGCTTTTGTGATGTTGACCTTGGAAGTTTCAAGATAGAATCAACCCAGCCATAATTAACAAATAGTGATCCAATTGAAAAGCATATGGCACAAAGCTGCAATGAAGTGTGGAAGATGAATTTTGATGGAGCATGCAGCCAAGAAGGTAATGGCGCTGGGATTTTTTTTGTTTCACCTGAAGGTATTACATTTAAATATTTATTTTTGTTAGCATTTGAATGTACAAACAATGTGGTGGAGTATGAAGCCTTGTTGACAGGTTTGAACATAGCTATGAAACACAAGATTAAGTTGCTAACTGTTTTTGGTGATTTTGAGTTGGTTGTTTCACAAATTAAATCTAAGTATGCAACAAATCACAAAAGATTAAAGAAATATAGGAATGTTGTATGGGACACAATTGAGTTGTTTGATGCATTTTCAATTGAGTGGATTGACAGATCAAAGAACATAATGGCTGATTTTTTAGCAAATGTGGAGCTGAAAAGAGATGATATCACATTGGCTGGGGTGTCATAGATTGAGTTCAAGACAAGGCCTGTTGTTCCTTATAACATTTATAATTGACAGGTCTTCAATGATGATACTGACCTTTTGAAATTTCTTCATTGTATAGATTAGTATGAAGCCCAAGAAATTGACTTCAATGCTTTTGTTGAGGAATTAGATGGGAAGCAAACTATGTTTGGCAAGGAGACCTTACAGCTCAAAACAAATAAGCTCCCTAAAGGCTTAGTGGCATTGGAGAGGGTGTATGATGGAAATGATCGGTCTCTCATACCGCAAACACCAGTCAAGAGGGAAGATATTGAAGAAATTAATTTAGGGACTAAGATGGCACCAAGAAAGGTATACATTGGAAAGACAATAAGCCCTACAATTAGAAGAATGTTGATAGAGTTGTTGAGAAAATATAAGCATGTGTTTGCTTGGTCTTATGAAGATTTGAAAGCATATAGGGAGGATTTATTTTAGCATGAAATACCATTGAAGCCAGATGCTAAGCCATTTAGACAAAAGAAAAGACTTATAAATCCAACACTAGAGCCTAAGATGCAAGAGGAACTGACAAAGCTCAGAGATGGGGGAATTATCAAACCAATCAGGCACTCAATGTGGGTCTCAAACTTGGTCCCTATGAGGAAGAAAAATGGAGACATCAGATTATGTGTGGACTTCAAGAATTTGAATAGGGCATCTCTCAAGGACAACTATCCTCTACCCAATATGGAGGCTATATTGCATAAGGTGACAGGGTGTGAACTACTGTCCATGATGGATGGGTTTTCAGGATACAACCAGGTCAAGGTCAAAGAATTTGAGCAATATAAGACAACATTCACAACTCCTTGGGGAACGTATGTATACATAAGAATGCCATTTGGTCTCACTAATGCAGGAGCAACCTTCCAAAGAGCTATGGACGTGGCATTTGTAGATTTAATCAATGCTATCATGGTGGTGTACCAAGATGACCTGACTACTTATTCAAAGAAGGTTGAAGATCATGTACAACATCTGAAAAAGGTATTTATTAAAGCCCTAGAATATGGTATCAATTTAAATCCTAAGAAGTGTCATTTTGAAATCACAGAAGGTAAGCTCTTAGGACATATTGTTTCAAAGGAGGGAGTTAGAATAGATCCTGAGAGGGTTGAGGCCATTGATAAAATTCCTATCCCTAAAACTGTTGTCATTCTTTGGACAGATTAATTTTGTTATGAGGTTTGTTTCTAACTTTGTTGAGATCATTAAGCCCATATCAAAAATGTTGAAGAAAGGACAAAAAATGGAATGGACTGAAGAAGCCTTAGAAGCTTTCATATCTATCAAAAGGGCCATCAAGGGAGCTCCTGTCCTTAAATCTTCGGACTTTACAAAGCCTTTTCAGATATTTTCATTTGCTTCAATGCATACTATTGCTACTGTTATGTTACAGAAGAATGAGGATGGTCATGAACAACTTGTGTCTTTCTTCGGTAAGTCATTACAAGGGGCTGAATTGAAGTATGACATAATGGAAAAATAGGCATTTCCATTGGTGAAGGATACAAAAGCATTCAGGCCATATCTTGTTGGAGCAAAGGTGATTGCTTATGTCCCTCATGCTGTTGTCAAAGATTTTCCAACACAGTTTGAAGTAACAGGAAAAAGATGCAAATGGATTAATAAGATCCAAGAATTTGACATGGAGATACAGATTACCAAATTAGTAAGAGGTCAAGGCTTGGCTAGGCTGATGGTAGAATCAAATATTGAAGCAAATTAGGTTTGTAATGTAGATGAAGGGATTGCAGTTGCAAGCATTGAGCACACTCCTTGGTATATTGATATCATGCATTACCTTAAGTGCACAAACTGTCCTGAAGGATTGAGTGACAGCCAGAAGAGAACTTTGAAGTTGCAGGCATCTAAATATGTTTTCATGGATGGAGATCTGTTTTGGAAAAATAGGGATGGTATACTGTTGTTATGTCTGGATGAGTTTCAGGCCAAGCATGTTCTAACTAAAATGCATGAAGGAGTTTGTGGAGGAAATTATTCAGCAAAAACAACTGTACACAAAATTCTTAGGGTAGGTTATTACTGGCCTAAGGTTTTTAATGACTCTTTTACACATGCAAGAAAGTGTGAAGACTACCAGAAGTTCTCTGGAAGACTGAAGTATCAAGGAGCTTTGCCACTTCGACCCTTGTAGGTTGATGCCCCTTTTCATCAATGGGGAATTGATTTCATTGGATAGATACAAGAAAAATAAAGTGGAGGATACAAGTGGATACTAGTTGCCACTGATTATTTTACCAAATGGGTAGAAGCAATCCCAACTAAATAGGCTACAAGTAAAGTGGTGACAAATTTCTTGATGGACAACATTATCACCAGATGTGGTACACCACTGAAGTTAATCACAGACAATGGCTTGTGCTTTAGATCAGATGAGTTCAAAAGATTTTGTGCCACATATGGCATTACTATTTCTTATGTAGATCCTTACCATCCACAAGCTAATGGTCAGGCTAAATCTAGCAATAAGAGTCTTTTGAAGATTATAAGGAGGATGTTAAGTTAGAACAAGAAGGCTTGGGATTCAAAATTAAAATTGGCTGTGTGGGCTGATAGGATTATTGTTAAGAAGGCAATTGGAAAATCCCCATTTGAATTGGTGTATGGAGCACAAGCCAGGATGCCCTTGCAGAATTTGTTGCCAGTCTACAGGTTTGTCCTTCAGGAAGATTTGGATGTTCCTGAACCTGTGGAGGAAAGAATGGAGCAACTAGCTGAACTTGATGAAATAAGGAGAGTTTCCCAAAACCAAAATATAAAGTTACAGACATAGATGAAGTATCTATTTGACAAGAAGGAAAAGGATAGAAAATTTGAAGAGAATGACTTGGTGTTGATGTGGAATGCAAGGTGTCAGGAGAAGGGAAAGCATGGTAAATTTGAAGCTTTGTGGCTAGGACCTTTTGTTGTTGTTGGAAAGAAGGGTGAAGACTCATACTATTTACAGAATATGGCTTGTGAAGATCAGGAATTGCCTATTCATGTGCAATTCTTGAAGCAATTTTTCTCTTGAGCAACATAGAGGATTAAGGGTTGCCAGTGCATGGAAAAATCTTGCTTATCCTCTTTAAAATTATTTTCCATGCACAGTAGTTTAGGATTTCATCCATCTCCATTTCACTTTCATTTTCCATTCATCTCCATTTTGATTTCATTTTCCTTTCATTCCATCACGCTTCATTTCCATTTCCATTCTTTCCATTTCTTCTCACGGGTTCATCATTTTGTGTCTGGTCTGCTCACCCAAAGCTCTGGATCCTTGCAATGATCTCACTATCATTCATCCCCAGACGAAGCCACTATTGGAACTATAAATAATCTAATGATTTTACATGTTGATTTCACTCATAATTTTCCATATTGGTCCTACTGTGTGCATTTTTCATCCATATTTTTCCATATGGTCCCATAGTTTCAATCGGGTCATGCATTTTCACGTTGTGGACCATATCGGCACATGTCTATCTAGGTCTCCCTGACCTATGTTGCTTTTGTGTTAACATATGTTTGCTGCAGGGTTATCGGCATGACTTCTTCATTATCACAATGATCGACATTTACCTATGGGTATATATCAACATGAGGTGGCCAGGGTCTCCCCGATCCATTTTTTCTGATAAATGTCTATGTTGCCTATCAGCAAGACATTTATGATGTCGTGGCAATTGGATTTCATCTACTGGTGGCTTTTGGTGGGACATTCACATTGTTTCGGTGATAGAAAAGGTTCCTATCGGCCTAAGTTATACCTTCAGAGTGAGGTCTTATTGATTACATTTTGTCTCGCCGACCGACATGTATGGAGATGCATCGGTGAGAGTTTTCCTTCAATGAAGTGTCTTGGAAAACTCACCTAGTCTTTTTGACCGTGGTGGGTGCATATGCGTATCGAAAAAAGATTTTCTTCAGGGTAACGTCTTGGTGAGTGACCTTCGGTCTTGCCGATATTACACAGGAGGCTCGTCGATGAGAGATTTCTTCTTCAGAGTAAGTCATAGCGACTTCACATTGTCTCACTGACCGGTGGCAGAAGGATGTGCATTTTGGTAAGAGTTAAGGCTTTTGGCATGTGGTCTTGGTGAGTTTGGATTATCTTACCGACTGACAACATATGGATATGCATCTCGGTATGACAAATGGGCATCGATGTAATGTCTTGGCGATCCCATCTAGTTTTTCCGATTTGTTTTCTCACGCCAAGATGTAGATTGTGTTAGCATGAGAATGTCTTTGTCTTAGTGAAATAAAGGTATCTAGGGGTGCTTTTGATAAGACACAGGATAATCTATGAATCCTCTTCCCGATTCATTATTGTCTTAGCAATCTATGGTGAGCTCGAGGGCTTTCGGTGAAACATAATATACTCTGTGAGATGTTTCCCTGACTCAGACAAGTCACGGCGAAGGCGAATAACACCACAGAGCAATTAACGATTGAATTGCCTTCGACATAACTATTGGATTGTCCTGGCGACTATTTCACTGGTGATTAACAAAAATTCAAATACTATGGCCGACATATGAGTTCATAAAACTGTTGCAGGTGGACTTGATTTGAGCCCGAATTCTTTGGAAGGCTGACATGGAATTTCAATATGATTTATTTTCTTGATGCTAGTGTATAAATAGGCATTTTTTAATTGTAAAATGATCACTAGCTATTAGTTATTCGAGATACAGTAGGAAAATTAGATGGATACAATACAATAGATTTATCAGATCAGAGACTATGGTGCATGTTTTCAAAATGGAGGTATTTATGAAAGTTAACTGATGTTGCTGCACATTTCTAATGTCAATTATCTGTTGAATTCAATGAAAAATACTACTAAGTTGTCTCCAAGATTGATGCTTTCTGGTTGTTTAACTTGACATAACAAGTTTATGTTTAGTTTATCAATGAACATTTGCTGTATCTGTGTGATTAATCAATTGGATCTTTCAAGTAAATATTAAATCCTTTGAGTTGATCACAGTAATCAGAGAGTTTCATCTAGATTATTAAAGTAGAGCTTAGTAGTTACAGTATCACATGTTTATACAAGTTGTAAACATAATATATGCTAGATAATCTAAGTTTTATCCAGAGAGTTTTGCTCATCTTGATTTCATTTGACTCTGCATACCCAATAAGGCACTGGTCTCTGCATTTCAGCATTTGGATTCATTCAACTTCTTTATATCTGTTAATTAAGCATTTTAGATTTAGATCAGAAGATTGCTATTGCTATTGCTATCAAGTTTAATTTCATTTGTTCACTTCCATCTGCCATTGTGGACAAATCATTGAATGAAAGATAATCACAAGTACATGAAGTTTGCTTCATTTAGAGAGGTACACCCGCCTAGGTTTAACAGTACCTGAAAAGTAGAAGGTTGAGTTCTCTTGGCCTTGTTTGTTACCATAAAACGTATCAAGAGATTGGCAGCCTCTTGAGGCATTTTTCCTACGTTTTTGAGAGCTAATAGGTCCTAGTTATGGGAAATTGTATAGGAACAGTTTTCAGGAAAATGGGTATCCAAATATGCAAAGATCTCAAAATTGACCCAACATGGGACTCATTCGCCACTCTTCAAAAATGAGTCCACTTAGGTTTTTTTGAAACTTAAAGGTTTGGATCTAGTCTTTCTTGTCTGCTTTTCCTATTTCTCTTGATTTTTAGATCTGAAATTGCCAATTTCGGGCCTGTGGGTGGCATTTTGTGAAGATGATGACCTAGCAAATGGGTTGACAACTCCAAAAAGATTGTAACCTATTCTTCAATGATCTCCAATCCTTCAAAGTACCTAGATCTGCAATCACACAAAGAAAGAGAGAAAAAATGTTGATTGTTAGGGAATATGGGTTTGCCTTGGTCAAACCCCTTTTGGGTAATTACACCAAAATGATGAAATAAGATGATGAAGCATGAACTTGAGATAATGCAATTAGAACCTTTCCATGATGATGGATCTTGAAATTCTCCAATAATTGATGAAGAATCTTGCTCTTGAATTCCTTATAATTAATCTTGAATGCTATCTTGATGACCTTGTGAAGACTTGGAATGCTTAACCCTTACTTGTAGGCTTATGTTGCTTGTTATTTCTTGAATGAAATGAGGATTTGAAAGCTCTCTTATATGGGAAATCCACTCACATGACCATTTATTGGATCCCCAAGGCCAACATTGAAGAAATTTAAATTAAAAACCCACTTTTCCCACTTAAAGCCTTAAAAATAGGCTAAATGGGACTCATTCGCCATCCTAGGTGAATGATTCCACCTGGATGGGACTCATTTGACCAAGGTGGTGAATGGGTCCCATAGGGGCTATTTTTCCAACTAGGAGGTCAGGGAATGAAGAATTTTAGTTTTTATGTTGATTTTGTCAAGTCTTTGATCAAAATATGCCTTGGGATGCACAATATGGGGTCATAGGGGTCTATTAATGATGATATAAAGGTCATAAATGCAATGGAACCCAAAATCCAATGTGAAAGTGTAAATAAATACACTTTACAACACTAAATTAAGGAAAAATTGGGTCTATTTAGCATAGAAGGGTCCTAAATCCCATTTGAATGTGTAGGATACATTACAACAGTAGATTATGTCCACTTGATTTACAGGCCTCCCAAATTTAATGTGAAGATGTAAATAAATACATTTTACAAAATTAAATTAGGGAAGGGTTAGGTTAATTTAACTTAGAAAAGGCCCAAGACCTAATGTGGATGTGTAAAACACCTCACAATACTAGACCAAGGTGAAATTAAATCCAATTAATTATTCCCAAATCAAGCAAGGAAAAAGGGATACTTTTTCGGTGACTCCAGAATATATATAAAAAATCATGTCTACAATATAAGTCTCTTAAGAACATCATAAAGATCAAGTACAAATATTACACTCCCTGACAGGAAGAGGACACTAAAGACCAAGCTGCAAATCACCATTTAGATTTGGCTATCTGACAAAGTGCTCACCTGACTTGGCACCACCCCCTATAACACTAGGCTCTCCAAACCATGGTCATCACTGTGCTCAAGGAAAAAAGGCATCATACAAAGTCTGGTAATAGGTTGCCCTCTATAGTAACTAATCTCGCTCAGCATAGAGAGTACCACACTCTATCCTTAGACTATCTCACTTAGTAGTAATAGCCTACAACTATGTCTTGGAAATGAGATGAAACCCAATATTTGTGTCTCGCTTTACCCTGAAACCATCTCTCTCCTATCGAGTAGTATCTCTCTCTGCTATCAATGTAACAATCTATGCCTTTGTAACCTGTTTCCACTTGATCTCTACAACTAACTATGCACCTCCATCCCCAAGTGGTCGAGGGGGACCTAAAACCTATCCCTGATCCACCTATATCAGATCACCCTGTGCATTGTCCTGTCGAGCCCTGCCAAGCTACTCTGCTAAAAACTCTAGGTGTTGTCTCTCTCTCTTTGTGTTGACTTGTAATGATTTCCCTACTAACTACAAGATCATCGCTAGGATATGCAAATCTCAATGTCACACATCGTGCCTATAACTAATCATAATCAGGTGTAGTACCCAGATCCATGAAGCCCATTGGCCAACCCCATCCAATTAGGGCAAGAGCTCTGAATGAAGCAACATAAACATCTTGATTAACCTACAAACCCTAGAAACAAAACTCTTTAGTGGTTTGACCAAATCAAGCCTCATAAGTATCCAGAAAGGGACCATGTCTCTCTCCAAACTATTTGCAAACCCTATCAAGAAGATACCTCTCCAAAAGAGAGTGTGTGTGACCAATAAACCACCTAGTCTATCTATAGTACACCAAATTATCCTGATCATTAGGCCACACCTCATAGTCCATATATGGTCTCCACACAAATCCTATCATGTCATCAAATACACGATGCTAGTAGGAAAGCTACCAAGTCAATGTATAATATAGAAAATGTCCATAGTGATAAGAATATGAATCCTTAGTAGTACGATCCAATATACCATCAAGCCACATGACTGAGATGTGCCCCTAGGCCCACACATGGAGAAGAGAAACACTGGGGGAAATAGATTTCCCACCCTGATATGCAATCTCATGCATATCTCTATATAGGTCGGCAAGAAGATATGGACTCCATGTGTATCTGGTCCCATGCTTGAACATCTACTCAATGCATATTGCCCCATACCATAGGAAATTGATGGCCTTGCCTATTAGGAACAATGAGCCCCAAAACCAAACCACAAAGAAAGTGAAATAGGATCAACACTGCCAACAAAATATGCTAAATCTATCTTTGACTGCCAAACCTCTAGATGTTTCACACTAAGAATGCAACACATAGCATGGGTGCCCTATCAAATGAAGTACATGTAATGAGCTCTCCATGAATGGGTATGCAGAGGATCCTCCACACATCCTTAAGAGTGATAGTGGCCTCCCCAATAGGTAAATGAAATGAAGAGGTTTCTAAGTGCCACCTCTCCAAAAGTATAGTCATCATCACACTATGACATCAAATGGTTGGTATGTAAAAAATGTACCACAATCTAATAACATCTATAAAATATCATTCTAAAACATTGAAACCCACGATCAAATCGAACAGATCCCATGGTTGTCTCTCCCTTGACTGGAGTGATTAAGGACCACCTATAATCATTCAACCCACAATGTTAAGGATTCAATCTCAAAATGCAAAATGAACCTAAAACGATGAACAAATGGACTTAGGGTTCCAAAAAGTCGAATTGAAAACTTCTATCAAAAGCAATGAAATTTTAGCAAAAGTGATGAACAAAGGAAAAAATGATGAAACTTTTCAAGAGCACAAAATTCAAAATTGAAGAAATTTTGCAAAGGAAAAAATTTACCACAAGAGCGACCAAAATAGTGAAAAGCAATCAAAAGCACAAAAATTGAGCAAGTGCTAAAAAAAATGTTCAAAAGTAGGTCAAAGGTACCAAAGGAGAGAAAGTGTGTAGAAAAATAGCAAAAGCACCCATTTCACAATGAAAAAAGTGCCAAAATCCTAAATCTAACACTTTTGCATAGTTTGACTTAAAGCATTAATTATGAAAAAATGGAAAGACAAAAGAAAAAATCAAAAGGGTACATACTAGGGCATTGACGCCTACAGGCTGACCAAACTCTTGAATTGAGTCCACACAATGTGGGGCACTCCAAATCCTCAACATAGCTCCTCGACAACTGACAAAACAAGAAAATCAGAGGCAAGAAATCACTAACGAATCAAAGTGAAAATGATGTAATTAGAACCCTAATTACCCATTTAAACCCCCTAAAACCCTAATTTTTACTTAGGAAACCTTCCTAGGGTAAAATTAGGAGCTCTCAGGAACATTTGAACAAGCAATGAAAGACCTATAGACTTAATTTTTTGTCCTCTCTACATCAAAACTGAAATAGAATAGTGTTGTGAGCCTGACCTCCAAAGTGACTTTTTCGGTCAACCTCTCAAGGGGGAAGTACATAGTCCTACCATCATTTCCCTAACCGCTGAGGCACAATGGGGCATATAAATTTTTTCAAAAATTGATCTTAACATCATAATCTTTGAAACAAAGCAACCAATAACTTGTCTCAAAGAGGGCAAAATGTATACATGTAAAATTGACCAAACACCTATCGCATACTTTAAATGAAATTTTCACATCATCAACATCATTATCATCAAATATCATTGCATTTCACATCAATGGCATCGAAAACCCTAATTTTTTCTGTCAATTTAATAATACGACATTATTTAATTAATTCACTTTTTCATCAATTTTAACCAATTAAATAAATTTCATTTATTTAATAAAGTCCTAATCTAACACGTTATTCCTCATGATTAATTAAATAATGCTGATTATTTAATTATGTCGCTAATTCACCTTATTCCCCTAAGTCAATTAAATTATTAAATTGTAATAATTTAATTAACTCACATTCCCTCCAAATTTGAATAATTTGAATAAACTATTCAAAACATCTTCAAAAATCAAATCAAACTAATACAACTTTGTTTGCAAAAGTCAAACTCGATTTGCATGTTCAACTCCAAAAGGAATTAATTAATTAAATCAATTAATTAATCATTCTCAACCACTTTCCTAGTTGAGAAAATTATGAATCATTGATTGCTCAATCTATTTCCTGATTGATTGATCTATTTTCTGACAGATCAATCTATTCTTGACGATTCAATCTATATTCCTGATTGATCAATCTATTCCTCAATCACACTAATTGCACAATCTATTTGCACAGATTATGCCCATCTAAATCCTCTCAAGATATTTCGACTATCGATCAAGATATTCTACTACACGATCCTGATCATCCATTTCAAATCACAATTTCTATATAACAAACTTCTTTCCTCAAAAATAAGGATTGAAGAATCAATACAGTTTATGCAACAAAGCAATGCCAAATCAACATCTAAAAAGCTTCAACCAACATCTTTGATCAACATGCATGTTCTTCAAATCTCTCGCATGCAACAATGGAGGCTTCACATTGATACAAGCAACCACATCATTGTAAATACACTCCGAAACGGGATGGGTAATGATTTAGTTTAGTGAATTCATTTATTCTTTCCTTATTTTATTTACATTTCTCGAATTTAGTTTTCTTAAATTAATTTGTTCTTTCTTTATTTTATTTACATTTCTTGAATTTAGTTTTCTTAATTATTCATTTTGTGAGTAATGGGAATAGATCTAGAACATTATTTTGGATTAGATTAGTTTCTATTCACTGTTTTGATCTCATTTACACTTGTAGATTTCCCCCTTATACAAAGGTATGCTCACAAGTGGAAGGAATAAATTTTGAGGAAACATTTGCTCTGGTGGAAAGAATGGAGCCCATTAGGATGTTTTTGGCCTTTACAACACATAAGGACTTCAAGGTTTATCAGATGGATGTGAAGTATGCATTCTTAAATGGAGAGTTAGAAGAAGAGGTATACATTGAACAACTGAAAGAATTTCAGTTATCAAATAATCCTAATATGGTTTGCAGATTAAAGAAGTCATTGTATGGTCTCATGCAATCTCATAGAGCTTGGTATGCAAGACTAGATAGATAGTTGTAGTAGGGATTCAATAAATGTACCTTAGATAACAATCTTTACTTTAAATTTGAGAAGGATCAAATCTTTATTGTGGTTGTGTATGTTGATGAAATAATATTTGGAGGAAATGAAGGTATGTGCAAGGGATTTATAGAAGATATGCAGAAAGAGTTTGAGATTTCTATGTTTGGGGAGATGAATTTCTTCCTTGGGCTAGAAATCAATCAGATAGAAAAAGGGATAATCATTTTTTTGGTTATTTTTCAAGAACCAAGCTAATCTTTAAGGAAGCCTATGGACTTTTCCATTTCCAATTCTTAGCAACCTGAAGGGATTGGCCAACAAAGGAGTGAAAGCAACAATGCTTTTGTGCTACACTTTGGGGATATGAAAGACCTGGGAGGGTGATCCCATAATGTACTTAAATAGCTCTAAACCAAATGACCGAATACATTGCAAATACCAGATAAATTCTCATATAATAGCTCAATAAATGGAATGTATTAAGAAGTTGGCTACTCCTTGAAAAAACTCAACATTTAGAGCATGTGAATGGAGAAACTTAACATAAAATAACAATAGTTGTAATCCATTTGAAAGTTTTCTTATAAAATTGATTTTTTGTTGAATGACCAACAAGATGTAACATGAATACACAACTCAGATCAGTGCCTTAACCTATGAATGGAGTCAATTTCAACACACAAATAATTTGACAACAAAATAATATGTAGCATCATTAAGCTTTGAATATACTGCATTACATCATCGCACTGTTTGTATTCTTTACCATAACTTCTTATAAAGATCCTAGTACTCAACATACATGAACCTATAGCTTCATCCAAGCATTTTCATTAATTCTTTGAATTAAAAGCAAAAACAAAACTACACATCCACTAGAAATCAATGAAGACAAATAAGATAATCCTTGATCATATTATTCATAATCCATGAAATGAGTACAAGAGGAGAAAAACGGTCTTGAATTTGCACCATTTTGTATTCAATTGCTAGTACTATTATTAAAATTACACACATATTGACAGACTCAAAACCAAAGACAAAACTCTAGAATTCCTCTCTGTTTTCTCTTTTACAAAATTCTTTGTGATAAATTAACAAGAAACAAACCCGTACTTTTGGCCTTGAATTCCTTCTTCAAGAAATGAAGGAGAAAAAAAGCTTTGGGCCAGAAAGTACACAAGTCCTATTTCCATTGGAACACTACAACATACATTCCCTTTGCAGTTATATTTGCATTTTAGATGGAGGGAAATGTTATATGGGACAAAACCATTTACATTCATTGATGAAGATCTAGTCCCACCTTTCGAAAGGAACCTTTAAGTTGATGTAGCAATATATACCCATGTTCTCTCAAAAGTTTTTCCACATACTCCCAACATGAATGAAGAAAAGTATTAAAGTGAAGAAAGGCATAAGAGACAAAATACCTTCCACGTCTGCATCCTTCCTAATAAATTCAAATTGGAGAGTGTAGACACCAAAAAATGTCCTAATGAATATCATACATTTGAAACAGGTTCACTAACATCATTTCTTCCTTAGGCCCATTTTGTTTTCACTTCATTAATTAAATTAACCTAGCTAATTTAATTAATTACATCATTTTCATCTATTGGCCTAATTAATTTAATTAGGTTAATTCACCCCCCTTCATGCTAATATTTCATCTCATTAAATTAAATACATCAAAATGTTTAATTTAATTTCCTATGTCTTCCAATTTAATTAAATAACCATAAGTTATTTAATTAAATATCATTTCATCTCTCCCCCATTCATTAAATCATTTAATTTAATGAATAAACCTTTTTTTTCCTCCAAATCCCCAAATTGCATGATTAAACCTTGTTTAATTAGCAATTAAACTAACTTTTCCTATAATAAGGGAATATTCCCATAGAATATTCCTCATCCCCTTTTTGCACAATTAAGAATTTCTTTTAATTTGCAAAATTCCTTTTATCCTCATCCTTGGGAATATTCCAAAATAAAATTCTTATTCCTCCATCATTTGAAAAAGGGATATTTTCACTTGGCTTTTTGAGAAAATTTTAACCTTCAACCTTTTGAACAAGTCACCTTTGACTTGAGTGATCAGGTCAAAAGTGTGTTTGTTTGAGGCAAGTGTGAACCCTTGATTAAATATCATCATGCATTCTCATCTATTGATGAGAAACCATGATCCATGCCTCTCATCTTCTTCATCTTGGACTGTTGATTAATCTTTTCAATCTCAACCCTCCATTTCTCATTTTCTCTCCTATAAATAGGCCACTATTTGGAGACAAATAGATCCATCTTTTTCAGAGAAAACTTATACTACCGAATCTCATCCATCTTTCAATTGCAAACTTATGTTGTTGAACTCACATTCACTCACACTCATATTTCACTCACTTCTAGCTTGTTTTAATTAATCTTAGTTGCATAATAGCTTAGAGAATCCATTAATGGCTTCCATGAATCCATATTAGTTTGTATATGAATTATGGTTTCCATCTTTTAGCATAGCTTTAGCTTAGATTAGCTTAGCATAAAATCATGGTAAATTAGCTAGCATCATGTTCATTTTTAGCATCAAATAGGTTTTCATACATCAATCACAATGGTTTCATCGATTCTCTTCCATATAATTGATTGAAATAGGCTCACTAATCATGGGATTGGGAAAGGGTCATTGTTCCACATCAACACAACACTAATTCCACAATGGGATAAGTTTCAAATGGATTAGAGTATATGTTTTAAAATATTTCATAAATTAGTATTTTAGGTTTTGATAAATGTTTAGTTTCAATTTAATTTGAATGATCTTGTTGAGATTTGAGTATTAGTGGCTTTGTTATGCTTTGATTCTTCATGGATCAAGCATAATTCAACCAATATTGATATCGTTGGTCACATTCTAGTGCTAGGAGGGAAAACCATTGACTTTACATTTTTTAGCTTGAATTCGGTTTGTTTGTTTTTTTAAAGGATACAACAATGCCCAAACTACAAAAAATGATGCTTTCCAAATAGCGTTGCCATATAGCGATGCCAACACAATTTGAAATCCTGACACTGAAGTAATGCACCAATGCTGATTTAAATTTGGCAATGCTTATATAATATGGAGGTATGAAAAAGTTTAAACAATAATGCTCAAATTCATTAACTTCTGATGCCAACAAATTTCAAAATGTGACTCTACTGTTAGCAGCAATGCTAGACCAAATCCCGATGCTATCATGCTCACTATTTCTACTACAGAGCAATGCCCATTTTCACCAGAGCAACACCCATACTTCAAATTGCAATGCTATCGTGTTTAGCAACACCCTATTAGGGTAAGAAATTTTATGCTTATTTTTTTGACACACAATTTAATTTCTTGGATTTATTTGACCACTAATGTGCTTCTGATTGTTTCCTAGTTGTTAGACTAACAGAGTTTTGTAGGTTCAAAGACATGGAGCTAAAGTGAAGAAATTTTTTTCTACCTTAAATTCTATAATTGTAACAAGTGTTTAACGCTTTGAGACAATTATAACCCAACATTCATTCTTTCTTCTTTATGATTTAGGACAACTAATTTTTCATTGGGATTAAAACTTACAATCTTAGGACCAACTAGATTTCAATTGGGCTTAAAAATCATTTTCAAAGTTGGATAAAATTGAACCCTTGTCATTGTTTTTTGGGTTTAAAATGAATGCACATAGTTGGATAAAAATGAAACCTCATCTTATCATCATTTTTTGGGCTTAAAATTGAACAAAGAAACTTCATTTTTCAATTGGTGCTAAATTCATCACTACTTTGAGGGTTTAAAATTTACAACTGTTTGTTATGTTTTTTGAGTAACAACATTGTTAGTGGATGCATGTGCAATTCTATTGTTCCATTTGGAAACCTTGAGAAACATAAACATTCCTTAAGACTTTGAAAAATCACCTCCATCTTTCAATTTGGATTAAAACTGAACCCCTTGTGATTGTGAGGAAAATGCATAGCATGTGTTCTCTCTTTGTTCCTATAAGAAAAGATGATCAAACTAAAAATTTACTTCCTCGCTATTGTTTATCGTTAGATGGCCTGCCTTGGGGAGAAAAGGTACTCACCCCAAGGGAATGACCCAAGCGGTAACAAGCTAAAGCCAAGCTCTTTCGAGTCGCTATATAAAAATATTTTTTTGATGAAAATCATAAAACAATAGGTGTGGATGTGTCATACTGACAAGTGCCACCCTTAGTATCTGTGTGATACATGAAAATATCTTCTTAGGAAGGGACTGGGAGGCCTCAATATTCTCCATGATCTTAAGCAAATCTTTCTATGTGTATGGCCACCTTGAACGGAAGCCCTTATTAAAATCCTTTGTTTAGAAAGCCAAAATCCTAAAATATTTGTTGGTGCAAGGATGGTTGTTCTGAAGTCACCCAACATTCTTACTATTCAATTGTAGAAATAGGAAAATCCTCTTGATCTCTGGATTTTAAGGATTTTGAAATTTGGTGGTCCCAAGAAGTGTGTGTCGAGAAAAGAGGGAGCTAGTGTCACCAAATCTCTAATTTTTTGCATTGTCTAGTGTTTGGAGAAATCCAAGTGGGGACTCAACAAGTATAGCTATTTCTAACCTAGGATTGTACATGATTGTGAGTTAGTTTGACACCTTTCTTGGTTCCAAAACAATACAAAAAAAAATTCACTATCTTGCTCAAAATTTCAAACACTTTGGTTTAAATATGGACCTCTTGAGTTAGCCTTGATATTACTACTTGTCCTAAGGATTTATCCTTGGAGATTTCTAAATATCTTGACATTAATCTCAAATCCATATTTCCCAAAGAAAACATAGGCAATTATGGCTTTAATCTAATGATTTTCATGAAATGGACATTATGAAAGTTATGATGTTTTTGACATAAACATAATCAAGACAAGTGTTTGTGGTAAAATCAATTCACTTAAGCAATATAAATTGAAAAATGAACCCCACATGACTATTTTGAGACCGATTTCTCACGTTGAACAACCTAATCTTCCAGGTGCTATAATTCAACCAAAATTTGAACTCATTAATGAAGAACAAACCAATCTTATTAGTAGTTTGAGAAGCTTCACTTTTGAAACAAAAGAGACAAACACCCATTGGAGAAACACAAAAACCATTTTAGACAAAGAAGAACAAGCTGATATTGAGGCTAGAAGGACCACATTACCACTACCCACGTGGCAATAAATATCTTCCTTTCTTCCATAAACTTGAACTGTTTGTAAATGATCTCACACAAAATCAGGATCCCTAAGGTAAAGTCTACATATTATCATTTTAGACTTAGGCATCTCACTCCAAAAGCTCTCAAGAAACACCTTTAGCACTTCACAAAAATAGAGACAAGTTGGTAGCAAAATTTTATAGACACGCTTCAAGGTATAGTCCAGAATTATATGCATTCTTTTGGAGTCAAAATCCTAATCTTTTTACATTATATAAAACTCCTATAAATGATTCATTGCACAATCCAAATCCATAGAGGAAGATCTCCATCCTTTCACTGCAAATGTAGGTATCATACTACACAGTTTAGTAGGAAGTGGGCTTCAATACTCTATCAAAATTGTTACACCTTGATAATAAAATTTTATGCTCGAGCTAGGAGGGCCTGAATAAGTTTAAACATTCCCATTCATCCTCTCATCTAGGTCAACATTGGATCTTTAGGATTTGAACATTTTAGAGGTCTAGCATCATTCTCACTACCTTGGTCTTGTAAAAACAAAGGGTCACTTTAAAGTCAACATTGGGTCAAACACCTCACTCACCCTTTTAACAAATTTCATCTTTCACTTCATCCAACTTTGCCAAATTTTGAGTACGCCAACACTTTGTGACTTAAACATCAATCAAACCAACTGCTAACTTAGCTACTTTTTATGTGAAATGTATCATTTTCCATGAACTTAGAAAAGTTAGTTATCATCCTTGAACTTGTTCATCTTGAAGGTCATGAGTCTACCCTAAAGATTTGAAAATTCATAAACATCCTTTATCTTAACATCAAAACATCATAAGTAAGTCAAAAGTGTTGTTCCAAAATGTTTACAAAGGTCACTTTCCACATCACCCATATTTTCATCCCCCATTATCATCATTTCTCCCAAAAGACTTAGATCATCCCTTTTACCTAGATTTGTGTCAATTAGAGACTTCAAACATCAAAAATTACAACAAAACTCTCCTGCAGGTGACACAAAATTCATGGTAAAGATAAGATCACAACACAAGAGAATAATGGAGAAAAAAAAAGTTACATTCACCTCAAGTGATCCAAATCCTTTAGAATTTGATCCAAGGATTCAGGTTACACCATCACAACAACCTTCATCACCATTAGGACCATATGAGATAGAAGATGTCACCAACAACCCATTTGAATTCACTAGGAAGGAAATGATGGAACATCAAGCCTTTGAAAATGTATCTCCTATCTCCCCAACATTTGTGGCACATAATTTAACGCAAGTCTTCACAACCCCATCACTAGGGCTAAATCAGACCTACATTCCCAATATTGCAATAATCCTTGCTAAAGAATTTGGAAATTCTCTTTCATTTGAAAAAAGTACACTTGTGGGAACACTTGAAACCAATCCTCCATCTAACACAACCACTTGGACACCTAGCTTTGGTGCTCCTCCCATTCCTGAAGATCCTAAGAAAATATACACACCTCTTGATCTTCATTACTCAATCATGACTTCAACATATTAAGGGAATCCTTCTTCAACTGCATCCATGAGTACCACAAGTGTTCCTACCATTACACAAAGTAGTGTAGATTAGATATCTAAAAAAAAACATACAAGGGTATAACAATACCACACCACAAAGTCAACCCTTGAAGTAAATAGGGACATCCATACCCAATCCTTCATTGGGTTCATCCATACCATTGGTTTCACAAAACACATCCACACCACCCACCATCAATCCACCTCAAAATAATCCCTAAGTTACAAGTCCTGTCAATTTAGGAAGTACCTTTATTAAAAATCCCTTGTTTACATCTTTGGCACAAGGAAATCCTCAAAACATGGGACAAGGAAATATTTTCAATCAATGGACTCAAGGTCCTAGTGTGTCATTTCCATTGCAAAATTTAATGACATCATCCCCATCTTTTCCCACAGCCCCCTTTACTATTTCAAATCAATAGAGACCTCAAACATACATTCCTCCACCTCATTATACCATCTTACAAGGAATGTTGAACCAAGGGAACCCTCTACCTCTCATTAGCAATCCATTAACCACTCAAAACATCAATATCCATAATCCTTCACAGTTGTCTCAACAACCACCTAATCCCACATTGCAAGCACATGCCTTAGCTTTATAGCAAGCTCAACAAGCCTATCAACAAGCCATCCAACAACAGTAACAATAGCAAGCAGCCTTAGCAACTAAACAAGAAACCTTAGCACAACACCAACATCAAGCTCAACAAGTAGCCTTAGTACAATAACAACATTAAGCACAACAATCAACCTTAGCACAACAACATCGATAACAACAACAAGCAACCTTAGTGGTTCAACAAGAAACTTTAGCACAACAAGAAGATTTATTATCACACTAACAACAACAGGTCTAATAGCAAGCCCTAGTGGCACAACAACAACATCAAACTCAATAGAAAGCCTTACTAGCTCAACAGTATGCCAAACAACAACAACAAGGTTCCTATTATAATCCTCAATAGAACATCGTCAATCCAAAAACATTAGGAACATATACATAAGTAACCTAATCATCTTTAAAAAATATCACACTATCATACACCCCATACAACTCATCAGTCATCCCATTGTATGTTCCTCCACCTAAACCACAAGACAATCTAGCATCACAATTGAAATTACTCTCACAAGAAATGCAAGACCTTCACATGGGAAAGGTAAAGAAACCCCATTCACAAAACTTGTGTCCTTATCCATTTGATCAAAACATAGCAATGATACCATTCCCTCCTGGTTTTGAAATCCCCAAATTTGATAAATATAAAGGGAGAGGAAGTCCCGTGGACCATATCAAATAATTAACATCATATGCATGGAGGTGGATTACAATGATTCATATCTAATGTGCCTCTTCCCTCGAAGTTTAACATGTCATGCTATGGATTGGTTTTCTCATCTTCCTCCTGGTATCAAATTTTTTCAAGAAATCACTAACAAATTCATCAATCACTACTCCTTCAATCTTGACATGAACGTCAGTCTAGAAGAACTATACACTCTTAGAAAAAATCAAGGAGAAACCTTCACTAACTTCTTGCAAAGATGAAAAAAAAGAGATAATAAAAGCAAGTGTCCTCTTCCCGACAAACAAGTGGGAATTATCATAGCCAATCTAAATCCAAATATGTCATTCCACTTGAAAATGCAGTGCATCAAATCATATGACAAACTTTTTCCTAGAGCCCTTAACATCGAAAGAGCTCTAATCTCACAAGGAAATACTCAAGCTTACAAAGATAATTTTCCTTCAACAAGTTCAAATGAGAAATCTCATGTCTGGGCTAAGAAAAAAAATGTAATAGATGATGGTGTTGTAGATGCTAAGGTCATACTAAGTGCTCCTAGACCTAATAACAATCAAGTTGCTAACATCCAACCAACTGTGCAACAAACAACACCTCCTCAAAAAAATCAAATAAATAACACTAACATGCAACAAAGGAAAACCACAAGTACACACAACTATCAGAACCCATCAAAATGATCATGAAGAAACTAGTAGAGTCAAATTTGATAACACTTCCCAACTTTGAAAACTACCAAGAACCACAAGAGAAACCATCCTAGTACAACAAGCGCGATCTTTGTGATTTTCAAAAAATCAAAGGACACAAGACAATAAATTTCATGAAACTTAAGAACATCATCCAATACCTCATAGAGAATGATACCATATCTATTGAAGTACCAACTGGAAATCAGGATCTTAAGATATACAAGAACCCTATGCCAGATCATAACAAAGAAAACAACAATGACAAAGCTAAGGATTACACAAATATGCAACATAGCTATTCCAATGTAGTTACCTCATATGATAACATTATCATTGTTTTCTCCATCAAAGGAGCTAGTACAAAGTGTGGAGTCACCACCCGATGTGGAAAAATAACTGTTCAAGGAGTCCCATCTCAATCTAGGATACAACCTACTTTTCCCACATCTAATCCTAGCAAGTAAAATCTTCTAGATCAACTTAAGCAGACGCCCACATAGATATCTATCTTGGAACTCTTAAATCTATCCCCTACACATAGGGAAATATTGGAGAAAGCCTTGTCAGAGTCATCGATTCCCAAGAATATTGATACTGATTAGTTTCAAGCTATGGTAGGCCACATCACCAACCATCTTCTCACCTTCTCCAAGCAAGACCTACCATCACAACCATCTATTAACCATGCTTTACACCTTGAGGTTGTCATTCATAAAAACAAGGTCAAAAGAGTCTTGGTAGATGGAGGTGCTGGTCTGAACATTTTTACCCTTCAGTTGATCAAAAATCTAGGCTATTCAGAAGATACTATTAAGAAGACAAAGAGTACCACTATAAGGGCATATGATGACCAAGAACGGGTATCACAAGGAATCATTGCACTTCCAAATCAAGTTGGACCTCTTATTGTAGAAATTGCATACCAAGTGCTTGATCTTGATCTTCCCTATAACATCTTGCTTGGCCAATCCTGAATCCATGCTCTATAAGTTGTAGCCTCGACTTATCATCAGTATGTGAAGTTTCCTTTCAAAGGAATAGAAATCACTATTCATGGAAACCTTAAGCCTTTTTACTACTATAAAAGTCTTGAAGCCAAGTTATATAAGATTTCCCAAATACCCAAGAATGATGAAGGGCCTACACCGTAAAGCTCTTTTGTTGACCCAACATCCCTAGCCTCTACCTTAGCAGCAAAAATACCCCTTGTGGAAAGTATACCCGATGTGAAAGCAGTAATCTTGGATGATGGTTGTGGGAACTACAAGCTATTGAAAGACAACTTTGTCTTAGGAGAGTTACCTATTACTCCTTAATCTCACAGGAAACCCATAGCTAGCACAAAAGAACCCAAAACCATCAAGATGAATGACTTGTTCCTATTCTTCCCATGAAAGATGATAAAAAAGGCCTACAACTCATGCAGAATTGGGGATATAACAAAAAAAAAGATTTAGGACAGAATGATAGTGGTTTACTAGAACCCATCGTTCCTAAGAAATGAATAAAGAATCTTGGTTTGGGTTGTACTACTAGTAAGGTCACAATTATTGGCAAAGGTATTTATGCTAAACAAGCTGAGGCTTCCTCTTGGTCACCTACATCATGTGATACAACCTTAGATGACCTATTTGAGAACAACATCCTCTTTATGATATCCATAACATCCTTTGTCTCAAGGAACCAACCAATGAAAATACGCCTAGTATACCTGCAACTTATTGACATGGACCAACAAGGACCACCAATTCTAGATTTATTCAAAAATGATGAAGTGATCTTAGAATTCATGGGACTTTAGGATAACTTATCATGGGAAGATCACAAAGTAGGCTTTGACATAGAGCTAGATATGGGGGCATACTATGGGGAGATGATTGAATCCTTCAGTCACAAAATAAACAAAATGCAACTAACATGCAAATCTCTAAGTTAAAACCACACAGTGGTACTTTCTGATCCTAAAATAGTAAAAACAAAAGACACATCCGATGGTGAAAACCTCTCTAAGGAGCCCAAGGATGAGGGATCCAATCTCCCCCTTAGTGCAATGCATCCAGAGAAGTCAGTGGTACTAGCAGAAAAGGCCACACCAATCAATGTGGGTACTGAAGAAGCACCTCATATCACTTTTTATGCTAAATCCTTGTTCGACAAAGAGAAAAAGAACCTGGCAGCTTTCCTGAAAGAGAAAATAACCAAATTTGCATTGTCATACATAGATATGACATGCCTTGATCTAGATGTGGTTGCACATCACTTAGCAGTCTATCCTAAAGCTAAGCCTGTTAAGCATAAATTAAGAAAGATGCACCCTAAGATAGCACTTTTGGTCAAAGTGGAGTTGCAAAAGCTTCTTGATGTTGGTTTCATCCAATTGATAGATTATCTTGAGTGGGTTTCAAACCTAGTACTAGACTCAAAACCCATTGGGGGCATCAGAATATGCACTAACTTTAGAGACTTAAACAAAGAATGTACGAAGGATAATTTCCCTCTTCCTAACATTGATCTAATTGTGGACTTAACAACTACGCATGAAATGCTACCACTCATGGATGGTTTTTTAGGCTACAATCAAATCATAATCACCAAGGAGGATCAACATAAAACTGCATTCACTTGTCCACAGGGAACTTATTGCTGGAATGCAATGCCATTTGGGTTAAAGAATGCAAGAGAAACCTATCAAAGAGCCATGACCCTCATCTTCCATGACATGATCCAAAAAATAGTCAAATATTATGTGGATTATATTTTAGAAAAATAAAGAAAAGTGAGCACATACAAGTCTTAGGACCTATCTTTGACAGGTTTGAATAATACAAGGTTAGACTGAATCCAAAAAAGTGTGTTTGGGGTCACATCAGGGAAACTTCTTGGCTTTATTGTCTCACAAAGAGGGATTGAAATTTATCCAATGAAGGTAAAAGCCATCCTATACATGGAACCACCACAAACACTAAAATAGATGAGAGTATTACAAGGAATACTGTAGTCTATCAGAAGATTCATAACACAACTATAAGATAAAATCCACCCCTTTTTGCATCTTATCCATAAAGGGATAACCAATAAGTGGGATGAGATGTTTGATAAAGCTTTCAAACAAATAAAAAATTATCTACTAACACCTCTAGTACTCATTCCACCAATACCAAACAAGCCTTTGATCCTGTATATCTCAGCAACACTATGAGCTCTTTTAGCACAACATGATGAAAACAAAAAGGAAAGGTCCATCTACTACATCAATAGAACCTTGGTGGGCTATGAGATGAACTATTCACCCATTAAGAAAGCATGTCTTGAAATTTTTTTTGCTTCACAAAAGTTTAGGAACTACATGTTTCCACATCAAATCAAGCTCATTACAAAAATCAATCCCTTGAAATACCTGTTATCCAAAGCAACTCTCACAGGACGAATGGCTAAATGGGTGATGATCTTAACAAAATTTGACATAGAGTATGTGGAGCACAAGGAAATCAAAGGGAAAGTGATCACAGACCAACTAGAAAAAGCACCTATCTATGTTGAGAACCCTCCAATATCTGAGTTCCTTGATGAATTAGTGTTTCTTATCAATCTCACAGCTTAGTGGAAGATGTACTTTGATGGATTGTTTACACAACATGGCTCTAGAGTAGGAATTCTTTTCATCACCCTTGAAGGAGATTGCATCCCAAAGTACTATAGGCTATCATTCCCTTGCACTAACAACATTTTTGAGTACAAATCCCTAATCATAGGTCTGAGGATAGTAGTTCAGTGGAAGATTCAAGAAATGAAATTCTATGGTGACTCACAGTTGGTTATCAACCAAGTCAACGATAACTATCAAACCAAAGACAACAAGCTCAATCCTTACAAGAAGATGGTGGAGAATCTCAAAAATATTTTCATAGACATAACTTTTGAGTAGATTCCCCACATGAACAATAGAGTAGCAGATGCCAAGGCAACAATTGGATCACTGTTAGACATGTCAAACAATGTCCTCCAATGTGAATTCTTGGTAGAACAACTTCTCATACCAACTTTCAAAATCCTTGAATCTGAATTCACGTGTGTCATTGTTGGCCCTGGATCCCCATGGTACCATGATATATTCACTTACTTAAGTAGAGGAACTCTCCCATCGGATATCACCCCAAACCTTAAAAAGACCTTTGTTAAAAAGGAATCTTGATTCTTGATCCTAGGTGATACCCTTTCCTGATGAAGCATTGAAGGGACATTACTGTGATGTCTTAACCAAGAGGAAGCCTTAACCACTTTAACAAAAGTACATGATGGTATATGTGGGTCCCATTCTAGTGGTATGACATTAGCTAAGAAATTGTTGAGGATGGGGTACTATTGGCCAACCATGGAAAAGGAAGCTTATCAGTATGTACATAAGTGTATCCAATGTCAATAACATGGAGATATGATTCATGATCCAGCTCAAGAATTGCAGCCCATGATCACACCATGGCCATTTTCATAGTGGGGACTTGACCTCATAGGAAAAATCACCCCAACCTCATCCAATGGCCACAAGTTTTTCATAACTACCATTGAGTACTTTACTAAGTGGGTTGAAGCTATTCCTTTGACCTACATAACAAGGAAACAAATTGCAAAGTTATCCTGAATTACCTTATTTTCTGTTATGGTGTTCCTCAAACTCTCATATTAGATAATGGAACCCCCTTTAAAAATCAGGATGTGAAAGAGCTGTGCCAAAGATTCAATATCCAACACTAATTCTCTACCCCATATTATCCCCAAGGAAATGGAAAAGTTGAGGCTAAAAACAAAACTATCTTCAAAATATTGAAGAAAAAAGTTAATGAAGTTGGTCATGACTAGCATCTGCAATTAAATCCTGCTCTCTGGGCTTATCGAACTAGTAACCAATAGGTGCAATCCATTTTTCCCTGGTCTATGGATTAGAATCCATCCTAACTATTGAGGTTGAGCCCCCATCATTATGAGTTTCATTATAGAGCCTGATAACTAAGGAAGAATACAAAGTGTCTCGACTGAATGAGCTAGAATTCCTGGATGAGCATCACCTTGATGCCCTCAATCACTTGCAAGTATATAAAAAATGACTAAAATGGAGCTATAACAAGAGGATCAAATGTCAGTCTTTCCAAGTAGGGGATCTTGTCCTAAAGTAGAATCAGAAGAATCTTCTAGATCAAGACAACAAAGGAAACTTTGAACCTAACTGTTTGGGTCCCTTTATCGTCACAACAAGCTATGGATCAAGAGCATACAAACTGTCAATCCTTGGAGGTGAACCCTTGTAGAAGCCAACTAGAAACTTGCATATCAAAAATATTTATGCCTAATCTTGAAGGGTGTAAAATCATAAAATATAAAAAAATCATAAAATAATCAAAATCCAAAAAAAAAAAGGGAAAAATATTGAAAAAAGTAAAGAAAAGAATCATCGTCTAGTGAAAACCACTTTGGTGGTGCTTTGGGAAAGTACCTTGGTGAAAACCTAGAAAATAGGTGCCTTGCATAAATAAAGTACCTCCATCTATTTGTCCTATCATTCTTTGTGTCTCCATTTATCCCTCATCTACGTCCTTATCATGGCTTGACATTGTGAGGTATCATGAACCATTTTAGTACTACTTGGTGTATTCCAAAGGTCAATCTTTCTTTCCTTTATCAAAGTAGTCTAACATGCCACACTGGGGGAATTTCGTTGTGAGTAACATTGGGTTCTTGTATATCTTGAGGTCATCGAAAATATTATCTTGAAAATCCCAAAAAAAAATCATAAAATATTATCTATTGAAAAATCCAAAAACATTGGAAAAATCTTGTACAACTAAAATCCAAAAACATTCAAAAAATTGTAAAGGAAAAATCCAAAACATCTAGAAAACATAAAAAAAGCTAAACAGGTCAAACATCGAAAATCAAAAAAATAGTCCCCTTATTGAACTACGTTGTCTTTGAGCTTGATTGTAGGAAAGGCCATCATTGATGTGCCCTCGAGACACCCTAGGTCAATACTTTAGGATTCCATCATAATAAACTGGCATCTTTCATTTGTTCATATCTTCATCTTGTAAATCGGTTGAGTCAGTTGAACTACATGGTCTCTGCGTGTATAACGTAGGCAAGGCTTATCTTTTATCAGCCCTCGAGACCCCTAGGATAGGTCTTTAGATTAGGTTCTTGGTTGAAAAAATATTGAAAACCCCAAAACATTTGTAAAACTTAGAAAATCCCTAAACATTTGTAGAACTCTTGAAAATACAAAAACATCCAAATATTCAGAAAACACAAAAACATTCACAAAATGGAAAACAAAAAACAATAGAAAACATTCAAAAAGACCTAAAAAATCCTCAAAACATTAAAAAAGGCCCTAAATAGCCTCAAATATCCCAAAAGACCTAAACAACCTCAAATAACTGAAAACACAAAAACATTCATATAAACTTTCAAAAAGACCAAAAATAGCCTCAAAACATCTTCAAAATACCAAAAAAATTGAAATATTCTAGAAAATCCAAAACCATCCATCCCATCTTGCTTTCACCCACAATAAACCTTCACCCATAATAAATCGATCGTCACCTTCAGCCTTTGGAAAAACAAGTAGAAAGCAAACATGGCAAGTCATATAGTGTGAACCTAAGTGTTAAAATCTAAAGTCTAAATCAAAGGTAAATATGTTAGTGAATTTTATATTAACGAATCATCTTAGCATCATCATCCCAACATCAAACAACCATTTGATCAACATGTCCTAGGATGTATCCTTCCTGCGATGGAAATTAGTATCAGACATCACCTTAGCTAAACTTAAACTAGGAAAGAGGTATGGATAACACTGATTGTTTGTCTTTGATCTTCTCTTATGATTTATCTTAATGACCCATTCTGAGGACCTCTTGATGATGTCTATCAAAATGATTTAGAGAGAAAGGAATGGGTCATCAATCATTATCTTTTTCTTTCTATGCTTGTGGATACTCTTGTAAAATAATCTTGGCACATACTTGCTTAGTTGTGTGTGGGAAGGTCATTTAGGGAATGTTGTTGACTATTGCATATGTTTTGGTCCAATGTATCCTAAGCTTCTGACTTGCATTCCACTTAGGTTTCCATATGTTAATATGTGAATAGGAACTATCCTATCTGCTTGTTGAGTCAAATTCCATTACACTAGATACAACGATGTCCTAGTTATCAATACCTTGACGCATTGTGTCTATGTGTTATATCAAAAAAAAGGAACGATGAAAAATCCCAATCCTGAAGTGTGAGCATATCATCCTCTTGCATTTCATCCTAATTTTGTATTGTCTCGCCACCATCTTTAACAGAGTCTTGATGGATCATGGACTTGTTGGATATTTTGAAGCAATCATCAAAATAAATGGTCATTCATTCTTTATTCTTCTATATTCTCTCTGTGCTAACTTGGTATCATGACAGTCAACAAAAACATCATCAATGCATCCATCTTGCATCCACAAACCATCAACATACATGCATCTCATAATCAATGCATATCATGTCATACATCTTGCATTCTCATTTGAATTCTAATGAATAATATAGATTTGTTATTCTAAGCATCTTAAATTATTGCATCACATATCATACACACACATATCATAAGCATTTTCATCCATACATCCACATGCATATATTTTCATCATAAAATGCATAGAAAATGAAAAAAAGAAATATATTTGCATCACATATCATTCATTCTGTAGCATATCGTGAAAAGATAATGAAAAAGAGCATAACATTGCATCCATCCATCTCATGTACCATCACATATCACATAGGAATAAATAAAATGCATCCATACATGGTAAAGTATAAGCATCCATATCATATTTATCCATACATGAAATAAGGTAAACACATCACATCATGAATCATTCATATCCATATCATATATATATATAAATGAATGTCATGGTACAAAATTTGGATCAATGTATGTATATCAATGATAAATACAAATATCCATGAGGCTATAAAAAAGGAGCCCATGAATGTATATATGTGGTAAAGAATGGGGAATTTTTTTTTAAAAGTGTCTATGCATAATAGCTAGCCCTGATGGATGCTACCCCCTCTAGTCTGCCTCTCAGGCTGATCCTCTGCTCAAGACCATGCATCACTACGTTGCAAAAAATTAGGCTATCTTAGTGTCACTGGTGTATCACGATGATAATGTTTCCTATAATATGCAACCTTTGTAACTTCCTCCCAATATAATCTAGCTGACACTATCCGACCATGAGTGGCCACCACCATTGCCTCAATCTGCTACCACCGGGCAACCTCCTAGTGTCTCTCTCTAGTCACATCCTGTACTCACTATAACACCTAATCTCTCTTAGCTATTAGGGAAACCTCCTATTGTCATGCTTTATCTCACTCAGCAGTAATACCCAAAATATGCTTGTGGGCCTGATCCCAGTCACTAGTCAATATCTGCACCTGTTGCTGCAACTGTTGTATCTGTGCATCCCTTGCATCTAGTGTTGGTGGTGGTGTTGGCTGAGGCTGTACATGTGGCTGAACCTAAGGAGGCTTCTATATAATCAATGGGGACCTCAAAATTGGACCATCCTGGCCATCCTAGCCACCCTATCCTTTGCCTCTCCCTGCTCATCTGCCTCTAGGTCTCCATCTAGGAGGTATAATTTTTTGGATCTATTAGCCGTTAGGGAGGAACGAACAACACATCATATGTAGGTATAGTTTGTGTCACTGCCTGTACCTTATCATAGGTCCAGGGCTAAGCCACCAACTGGCTAAAGCTCTTGATGGTCTTGGGAGCTCAGATAGTCGGTCCAAGTGTGGGAACCTCTCAGGCTGAACTCACAAAAATTTCCCTGTATCTGTGATTAGGTCTGTCCTGAATCTCTCTAAACTGTCGAGCTACCCTATCTGGTAGATATCTCTCAATGATGTGTTTCTCATGACCCTACATATATCGGGTCTATCTAGCAAAGTAGAACTACTGAATATCATAAAAAAAGGGTGGCATTTGAAGCTAGGGTTGCTAGCGAAAAAAATTCATATAATCAATTACCCATCGCCAATATGGGAGCCCAATCTATCTAGTATGACTTGGGGTAATGGAAAATTTGTACCTCCAAATGACAAGATCATCTAGCTCCATGTCTTCCATTTGAACAATAGATCGAAGCACAAAAATGTGCTCCCACAACCAAATATGTAGTAGAGTCACCCTTGCACCAATTGCTCTCCCATCACAATAAAAAAATCATGTAAATCATGATATAGGGAGGTTAGCATTATGGGCCCCCACACAAAAAGTGTCCTCCTTTGTAGCATGCAATGCCATGCCAAGCCCCATCCTAGGCTAAATCCTCTGCTATGTCTATTTGAAGCCATCAAACCTAAAATAATGGATGTGATAATCAATCAGAAGGTCAACACATGACCTATATATGACTCTAGGTCGATTTGTGATGTGGATAAAATAATATGATCCATCTCCATGACCTCAAGGCAGACGTAAAATATGGTGTCAGCATCATAGATCACATGATCTTCATGAATCAACAAATTAAGGATCCACCAAACATCCTCCAAGGTCACCATTGCCTCACCTGTCGGAAGGTGGAAGGATGAGGTCTCACTATGCCATCTCTCATATAGGACAATCATCATCACTAGATGTGTCTGAATCATAGGGGAATACATGACATAACAGAGGCCAATATCTCCTAGGTGCTCCTTGCATAACTCTGACATATCATCCAATCTCTCTAACATGATGGGCCTATGCTCTAACGACATTAGTGGAAAGACCTCCTGCACCCACGAAGCACATGATATTAGAAAATCGAGGAAATTTGAGTCAATTTGAAATTTATAGCTCAAAGATCACAAAAGCATATATGTTTTCAATAGCCTCGCTATATTCAAATTTCAAATTGTGACGCCCAAAGCATTTAAAATTATAAATCGTAACATGTGTCGCCAAACAAATTGGCATCACATTTTAACCTTTAGCAAACCCTAAACCTAATTTCTAAATCGACTGAAGCATCACTAAACAAGCATGTGTCACCCTTTAAAATTAGAAACCTAATTTTAAATCATGACTAGCGTCCCCATATACATATGCATCCCTATAATTCATTTCAGTGTCGTTGATTTCAATTTGGGCGTTGCTATATAGTGACGCTGCCAAAGTTTGAATTTCAAAGCATAATAAATGCATCAAAAAGTCAAATTTCAAAACAAATTTGGAGTTGCATACAGGTGGTCTTGCACCTAGAAGCCGTTGGAACTATCGAACTCAGTTGGAGATGTGTCTGGGAAGCTCTTAGTGTGCCATTTCATTAGAGGGTCAGAGCTAAAAATAAAAAGAATCTCTTAAGTGTGAATGCACAAATGAATTGAAAGTGACCCTTCTTGGCTTATTTAATCTAGAAAATTAGGGTTTTTCCCCTAATTTCACCTTCAAGATGGGGATTATCATCATTTTCACCAATTTTTCCAAAGTGGACCTAATTTTGCATCATTTTTTATATTTTTGGCATAATTCTTGCATCCTGGAGCCTTTCTCGACCCTCGGGGCAACTTTTTCACCTTTATCAAGAAATCAACCCAAAATTCAAAAATTCTGCCCGATTTCTTGAGGGGGGAGGGAGTCAACTTTATCCTTCCACCGAGGCATCTAAAAAATTAGATTTTTTTTATTTTTTGATTTAGCGAATAGTTTTAATTTGAAAAGCATCAATCTTTGAACCGAAGCAGTAGGTACCTCGCTTCAAGGAGGGGAAAAATGTCCTATTCGATATCATACATTCGAAACAGGTTTACTAACATCATTTCTTCCTTAGGCCCATTCTATTTTTGATTCATTAATTAAATTAACCTAGCTAATTTAATTAATTGCATCATTTTCATCTATTGGCCTAATTAATTTAATCAGGTTAATGTAGACATGCAAAATTCACATTATGCATTCGATCAGATTCGGTCAAATTAGCTCTTACACTAGGCAAATTCATCACTTTCATCCATTCATTAAATAAGTTCATTTATCAAATAAATCTTAGCATTCAACCTTCATCCTGCATTATCCATTTAATTAAATAAATCAAAAATCCATTTAAATCAAATCTTAAATCATTTTCCATCCTTTTCTGATTTAAATAAATCAATTATCAAAGTCCAAAAAAGTCAAATCAGTTAATCAGCATTAAATCAGCATAATCATCATTAAATTAATCTAATCCTAATCTAATGCTAATCCCATCCCACTTGCATTATCTAGACCTAGCCACTTGCACAATAAATCAATTTTATTGATTTATTAAAACAATCATTTTCCCTCAACATGACAAGTCAAACAGGGCATTTATTGCTCTCCTTTCTTGTCCCCCTCTCAAAATTTATTGCAAATTTGAATTCAAAATTTCCCCCTCTTGGGCACTCTTCCCAAATCTTGCACACACATTAACTAATCACATGATGACAAGTGTCCTCAACTCATTGGCTTGTTTTTGATCCCACATTGGTCCCTCTTCAACAATCTTAGCATTTGAAATCTTCAAATAGAGGCTTCAACATTGAGCAAATCCTTCACAATCTTCACAATCTTCACAATCTCCACAATCTTTATGCAAAGTCACTCTCTTCACATGGGGAACTGATTTTGTTCATCCACTTCACAATCTTCATCTACATCGCATGCAAGGTCACCTTCTTCATTGGAGAAATGATCTTGTCTATCATTATCATTAGCTTATCTAAAGGGGTTGGGAAAGGGCTACTTTCCACATCAAAGTAGCACCAATCCCCCTATGAGATGGTGTTTGAGTAGTTTAGGAATAAATGTCATGCTTATGTTGCTTATGATTTTATGTTAGTTTGATGTCGTTATTTCCTTTATGCTTGCTCAATAATTTCATAGGGAGAGGGATTATCTCATTTGTTCAACATTGATAAATTTATGCCATAGTTAAATCATCCCCCTTCATGCTAATATTTCATCTCATTAAATTAAATACATCAAAATGTTTAATTTAATTTCCTATGTCTTCCAATTTAATTAAATAACCATAAGTTATTTAATTAAATATCATTTCGTCTCTCCCCCATTCATTAAATCATTTAATTTAATGAATAAACCCTTTTTTTCCTCCAGATCCCCAAATTGCATGATTAAACCTTGTTTAATTAGCAATTAAACTAAATTTTCCTCTAAAAAGGGAATATTCCAATGGAATATTCCTTATCCCCTTTTTTGCACAATTAAGAATTTCTTTTAATTTGTAAAATTCCTTTTATCCTCATCCTTGGGAATATTCCAAAAGCATATTCTTATTCCTCCATCATTTAAAAAGGGATATTTTCACTTGGCTTCTTGAGCAAGTTTTAACCTTTAACCTTTTGAACAAGTTACCTTTGACCTGTGTGAACATGTCAAAAGTCTGTTTGTTTGAGGCAAGTGTGAACCCTTGATTAAAGATCATCATGCATTATCATCCGTTGATGAGAATCCATGATCCATGCCTCTCATTTCCTTCGTCTTGGACCGTTAATTAATCTTTTCAGTCTCAACCCTCCATTTCTCATTTGCTCTGCAATAAATAGGTTACTATTTTGAGACAAATGGATCCATCTTTTTCAAAGCAAACTTATGTTGTTGAATCCCATCCATCTTTCAATTGCAAACTTATGTTGTTGAACTCACATGCACTCACACTCATATTTCACTCACTTTTAGCTTATTTTAATTAATCTTAGTTGCATAATAGCTTAGAACATCCATTAATGGCTTCCATGAATCCATATTAGTTTGTATATGAATTAGGGTTTCCATCTTTTAGCATAGATTTAGCTTAGATTATTAGCAATAGCATAATTAGTTCATTCTTAACATAAAATCATGGTAAATTAGCTAGCATCATGTTCATTTTTAGCGTAAACTAGGTTTTCATACATCAATCACAATGGTTTCATTGATTATGTTCCATATAATTGATTGAAATAGGCTCACTAATCATGGGATTGGGAAAGGGTTGTTGTTCCACATCAACACAGTACCAATTCCACAATGGGATAAGTTTTAGATGGATTAGAGTAGATGTTTTAAAAGATTTCATAAATTAGTATTTTAGGTTTTGATAAATGTTTAGTTTCATTTTCATTTGAATGATCTTGTTGATATTTGAGTATTAGTGTCTCTATTATACTTCAATTCTTCATGGATCAAGCGTAATTCAGCCAATACTGATATCATTGGTCACAAAGAGGAAACAATATTTTGACATTACTTTATTAAAGGCCTAATCTATACTGGTTCTAGGCCATGTATTTTTTTCTCCCATTTTTTATTCACTATTGTTTGTTATGAAATAACTTGCACAATAGAAGAATATGATATGAAATATGCTACAAATACTTGATAATAACTGAGAATAACAAGCCACTTCAAGGGGGAAAACCTCCAAATATCTCTAATGAGAACACACTTCACAGTTGATGATGAAATAAGACTCACAACCTCCTATATATACCTATTTATGCCAAGGACATCACCTAGGCTGACTTAGACACACCTATATAAGACTTAGGCCAATCTAAACAACTAAATAACAATATACTAATGATAATATGACTTAATAGAGAGTTAAGATAGCCACAAGCTGACTATTCATAACCCGATGTACAATAATATTAAGGGCGTAGCATGCCCCCCTTCTTTAAAGAAGCATTGTCCTCAATGCTAATCAAGTTTGGAAACTTTTGAATGAAATCCTCATCTTCCCACTTGGCATCTTCAACTGGTAACTTCTTCCATTGGATGAGATACTTAGTGATAGTTCTATTCCTCAGCTTCTTTGTGCATGTTTGATGAATGCACTCTGGTTCCAAAATGATTCTTCCTTCTTCATCCAACTTGGGAAGTGTTGTTTGAGTGGGAATATTATGCCCAATTACCTTCTTCAAATAGGAAACATGAAAAACTGGATGTATCTTTGTTGTTGGTGGCAACTCAAGCTTGTAGGCAACACTACTGATCTTCTGCATGATTTGGTATGGGACCATAATACTTTGGCGACAACTTATTATTCTTTCTTTGCTGCTTTAGTGAGTTTTGCTTATAAGGCTGCAATCGCAAGAAGACCCAATCCCCAACTTCAAAACTTCTTTCACTATGATGTTGGTTTGCCTATTGTTTCATTCGATTTTGTGCCATGGCTAAATTCTCCTTGAGTCCTAAAAGTACTTGTTGTTGATGAAGCAAGTGGTCTTCTACTGCCTAAACTCTTGGGGACACCTTAATTGATGATGTGATGGAAGGAGGATGATATCCATAAAGTTCCAAAAATGGAGACATTTTTGATGAGCTATGAAAAGAAGTGTTATACCACCATTCCACAAGTGGTAGCCAATCTACCCACTGAAACTGTTTCTCTGAAGTGAAACAACATAGATATCCTTCCAAACACTTATTAACAACCTTTGTTTGCCCATCTGATTGAGGGTGGTATGAAGAGCTAAGAGCCAATTGAGTTCCCAAATCTTTCCAAAAGTGACTAGTGAAGATAGCATCACGATCACTAACAATAACTTTAGGTGTCCCATGTAGCTTTTGGATATTCTCCAAAAAAGCTTTAGCCACTGCACTTGCTGTAAAAGGATGTGCTAATGCAATGAAATGTGCATATTTAGTGAGCCGATCAACTACCACCATGATGA
>VDFB02358134.1:29418629-29458579 GCA_007258455.2 Sequoia sempervirens | reverse complement strand
TAAAGGGAGAATGCAAGGTATGGACTTCGCAAAGTCACCACAGCCACAACAGTGATGAAGGGAGGTCTCACAAGACTCCAATACCACAACTTCTATGGCTTTCTCACACTTACAATGTGGAGTTGATGGAGTGTCAATGCTGCTGCAATGCTCACACTGAAGTGCTAGAATGCTGCTTGAGAATGTGAAGAAGCTAAATGAATTGCTAAGAGGATGTGAAAGAGAGATGGAATGAATGAATGAAGAGTGTTTTCAATGGCGGTATGAGAAGAATCTCCCATTTTTGGGTTAATTGGTCAAAGAGGGATGTTACAATTTAGTTCCAATCAAGTGTGTAACACCTTTACCAAATTTAGATGAGAGAATCTGTCAGGGATGACAATGCACCACACAAATGTCTGCACTCTACACATTCATCCCTGACAAATATTCTCTCACTGACACACAGGAAAAATGCCAGGTGGACGAAAGGCAGGTGGGTGATGTGGAATTTTTCCTTCGGATTTTATTTTCTAAGGTGAGGGTATGTGAAAGGGGAATTTGGTTAAGGGGTGCAAATTTTCTCCTATACAAGTACTAATAACTAGGTGTTCCATAGGGAACCCTTTTCAATCAACAAGGTGGGTCATATAGCCCCCTTCCTAGTCAATAGTACCAAGAAGGTGTATCACATGGTACCCTTCTCAATTCGTCCCATCAACAAGGTAACCCACCAATGCACCATTAGGGAAACCTTCAGTATACTTCATCCCAACAACAAGGTGTACCATAGGTTACCCTTCCCAATTCATCCCACTAACAGGGTAACCCACTAATGCACCATTAGGGAAACCTTTAGTATACTTCATCCCAACAACAAGGTTTACCATAGGGTACCATTCCCAATTTGTCCCACCAACAAGGTAACTTGCTAACACACCATCATGGAAGCCTTTAACATAGTTCACACCAACAACAAGGTGTACCACATGGTGCCCTTCCCAATTCATCCCACCAAAAAGGTAACCCGCTAACTTACCATCAAGGAAGCCTTTAACATAGTTCATACCAACAACAAGGTGTACCATAGGGAACCCTTTTCAATTCATCCATCAATAAGGTAACCTTCCAAAACACCATCAGGGAACTTGTCGTGTAGTTCACCCCAACAACAAGGAGCTAACCCTCCTTATATTCAATAGGAAGTTAACCATCCTTACATCTAACAAGGAGCTAATCCTCCTTACATTCAACAAGGATCTAACCCTCTTTACATCCAATAAGGAGCTAACCCTCCTTACATCCAACAAGGAGTTAAACCTCCTTCCACCCAATGTGGTTACCAAGGTCCCGTACCTTCACAATACCCAATCTATGACCACAACATGCTAGGATAACAAGGTTATTACATGCAAGGTCCCCAAAAAAGTGTACAAAAAAAAGAGATGGAAATGGAACTGCAAGAAATAAATCAAAATATATCAGATATGCAAATAGGGAAACTGAAGAAGACTTATACCCTTTAGGATATATGTCCATTTCCTTTTGATCGTTCAATTACTACGCTTCCCTTTCCAAAGAATTTCAAAATACCTAAGTTTGAAAAATACAAAGGAAAGGGGGACCGATAGAACATGTACGCGGATTTTTAGTATCATGCATGGAAGTATAAAACAACGACTCTTACCTCATGAGGCTCTTTCCAAGAAGTCTTACTAGTCAAGTTATGGAGTGGTTCACCCTTCTACAACTAGGAGTTAAAAGCTTTGATGAACTATCTACTAAATTCATAGCACACTTCTCCTTCAATATAGAATAAGACATCACCATCATGGATCTATAAAAATTCAAACAAAATCAAGGGGAATCATTCACCTCATACCTTTAATGATGATGACAAGGCTAGTCAATGCAAATCACCTATTCTCGACAAGGAGCTGGTCAACATATTCATTTCAAATGTCCAAGAAAAAATCAACTACCAACTTACCATGCTATATATCTAGAAAATTTTGAAGAGGCCATTGAGAAGGGACTGCACTTAGAAAGAGCCCTCATAGCAAGAGGAGTGATTAAGATAAAAAACCCAAGAGATAGTCCTTCAAGTTCAAGTGAGAAACCTAAAATTTGGACCAAGAACAAGAAAATTACAAATTATGGGGTGGTGGATGCTAGAGTAGTATGGAATATAAAAAAATCCAAATGTACCTCAAAACAAACCTCAAGTGGCACAAACAAACTATGCTCCTAATAATGCACAAAACAACCAACTTACCTATCCCTAAGAAAATTAAGCAGTCAACCAACAAATGAATCAGGGAGGGCAACATAGGCAATACAATAACCCAAGAAGGAAGTTCACTATATTAGGAGAGTCACTTGAGATATTCATGCATAAGCTAGTGCAATAAAACCTCATCAAGCTTAATGATTTCCCAAACTATGAGGAGACTAGCTTCAAAACACCATGGTACAATGAGGACTTGTATGAATTCCAAATAAAAATGGACACACAAAAAACAATTGCATGAGACTCAAGCACCTCATCTAATATTTGATAGACAAAGGAGAAGTGGATTTTGAAAATTGTATTAGAAACAAGGACATTTAGATATACACAAACCTAATCTCAATCCAAACTAAAAGGAATGACAAATGAAAGGATCAAGACTACCACAATGCTAAACATATGGTGACATAGTTCTAGGTACCTTCTCTCAATCAGATGACAATAGGGTGGATGTAGTGACTATATGAGGTGGAGAAAACAACTATAACACAACTACCTATTGAGGGAGAGTTACAATACAAGGAGCCCCACCTAAGCCCATAGCTAAGTCATCAAATGACTACAACATTTTGGAATAGCTGAAGAAGACTCCCTCCTTAATCTCAATCCTAGAACTGCTAAAACTATCACCCGCACATAGGGAGATACTCAAAAAAGAATTGGAAACATCAATCCCTAATGACCTTGCTCCTAATCAGTTCCAATCCATGGTTGGAAAAATCATGGCCAACAATCATGTAGTCTTTTCTGAGAAAGATCTTCCACAAAGAACATTCCACAACCAGGCTCTCTACATAGAGGTTGGTGTTCAAAAAAACATGGTCAAACGAGTGTTGATAGATAATGGTGTGGGTATAAAAATTTGTACCTTGAAATTCATCAAATAGTTAGGGTATTCTCATGATGTGATAGAAAAAGGAAAGGGAATTACTATAATGGCCTATGATGACCTTGAAAGGAATTCAGAAGGGATAGTAAAGCTACTAGTGCAGATAGGGCCAACCATCACAAAAACTACATGTCAATTACTTGAACTTGAGTTGCCATATAACCTCCCCCTAGGATTCCCTTAGATCCACACATTACAAGTGGTATCATCGACCTTTCACAAATGCCTAAAGTTTCCCCATGAAGGAAAAGAGGTGACATTATATGCTGATCCTGAAACCTTCGACTTTTATGAAAACTTGGAAGAGAAGTATAATAAGATCCAACATATACCAATCAACGACATATCCTTCCATTCATTCTCATATGTTGACCCTTCCACACTACCATCAAACTCAACTAGGATCACATCAAGTGAGCAACCAAAAATGAAAACCAAGGTTAGAGTATTGGACAGGGGTAACATAAATTACCACTTCAACCAAGCATTTTGCATTGACATGCTTCCACTAACACCCAAAGTATATGTAGGTCCGAAAGAGATCAAGTATTCTAACATAGTGGGAAGATATGAAGGATGAAGAAATATTCAAAGAGGACTTCTCATCCATGATTTACAGAGGACCAAAAGGAACCAAAAAAGCCACAACCCATTCTAATTGATACTAATAGTAGAGGTTATCAATTAGCTAAACAAATGGGATATCAAAGAACAAGTGGCCTTGGGCTAAACAAACAAGGCTGATGGGAGCCTATCATAGTGGAATAGAGAAAGAAAAATATGGGACTAGGTTATGAGCCAAAAGACGTGGTTACTCCAAAAATTGTACATACCTCTTTTAATAAACAAGAAACTTCTGCTAGCATTAAGGCATTGGGTATCGACCATATCATAAACAACGATTTACCTATCAAAGATTTATTCAACAAAGTTTTAGTATTGATAGTTCCCTATCCAATTCATCAAAAATATTCCCAATATCTATTATTATTTTGGAATGGAATCTAATGAATATGAATGAGATTCTCCTTTATCACTAGATATAGTTCCCCCACTTCTAGTAATGACGACCTAGACACCTAATGGGAAAAAGATACTAGAGCCATATTAACCATTTTAGTAACCTCTATAATCTTTGCAGATAATGATGATATCCTACCCATCTCCTACCCACAATTGATAGTTTGAGACCAAAAACAACATACACCTATTCTAGATCAATTCTAGAATGATGAAGCAATCATAGAGTTCATGGGAATTCAAATGGACATACCAGCAAGAGATCACAAAGCAAGGTTCGTCATGGAGCTCGAACAAGATGCATACTTCGGTGGAGAAATTGAATCCTCTAGTCAAAAAAATGAAAGAGAAAATATAAAAATAAAAATGTGATCCCTTAGAGAAGACCACAATGTGGCTCTATGGTATCTGGAAAAGAAGAAAATAAAGGACACATCTAAAGGTGAAAACCTCCCCGAGGCACCCAAGGATGGAGGGTTCAATCTCCCCATATCTGAATATCAAGAAAGATCAATGCTCCTAGTGGAAGAAGTAGAAGACATAAATTTTGGCACAACAGAGGACCCAAAGATCACATATCATGTGGTGTTGCTTGAATCTAAAGAGAAAGAAAACTTCACAACATTCATCAAGGATAGAAAAATAAACATTGTGTGGACCTATGTAGATATGCCTAGATTACATCTAGCACTAGTTGTACATCATTTAGTCGTATCCCTTAGAGAAAAGCCTATAAAATAGAAACTTAAAAAAATGCATCCCCAAATAGCATTATTGGTAAAGGTAGAACTAAATAAGTTACTAGATGTGGGTTTCATTAAACCCATCAATTATCCGGAATGGATATCAAATCTGGTACCACTATCAAAGCCTACTAAGGGAATAAGGATCTGCATGAATTTTTGAGACCTAAACAAGGCTTGTCCAAAGGACGAATTTCCTCTTCCAAGTGCAGACATGATTGTGGTTTTAACAACAAGACATGCGATGCTATCTTTGATGGATGATTTCTCTAGGTATAATCAGATAAAAATATCCACTGATGATCAACATAAAATGACATTTACTTGTGCTTGGGGGAATTTTTGCTAGAATGTAATGCCATTTGGTCTAAAGAATGCAAGAGCAATATATAAAAGGGAAATGATGACCATATTCCATGATATGCTACATACAATCATGGAATATTATGTGGAGGACATTCTAGCAAAGTTTGTCAAAAGGGAATATCACTTGGACAATCTTACAAAGGTGTTTGATCAACTTGAACAATATAACTTAAGACTTAACCCAAAAACGTGTGTCTTTAGAGTAACATCCAAAAAGCTACTAGGGTAAATAGTGTCAAGAAGGGGGATTGAAGTGGATCCTACAAAAGTAAAAGCTATACTAGAGATGCCTCCACCAAAGACACTAAAACAATAGAGAAGTTTACAAGGTAAGCTGCAATCCATCAACTGATTTATTGCACAACTAGTAGAAAAATGTAACCCTTTCACTCATCTCCTACACAAGGACATCACCTTCAAGTGGGATGGAAAACGTGACTAAGAATTCCAGAAAGTCAACAAGTACCTACTTACTCCTATACTCATGCTACCTATTCTAGACAAGGAAATGGTGCTCTATGTGTCTACCACACAAGCAGTGTTAGGAGCTCTCCTAGGCCAACTAAATGATGATAACAAAGAAAGAGTGATCTACTACATCAACCAAACACTAGTGGGCTATGAGTTGAACTACTCACCCATAGAAAGAGAATGTCTCTCAGTCATATTTGTGACACAAAAGCTGAGACACTACATCTTAAACAAAAAGGTAAAGTTGATTTCAAAAGTAGACCCAAAAAAGTATCTACTAGCAAAAGAAGATCTAACAAGTTAAATTGCTAAATGGGTGATGATTTTGAGTGAATTTAATATATAGTATGTGGATAGAAGATCCATCAAGGAGAAAATCATAGCAGACTAGTTGGCCAAAACACCCATAGAAGATCACAAGCCTCTCACATTAGACTTCCTAGACTAAAGCATTTTTCTAACAAAATAGATAGACCATTGGATTCTATACTTTGATGGGTCCCATACTCAAGATGGCTTGGGGGTAGGTATTCTATTTCTCACACAACAAGGAGATAGTATACCCAAAGCATACAAGATTTCCTTCCCATGCACAAAAAATATCTTAGAGTATGAAGCTCTAGTCACATGGCTCAAAATGACTATTGAATGGAGAATAAAAGAGCTATAGGTTTTTAGAGACTCTTAGCTAGTGATCAAACAAGTGAATGATGATTACCAAATAGAAAATGACAAGTTGATATTGTATAAAAGGATGGTGGATAGATTCAAGGACTAGTTTTTCATAATAACCTTTGAACAAATTCCCCAGATCAAAAATAGAGTTGCTGATGCAATGGCAACAATAGACTCACTTCTTGATATTCCACATAATGTTCCTAAGTATGAGTTCCTCATGGAGCAACTTCTAATACCTACATTCAACATCCCATAATCAAAATTGGTATGTGTTGTTGTTGGTCCTAACTCCCCATGGTACCAAGATACATTTGACTACATCTAGCACAATATCATACCACTTGACCTAACAAACACTCAAAAGAAAACCTTCACCATAAGACTTCCCAATTTACAATCCTAGGAGAAACCCTATATCATCGTAGTCTAGATGGTATGTTACTCCAGTGTCTTAACACAAAAGAAGCACAAATGACCTTACAAGAGGTACACAAAGGTGTTTGTGGGTCCCAATCTAGTGGACATAACCTAGTCCAAAAACTACTCAGAATGGGGTATTATTGGCCCTCCATGGAACAAGAATGCATTTAGTATTCTAGAAAGTGTCGTCAATGCTAGCAACATAGTGACCTTATTCATGCACCAACACAGGAGTTGAGACCCATCACAACACCATGACCTTTCTCATAATGGGGATTAGACTTGGTAGGTAAGATTTCACCTACTTCATTTAACAGGCACAAGTTTATTATCACAACAATAGAGTATTTCACTAAGTGGATAGAAGCAATTCCATTGACCTACATCACTGGAAAACAAATATTAAAGTTCATTTTGAATTATCTAATTTGTAGGTATGGAATTCACCAAATGATAATAACTGACAATGGAACCCCATTCAAGAATCAAGATGTCCAAGAGCTATGTTCCAAATTCTCTATCCAACATAGATTCTCCATGCCCTACTATCCCCAAGGAAATGGTTAGGATGAAGCATCTAATAAAACCATCTTGAAATTATTAAAGAAGATTGTCAATGAAGCTTGACGTGATTGGAATTTGTAGCTAAACCTAGCCCTACGGTCTTATCGAACCAACATCCAAACACCTATAGGTGCTACACCTTTCTCCTTGGTCTATGGATCAAATATTTTCTTAGCTATCAAGGTCAAAATCCCCTCATTGCGAATCTCACTAAAATACATGGTCAATAGTGAAGAATATCAGGTATCCATGTTAAATGAATTGGAGCTCCTAGATAAAAGGTGTTTGAGCACATTAAACCATCTACATGTTTATCAGAATCGACTCAAACAAAGTTATGACAAAAGGATCAAGGAAAGGAACTTTCAAGTTGGTGACCTAGTGCTCAAAGAGAACTAGAAGGTAAAAATAAATCAAGATGGAAAATGTAAATTTGAACCCAACTGGTTAGGCCCATTTATCATCACAACAAGCTATGGTTCTAGGGCTTATTAGTTGGCTACTCCTAAAGGAGAACCCTTAGCTGAACCACTAAATAGTAGCCACCTTAGGAAATTCTACACATTAAGCACATCAGAATACCCTAGGGAAAAGGGTAAAAATACAAAAAATCAAAAAGCAAGAAAAACAGTAAAGAGAAATAAAATGTTCCTTGAGTGAAATCCACTTTGTGGTGCTCCTAGAATAGGTACCATAGTGAAAAACCTAGCAAATAGGCTCTATGTTTGAATAAGACTCACATCATTATCTATCGATAATATCCAAGGCATTCACTGATTCATCCCATAATAAAGCATGTATCCAACCATGGCTTGTTACTGATTGAGGAAAGTAGTCTTGTCTCCAACTAGGGGAAACTTCCCAAAGCTAGTTGTGGATTAGATCTTTGAGCATCCTATCATGGTAAAAATTACCGAAAATCAAAAACATCTAGAAAACAACAAAAACAAAACAACATCGTTGGATTATTCCTTCACTCTATATTCTAAGATATCAACATTTTCTTGAACCTCATGGCTAGTTTAAGTAGATTTGTTGCAAAATATCCTCTAAAAACAGAAGTGGAATATCAATCCAAGTTAACAATGTAGTTTAAAAAACCCAAAAATAAATTTATGCTTTGAGTCAACCGATTGAACTACGTGATCTCTTCTTGTACAACATAGGCAAGGCTTATCTTTTATCAGCCCCTGAGGCCTTAGGTCAGTCCCCTTAGGTTTCTATCATGCTTTCTTTCAACTTAGTCAAAAAATTCAAAATCCAAAAACATTCACAAAATAGAAAAAGATCAAAAACATTCAAACCAAGTGAACTACAAGCTTCTGCATGTACAATGTAGGCAAGTCTTATCTTTGATGAGCCCCTGAGTCCCTAGGTTGGTCTCCTGAAAACAACAAAAACAATATCATACAACTTACAAAATAAAAAAAAGATCCTAACTCCGTCATCAAAATTCACAATAAAATTTTCACCCATAATAAACAAATTGTTGCACTCACCCTTTGAAAAAACAAAAAAACAAAGAAAACATCAGCAATTATAAATTTAAATCAAACAATCACAAATATTTGATCGAAAAATAGATGGAAATAATGCCAAAGTACTACCTACCTATCTTTTGACAATTCACCAACATCCTGAGATATTCCTTAACAAATCTGTTCCTATTATAGACATGATCAACAATGGATAATAGCCTGAAAACTCAAAACAAATATGGAAAGTGATATTGAAACTTTATTTTTATCTTTTTATAGTCTTATTTTTATGATTTATTTTATTGAATCATTCCTAGGATCTCTCGAGGATGTCCATAAGGATTTGGAGAAGAAGGAATGGGGGGAATTGAGCACCATTTCGGTTTGTGGTTTGTAAGATGTTTTTGTGATACTACTAAGGAAAATACTTTCTTTATTGAGTGTATGAAATTTGTTTTACAATAATTTGTGTGGCAATTGCATGTTAAGTATTTCATACCTCTCTATGTAATTAGTCCAAAAAGTTTCAACACAACCCAACCATATATTTTAAACAAAGTTTTCATATGTCTGGTATGAGTAAGAATATTCTTTGCATGTCAAGTCAAATTCCACGCAATGGATAAAAAGTCACCTTGGTTATTAATACCCTGGTTCATCGTATTTTCTCGCTACATCAAATGGGATTGTTCAAAATACAAAGCCTCCAAGCAAAACAAAATTATCTCATCAACAACTAACAACATCAAATTTATATCCATCATCAAATATTTCTTCTAAACTAACATCCATCTTGCAACATAATATCATTAGTACCATATCCATCTTGCATACATAGTGTCATCAAATACATATCATGATGATAATAAAGCAATGAAAACATCATGTATTATGTATAGTTGACATACATCCATGTCATATATCAACATGAAATAAAAATCATATATCAAAATGAAACATCATATAGGAAAATATATGATCCATGCATCCACATCATATGCATACACCAAAAAAGTACAAAAACATATATAAGCATATATCATCATATATTGTCATCCATACATCATCACATAAACACATAATGAAGTCAAATTGAAGAAGGTATATCTCATATATATCATCATAAAAAAAAGGAGAATATCATAGTACATCATCATCATGGAAACAAGTGTGATAGGATAATACAAAAATATACATATGTACGAGGCCTCAACTGGGCTGATGAATATGGAAGCAATGAAAATGGTGGATGTCATGATTAAGTTCTATCACACCCACTTCCAAAGAGATTCCACCCAAGAATAACCCTCAAGATTTCAATGCAAAGGAGATTAAAATTTAACAATAGGGTTGACCTAGGGGATGAACATAGCAACATGGGTTCACCACCAACTTTAGACTTAGAAAAATGATGATTTGGAAAACACAAAGTGATATGCAAACCAATGCTAAATGACCTAAGAAGATGAATAGACTGTAATGAAAAGTTATGAAACTGGAAGTGTGCACATGGAATTTGAAGAGAGATGAATGGAGCTCTAAAATATTGAAAAATATGACTTTGTAGGCTAGCAGGACTCATTTCACATTATGGGAAAATCGGTCCCAGTTATGGGAAATTGTAATGAAATAGGTTTCAAGCAAATGGGTATCCAAATCTGAAAAGATCTCAAAATTCACCCAAAATGGGACTCATTCACCACTCTTTAAAAATAAGTCCACTTAGGTTTTTCTGAAACTTGACGGTCTGGATTTGGTCTTTGTTGTCTGCTTTTCTTGTTTCTCTTGATTTCTGGATCTGAAACTGCCAATTTTGGGCTTGTGGGTGGCCTTTTGTGAAGATGATGACCTCGAAAATGGGGAGACAACTCCAACAATCTTGTAACCTATTCTTCAATGATCTCCAAGCAAAAGTACCTAGATCTACAATCACACAAAGAAAGAGAGAGAAAATGTTGATTGTTAGGGAATATGGGTTTTCCTTGGTCAAACCCCTTTTGGGTAATTACACCAAAATGATGAAATAAGATGATGAAGCATGAACATAAGATAATGCAATTAGAACCTTTCCATGATGGTGGATCTTGAAATGATATAATAATTGATGAAGAATCTTGCTCTTGAATGCCTTATAATTGATCTTGAATGCTATCTTGATGACCTTGTGAAGACTTGGAATGCTTAACCCTTACTTGTAGGCTTATGTTGCTTGTTATTTCTTGAATGAAATGAGGATTTGAAAGCTCTCTTATATGGTCAATGCACTCACATGACTGTTTATTGGATCCCCATGACCAACATTGAAGAAATTTAAATTAAAAACCAACTTTTCCCACTCAAAGCCTTAAAAATAGGCTAAATGGGACTCATTTGCCATCCTAGGCGAATGAGTCCACCTAGATGGGACTCATTCACCCAAGGTGGTGAATGGGTCCCACAGGGGCTATTTTTCCAACTAGGAGGTCAGGGAATGAAGAATTTTAGCTTTTATGTTGATTTTGCCAGGTCTTTGATCAAAATATGCCTTGGGATGCACAATATGGGGTCATATGGGACTATTAATTATGATATAAAGGTCATAAATGAAATGGGGCCCAAAATACAATGTTAAAGTGTAAATAAATACACTTTACAACACTAAATTAAGGAAAAATTGGGTCTATTTAGCATAGAAGGGTCCTAAATCCCATGTGAATGTGTAGGATACATTACAACACTAGATTAGGTCCACTTGATTTACAAGCCTCCCAAATTTAATGTGAAGATGTAAATAAATACATTTTACAACATTAAATTAGGGAAGGGTTAGGTTAATTTAACTTAAAAAGGGCCCAAGACCTAATGTGGATGTGTAAAACACCTCACAATACTAGACCAAGGTGACATTAAATCCAATTAATTATTTCCAAATCAAGCAAGGAAAAAGGGACACTTTTTTGGTGACTCTAGAATATATATAAAAAATCATTTCTACAATATAAGTCTCTAAAAACAACATCATAAAGATCAATTACAAATATGACACTCCCTGATAGGAAGAGGAGGACCCTAAAGACCAGGCTATGGATCACCGTTTGGATTTGGCTATTTGATAGAGTGCCCACCTGACTTGGCACCACCTCGATAACACTAGGCTCTCCAAACTGTGGTCATCACTGTGCTTGAGGAACAAAGGAATCATACAAAGTATGGTAATATGTATCCCTCTATAGCAACTGATCTCACTCAGCATAGAGAATACCTCAATATGTCCTTAGACTATCTCACTTAGTAGTAATAGCCTGCAACTATGTCTTGGAAATGAGATGACACCCAATCTTTGTGTCTCACGCCTAAAACCAACTCTCCTATCGAAAGATTCCTATCTCTACTTTCAATGTAACAATCTACGCCTCTACAACCTGTCACCACCTAATCTCTATAGTTAACTATGCACCTCCATCCCCAAGTGGTGGAGGGGGACTTGAAACCTGTCCATGATACACCTATATCGGATCACCCTGTGCACTATCCTATTGAGCCATGCCAAGCTACTTTGCTAAAAACTCTAGGTGTTGCCTCTCTCTGTGTTGACCTGTAATGATTTCCCTACCAACTAAAGGATCACCACCAGGATATGTAAATCTCAATGTCACACATTGTGCCTATCACTAATCATAATCAGGTGTGGTACCCATATCCACTAAGCCCACTGGAAAACCCCATCCGATTGGGGAAAGAGCTCTGAATGAAGCAACATAAACATCTTGATTAGCCTGCAAACCCTAGACACAAAACTCTCTAGTGGTCTGACCAAACTGAGTCTCATAAGTATCCAGAAAGGGACCCTATCTCTCTCCAAACTGTTTGCAAACCTTATCAGGAAGATACCTCTCCAAAAGAGAGTGTGTGTGACCAATAAAACACCTATTCTATCTATAGTAAACCAAATACTCCTGATCATTAGGCCACACCTCATAGTCTATATATGGTCTCCACACAAAGCCTGACATTCCATCAAATACATGATGCTAGTAGTAAAGCTACCTAGTCAATGTATAATATAGAAAATCTCCATACTGATAAGAATAAAAATCCTCAGTACTAAAATCCAATATACCATCAAGCCACATGACTGAGATGTGCCCCCAGGCCCATACATGGAGAAGAGAAACATTGGGGGAAATAGATTTCCCACCTTGATATGCAATCTCATGCATATCTCTGTATAGGTGGGGAAGAAGATATGGATCCCATGTGTATCTGGTCCCATGCTTGAACATCTGCTTGATGCATATTACTCCATACCATAGGAAAATGATGACCCTTCCTATTAGGAACAATGAGTCCCGAAACAAAACCACAAAGAAAGTGAAACATGATCAACATTTTCAACAAAATATGCTAAATCTATCTCTGATTGCCAAACCTATAGATGTTTCACACCAAGAATGCAATACATAGCACAGGTGCCTTGTCAAATGAAGTATGTAATGATATATCCATGAATGGGTATGCAGAGGATCCTCCACACATCATTAAGAGGGTATGTGCAGTGGATCATGATGGGCCAAAAAGTGGCAATATGATGGGTATTTGTAGGTATGTGGTTGACGACTTTTTTTTACCCAAAATTGATGAAATGAAAAGGGTTTTTAAAGGAGATTCTCAGCTTTCCACCAATATAAATTATGCTTTAATTTGAATTTAATAAATAATTATTATTAATTTTCTATTAGAATTATGACCAAATTCCTAATTGATAGGCTGATTGAAAAACATCTATAGCTTTCAAACAGTATCACATTTTTTGACTCCAAAACATGCATTACATTCTATGCTTCACATACTATAGGATTAAAAAAATAAAAAATAAATTTCATGAAGTTTTGACCAAGTTAAGGTGGTCAGACATACGAGTTTTTATATTTTTTAAAATTTGTAATAAAAAAATCATAATTAATTATTTACTTGGAAAAAAATTACAAAAAATTATGCATCACATCCTAACATGAGTCCTCTACTTATATATAAAATCTTATAAATAATTATTATCATTTTATTATGCTTAGGGTGGTCAGACAGACACCTACTTCTTCGTTTTTCCCTAAAATTTAAGTGTCATGTATTGAAATTTCAAATTTCACCAACAGATTTTGTATTATTTTAAACAAAAGTAGTTTATAAACCATATCAATTTTTCTACAAATTTATTCTTACATATTTTTGAAATAATATAGATAAATTTATTCAAATTTTATGTCAAGTTTCCTAACACCGATTTTTCTAAATTCTTGCCACTTAAGGGCCTATTTTTCCATGATGATCTTGCACACCTAAGAGTGATAGTGGCCTCCCTAATAGGTAAATGAATTGAAGAGGTCTCTGAGTGCCACCTCTCTACAAGTATAGTCATCATCACACTATGACATTGGATGGTGGGTATGTAACAAATGTGTCATAACTTGACAACATCTAGAAAATATCATTCTAAAACATTGAAACCCATGATCAAATTGAACAAATCCCATGGTCATCTCTCCCTCGACTGGAGTGATTAAGGATGACCTACAATCATTCAACCCACAATGTTAAGGATTCAATCTCAAAATGTAAAAAAAACCTAAAACGATGAACAAATGGACTTAGGGTTCCAAAAATTTGAATTGAAAAACTTCTGTCAAAAGAAATGAAATTTTAGCAAAAGTGATGAACAAAAGAAAAAATGATGAAACTTTTCAAGAGTGCAAAATTCAAAAGTGAAGAAATTTTGCAAAGGAAAAAAATTACCACAAGAGTGACCAAAATAGTGAAAAGCAATCAAAAGCACAAAAAATGAGCAAGTGATAAAAAAATGTTCAAAAGTAGGTCAAAGGCACCAAAAGAGAGCTCAAGTGTGTAGAAAAATAGCAAAAGCACCCATTTCACAATGAAAAAAGTGCCAAAATCCAAAATCTAATACTTTTGAATAGTTTGACTTAAAGCATTAATTATGAAAACATGGAAAGACAAAAGCAAAAATTGAAAGGGTACATACTGGGGTACCGATGCCTACAGGCCGACCAAACTCTCAAACTGAGTCTGCACAATGTGGGGTACTTCGAATCCTCAACATAGCTCCTCAACAAATGACAAAACAAGAAAATTAGAGGCAAGAAATAACTAAAGAATCAAAATGAAAATGAGGTAATTAGAACCCTAATTACCCATTTAAACCCCCTAAAACCCTAATTTTTACTTAGGAAGCCTTCCTAGGGTAAAATTAGGAGCTCTCGGAAACATTTGAATGAGCAATGAAAGACCTATAGACTTAATTTTTTGTCCTCTATACATCAAAACTGGAATAGAATAGTGTTGTGAGCCTGACCTCCAAACTGACTTTTTCAATCAACCTCTTGATGGGGAAGTACAAAGTCCTACCATCATTTCACTGACCCTCAAGGCACAATGGGGCATATAATTTTTTTCAAAAGTTGATCTTAACATCATAATCTTTGAAAAAAAGCAACCAATAATTCATCTCAAAGAGGGCAAAATGTAGACATGTAAAATTGACCAAACACCTATTGCACACTTTAAATGAAATTTTCACATCATTGAAATCCTTATCATCAAATATCACTAGGTTTCACATTAATGGCATTAAAAACCCTAATTTTTGCTATCAATTGAATAATATGACATTATTTAATTAATTCACTTTTTCATCAATTTTGACCAATTAAATAAATTTCATTTATTTAATAAAGTCCTAATCTAACATGTTATTCCTCATGATTAATTAAATAATGTTGATTATTTAATTATGTTTCTAATTCACCTTATTCCCCTACATCAATTAAATTATTAAATTGTAATAATTTAAATAATTTGAATAAACTATTCAAAACATCTTCAAAAATCAAATCAAACTAATGCAACTTTGTTTGCAAAAGTCAAACTTGATTTGCATGTTCAACTCCAAAAGGAATTAATTAATTAAATCAATTAATTAATCATTCTCAACCACTTTCCTAATTGAGAAAATTACGAATCACTGATTGCTCAATCTATTTCCTGACTGATTGATCTATTTTCTAACAGATCTATCTATTTCTTGACTGATCAATCTATTCCTCAATCACACTAATTACGTAATCTATTTGCACATATTATGCCCATCTAAATCCTCTCAACATATTTTGACTGTCGATCAAGATATTCTACTACATGATCTTGATCATCCATTTCAAATCACAATTTCTATATAAAAAACTTCTTTCCTCAAAAATAAGGATTGAAGAATCAATATAGTTTATGCAATGAAGTAATGCCAAATCAACATCGACAAAGCTTCAACCAACATCTTTGATCAACATGCATGTTCTTCATATCTCTTGCATGCAACAATGGAGGCTTCACATTGATACAAGCAACCACATCATTGTAAATACACTCCGACACGAGATGGGTAATGATTTAGTTTAGTGAATTCATTTTTTCTTTCCTTATTTTATTTACATTTCTTGAATTTAGCTTTCTTAAATTCATTTGTTCTTTCTTTCTTTTATTTACATTTCTTGAATTTAGTTTTCTTAATTATATATTTTGTGAGTAATGGGAATAGATCTAGATCATTATTTTGGATTAGATTAGTTTCTATTTGTTGTTTTGATCTCATTTACAATTGTAGATTTCCCCCTTACACAAAGGTCTGCTCACAAGTGGAAGGAATAGATTTTGAGGAAACATTTGCTCTGGTGGAAAGAATGGATCCCATTAGGATGTTTTTGGCCTTTACAACACAAGGAATTCAAGGTTTATCAGATGGATGTGAAGTATGGATTATTGAATGGAGAGTTAGAAGAAGAGGTATACATTGAACAAGAAAGGGGTATGTGCGGGATCATGATGGGAAAAGTGGCAATATGATGGGTATGTGGTTGATGACCTTTTTACCCAAAATTGATGAAACAAAAGGGTTTTTCAAGGATATTCTCAGCTTTCCACCAATATAAATTATTCTCTACTTTTAATTTAATAAGTAATTATTATTTATTTTCTATTCAATTATGACTAAAGTCTTGATTGATAGGCTGATTGAAAAACATCTATAGATTTCAATATGCTATCACATTTTTTGAATCCAACAAGCTCACATTCTATGCTTTGCATACTATAGGATTAAAAAGAAAAAATGAATTTCATGAATTTTTGACCAAATTAAGGTGGTCGACATATGAGTTTTTATATTTTTAAAAAGTTGTAATAAGAAATTCATAATTAATTATTTACTTGGAAAAAATTACAAAAAAATATGCATCACATCGGGGCATGAGTCCTCTACTTATATCTAAAATCTTATAAAAAAATATTATCATTTTATTGTGGTTATGGTGGTTAGACAAACACCTACTTTATTTTTTTCCTGAAATTTAAGTACTACTACATTGAAATTTCAAATTTTCACTCAAATAGATTTAAAAAGCCTAGTAGTTTAGAAACTACATTCATTTTCTACAGATTCTATTCTTACTTTTTTTGAAATAATATAGATAACTTTTTCAAATTTTTACATCAAGTTGCCTAACTCTAATTTTTGAATTTTTGCCATTGAAGGGCCTATTTTTCCATGATGATCTTGCGATACCCAAAGAATTTCAGTTATCAAATAATCCTAATATGGTTTGCAGATTAAAGAAGTCATTGTATGGTCTCATGCAATCTCATAGAGCTTGGTATGCAAGACTAGATAGATAGTTGTAGTAGGGATTCAATAAATGTACCTTAGATAACAATCTTTACTTTAAATTTGAGAAGGATCAAATCTTTATTGTGGTTGTGTATGTTGATGAAATAATATTTGGAGGAAATGAAGGTATGTGCAAGGGATTTATAGAAGATATGCAGAAAGAGTTTGAGATTTCTATGTTTGGGGAGATGAATTTCTTCCTTGGGCTAGAAATCAATCAGATAGAAAAAGGGATAATCATTTTTTTGGTTATTTTTCAAGAACCAAGCTAATCTTTAAGGAAGCCTATGGACTTTTCCATTTCCAATTCTTAGCAACCTGAAGGGATTGGCCAACAAAGGAGTGAAAGCAACAATGCTTTTGTGCTACACTTTGGGGATATGAAAGACCTGGGAGGGTGATCCCATAATGTACTTAAATAGCTCTAAACCAAATGACCGAATACATTGCAAATACCAGATAAATTCTCATATAATAGCTCAATAAATGGAATGTATTAAGAAGTTGGCTACTCCTTGAAAAAACTCAACATTTAGAGCATGTGAATGGAGAAACTTAACATAAAATAACAATAGTTGTAATCCATTTGAAAGTTTTCTTATAAAATTGATTTTTTGTTGAATGACCAACAAGATGTAACATGAATACACAACTCAGATCAGTGCCTTAACCTATGAATGGAGTCAATTTCAACACACAAATAATTTGACAACAAAATAATATGTAGCATCATTAAGCTTTGAATATACTGCATTACATCATCGCACTGTTTGTATTCTTTACCATAACTTCTTATAAAGATCCTAGTACTCAACATACATGAACCTATAGCTTCATCCAAGCATTTTCATTAATTCTTTGAATTAAAAGCAAAAACAAAACTACACATCCACTAGAAATCAATGAAGACAAATAAGATAATCCTTGATCATATTATTCATAATCCATGAAATGAGTACAAGAGGAGAAAAACGGTCTTGAATTTGCACCATTTTGTATTCAATTGCTAGTACTATTATTAAAATTACACACATATTGACAGACTCAAAACCAAAGACAAAACTCTAGAATTCCTCTCTGTTTTCTCTTTTACAAAATTCTTTGTGATAAATTAACAAGAAACAAACCCGTACTTTTGGCCTTGAATTCCTTCTTCAAGAAATGAAGGAGAAAAAAAGCTTTGGGCCAGAAAGTACACAAGTCCTATTTCCATTGGAACACTACAACATACATTCCCTTTGCAGTTATATTTGCATTTTAGATGGAGGGAAATGTTATATGGGACAAAACCATTTACATTCATTGATGAAGATCTAGTCCCACCTTTCGAAAGGAACCTTTAAGTTGATGTAGCAATATATACCCATGTTCTCTCAAAAGTTTTTCCACATACTCCCAACATGAATGAAGAAAAGTATTAAAGTGAAGAAAGGCATAAGAGACAAAATACCTTCCACGTCTGCATCCTTCCTAATAAATTCAAATTGGAGAGTGTAGACACCAAAAAATGTCCTAATGAATATCATACATTTGAAACAGGTTCACTAACATCATTTCTTCCTTAGGCCCATTTTGTTTTCACTTCATTAATTAAATTAACCTAGCTAATTTAATTAATTACATCATTTTCATCTATTGGCCTAATTAATTTAATTAGGTTAATTCACCCCCCTTCATGCTAATATTTCATCTCATTAAATTAAATACATCAAAATGTTTAATTTAATTTCCTATGTCTTCCAATTTAATTAAATAACCATAAGTTATTTAATTAAATATCATTTCATCTCTCCCCCATTCATTAAATCATTTAATTTAATGAATAAACCTTTTTTTTCCTCCAAATCCCCAAATTGCATGATTAAACCTTGTTTAATTAGCAATTAAACTAACTTTTCCTATAATAAGGGAATATTCCCATAGAATATTCCTCATCCCCTTTTTGCACAATTAAGAATTTCTTTTAATTTGCAAAATTCCTTTTATCCTCATCCTTGGGAATATTCCAAAATAAAATTCTTATTCCTCCATCATTTGAAAAAGGGATATTTTCACTTGGCTTTTTGAGAAAATTTTAACCTTCAACCTTTTGAACAAGTCACCTTTGACTTGAGTGATCAGGTCAAAAGTGTGTTTGTTTGAGGCAAGTGTGAACCCTTGATTAAATATCATCATGCATTCTCATCTATTGATGAGAAACCATGATCCATGCCTCTCATCTTCTTCATCTTGGACTGTTGATTAATCTTTTCAATCTCAACCCTCCATTTCTCATTTTCTCTCCTATAAATAGGCCACTATTTGGAGACAAATAGATCCATCTTTTTCAGAGAAAACTTATACTACCGAATCTCATCCATCTTTCAATTGCAAACTTATGTTGTTGAACTCACATTCACTCACACTCATATTTCACTCACTTCTAGCTTGTTTTAATTAATCTTAGTTGCATAATAGCTTAGAGAATCCATTAATGGCTTCCATGAATCCATATTAGTTTGTATATGAATTATGGTTTCCATCTTTTAGCATAGCTTTAGCTTAGATTAGCTTAGCATAAAATCATGGTAAATTAGCTAGCATCATGTTCATTTTTAGCATCAAATAGGTTTTCATACATCAATCACAATGGTTTCATCGATTCTCTTCCATATAATTGATTGAAATAGGCTCACTAATCATGGGATTGGGAAAGGGTCATTGTTCCACATCAACACAACACTAATTCCACAATGGGATAAGTTTCAAATGGATTAGAGTATATGTTTTAAAAGATTTCATAAATTAGTATTTTAGGTTTTGATAAATGTTTAGTTTCAATTTAATTTGAATGATCTTGTTGAGATTTGAGTATTAGTGGCTTTGTTATGCTTTGATTCTTCATGGATCAAGCATAATTCAGCCAATATTGATATCATTGGCCACATTTTGGTGCTAGGAGGGAAAGCCATTGACTTAACATTTTCTTAGCTCTAATTTCGTTTGTTTACTATTTTGTAGGATACAATGATGCCCAAACTACAAAAAATGATGCTTTCCAAATAGCGCTGCCATATAGCGATGCCAACACAATTTGAAATCCTGACACTGAATTAATGCACCAATGCTGATTTAAATTTGGCAATGCTTATATAATCTGGAGGTATGAAAAAGTTTAAACAATAATGCTCAAATTCACCAAGATAAAATAGGTTTTTACACATCAATCACAATGGTTTCATCGATTCTCTTCCATAGAATTGACTAAAATAGGCTCACTAATCATGGGATTGGGAAAGGTCATTTTCACATCAACATGACACCAATTCCACAATGAGATAAGTTTTAATGGATTAGAGTAGATGTTTTAAAATCTTTCATAATTTAGTATGTTAGGTTTTGATAAATGTTTAGTTTCAATTTCATTTGAATGATCTTGTTGAGATTTGAGTATTAGTGGCTCCTTATGTTTTGATTCTTCATGGATCAAGCGTAATTCAGCCAATACTGATATCATTGGCCACATTTTTGGTGCTAGGAGGGAAAGCCATTGACTTAACATTTTCTTAGCTCTAATTTCGCTTTGTTTACTATTTTGTAGGATACAATGATGCCCAAACTACAAAAAATGATGCTTTCCAAATAGCGCTGCCATATAGCGATGCCAACACAATTTGAAATCCTGACACTGAAGTAATGCACCAATGCTGATTTAAATTTGGCAATGCTTATATAATATGGAGGTATGAAAAAGTTTAAACAATAATGCTCAAATTCATTAACTTCTGATGCCAACAAATTTCAAAATGTGACTCTACTGTTAGCAGCAATGCTAGACCAAATCCCGATGCTATCATGCTCACTATTTCTACTACAGAGCAATGCCCATTTTCACCAGAGCAACACCCATACTTCAAATTGCAATGCTATCGTGTTTAGCAACACCCTATTAGGGTAAGAAATTTTATGCTTATTTTTTTGACACACAATTTAATTTCTTGGATTTATTTGACCACTAATGTGCTTCTGATTGTTTCCTAGTTGTTAGACTAACAGAGTTTTGTAGGTTCAAAGACATGGAGCTAAAGTGAAGAAATTTTTTTCTACCTTAAATTCTATAATTGTAACAAGTGTTTAACGCTTTGAGACAATTATAACCCAACATTCATTCTTTCTTCTTTATGATTTAGGACAACTAATTTTTCATTGGGATTAAAACTTACAATCTTAGGACCAACTAGATTTCAATTGGGCTTAAAAATCATTTTCAAAGTTGGATAAAATTGAACCCTTGTCATTGTTTTTTGGGTTTAAAATGAATGCACATAGTTGGATAAAAATGAAACCTCATCTTATCATCATTTTTTGGGCTTAAAATTGAACAAAGAAACTTCATTTTTCAATTGGTGCTAAATTCATCACTACTTTGAGGGTTTAAAATTTACAACTGTTTGTTATGTTTTTTGAGTAACAACATTGTTAGTGGATGCATGTGCAATTCTATTGTTCCATTTGGAAACCTTGAGAAACATAAACATTCCTTAAGACTTTGAAAAATCACCTCCATCTTTCAATTTGGATTAAAACTGAACCCCTTGTGATTGTGAGGAAAATGCATAGCATGTGTTCTCTCTTTGTTCCTATAAGAAAAGATGATCAAACTAAAAATTTACTTCCTCGCTATTGTTTATCGTTAGATGGCCTGCCTTGGGGAGAAAAGGTACTCACCCCAAGGGAATGACCCAAGCGGTAACAAGCTAAAGCCAAGCTCTTTCGAGTCGCTATATAAAAATATTTTTTTGATGAAAATCATAAAACAATAGGTGTGGATGTGTCATACTGACAAGTGCCACCCTTAGTATCTGTGTGATACATGAAAATATCTTCTTAGGAAGGGACTGGGAGGCCTCAATATTCTCCATGATCTTAAGCAAATCTTTCTATGTGTATGGCCACCTTGAACGGAAGCCCTTATTAAAATCCTTTGTTTAGAAAGCCAAAATCCTAAAATATTTGTTGGTGCAAGGATGGTTGTTCTGAAGTCACCCAACATTCTTACTATTCAATTGTAGAAATAGGAAAATCCTCTTGATCTCTGGATTTTAAGGATTTTGAAATTTGGTGGTCCCAAGAAGTGTGTGTCGAGAAAAGAGGGAGCTAGTGTCACCAAATCTCTAATTTTTTGCATTGTCTAGTGTTTGGAGAAATCCAAGTGGGGACTCAACAAGTATAGCTATTTCTAACCTAGGATTGTACATGATTGTGAGTTAGTTTGACACCTTTCTTGGTTCCAAAACAATACAAAAAAAAATTCACTATCTTGCTCAAAATTTCAAACACTTTGGTTTAAATATGGACCTCTTGAGTTAGCCTTGATATTACTACTTGTCCTAAGGATTTATCCTTGGAGATTTCTAAATATCTTGACATTAATCTCAAATCCATATTTCCCAAAGAAAACATAGGCAATTATGGCTTTAATCTAATGATTTTCATGAAATGGACATTATGAAAGTTATGATGTTTTTGACATAAACATAATCAAGACAAGTGTTTGTGGTAAAATCAATTCACTTAAGCAATATAAATTGAAAAATGAACCCCACATGACTATTTTGAGACCGATTTCTCACGTTGAACAACCTAATCTTCCAGGTGCTATAATTCAACCAAAATTTGAACTCATTAATGAAGAACAAACCAATCTTATTAGTAGTTTGAGAAGCTTCACTTTTGAAACAAAAGAGACAAACACCCATTGGAGAAACACAAAAACCATTTTAGACAAAGAAGAACAAGCTGATATTGAGGCTAGAAGGACCACATTACCACTACCCACGTGGCAATAAATATCTTCCTTTCTTCCATAAACTTGAACTGTTTGTAAATGATCTCACACAAAATCAGGATCCCTAAGGTAAAGTCTACATATTATCATTTTAGACTTAGGCATCTCACTCCAAAAGCTCTCAAGAAACACCTTTAGCACTTCACAAAAATAGAGACAAGTTGGTAGCAAAATTTTATAGACACGCTTCAAGGTATAGTCCAGAATTATATGCATTCTTTTGGAGTCAAAATCCTAATCTTTTTACATTATATAAAACTCCTATAAATGATTCATTGCACAATCCAAATCCATAGAGGAAGATCTCCATCCTTTCACTGCAAATGTAGGTATCATACTACACAGTTTAGTAGGAAGTGGGCTTCAATACTCTATCAAAATTGTTACACCTTGATAATAAAATTTTATGCTCGAGCTAGGAGGGCCTGAATAAGTTTAAACATTCCCATTCATCCTCTCATCTAGGTCAACATTGGATCTTTAGGATTTGAACATTTTAGAGGTCTAGCATCATTCTCACTACCTTGGTCTTGTAAAAACAAAGGGTCACTTTAAAGTCAACATTGGGTCAAACACCTCACTCACCCTTTTAACAAATTTCATCTTTCACTTCATCCAACTTTGCCAAATTTTGAGTACGCCAACACTTTGTGACTTAAACATCAATCAAACCAACTGCTAACTTAGCTACTTTTTATGTGAAATGTATCATTTTCCATGAACTTAGAAAAGTTAGTTATCATCCTTGAACTTGTTCATCTTGAAGGTCATGAGTCTACCCTAAAGATTTGAAAATTCATAAACATCCTTTATCTTAACATCAAAACATCATAAGTAAGTCAAAAGTGTTGTTCCAAAATGTTTACAAAGGTCACTTTCCACATCACCCATATTTTCATCCCCCATTATCATCATTTCTCCCAAAAGACTTAGATCATCCCTTTTACCTAGATTTGTGTCAATTAGAGACTTCAAACATCAAAAATTACAACAAAACTCTCCTGCAGGTGACACAAAATTCATGGTAAAGATAAGATCACAACACAAGAGAATAATGGAGAAAAAAAAAGTTACATTCACCTCAAGTGATCCAAATCCTTTAGAATTTGATCCAAGGATTCAGGTTACACCATCACAACAACCTTCATCACCATTAGGACCATATGAGATAGAAGATGTCACCAACAACCCATTTGAATTCACTAGGAAGGAAATGATGGAACATCAAGCCTTTGAAAATGTATCTCCTATCTCCCCAACATTTGTGGCACATAATTTAACGCAAGTCTTCACAACCCCATCACTAGGGCTAAATCAGACCTACATTCCCAATATTGCAATAATCCTTGCTAAAGAATTTGGAAATTCTCTTTCATTTGAAAAAAGTACACTTGTGGGAACACTTGAAACCAATCCTCCATCTAACACAACCACTTGGACACCTAGCTTTGGTGCTCCTCCCATTCCTGAAGATCCTAAGAAAATATACACACCTCTTGATCTTCATTACTCAATCATGACTTCAACATATTAAGGGAATCCTTCTTCAACTGCATCCATGAGTACCACAAGTGTTCCTACCATTACACAAAGTAGTGTAGATTAGATATCTAAAAAAAAACATACAAGGGTATAACAATACCACACCACAAAGTCAACCCTTGAAGTAAATAGGGACATCCATACCCAATCCTTCATTGGGTTCATCCATACCATTGGTTTCACAAAACACATCCACACCACCCACCATCAATCCACCTCAAAATAATCCCTAAGTTACAAGTCCTGTCAATTTAGGAAGTACCTTTATTAAAAATCCCTTGTTTACATCTTTGGCACAAGGAAATCCTCAAAACATGGGACAAGGAAATATTTTCAATCAATGGACTCAAGGTCCTAGTGTGTCATTTCCATTGCAAAATTTAATGACATCATCCCCATCTTTTCCCACAGCCCCCTTTACTATTTCAAATCAATAGAGACCTCAAACATACATTCCTCCACCTCATTATACCATCTTACAAGGAATGTTGAACCAAGGGAACCCTCTACCTCTCATTAGCAATCCATTAACCACTCAAAACATCAATATCCATAATCCTTCACAGTTGTCTCAACAACCACCTAATCCCACATTGCAAGCACATGCCTTAGCTTTATAGCAAGCTCAACAAGCCTATCAACAAGCCATCCAACAACAGTAACAATAGCAAGCAGCCTTAGCAACTAAACAAGAAACCTTAGCACAACACCAACATCAAGCTCAACAAGTAGCCTTAGTACAATAACAACATTAAGCACAACAATCAACCTTAGCACAACAACATCGATAACAACAACAAGCAACCTTAGTGGTTCAACAAGAAACTTTAGCACAACAAGAAGATTTATTATCACACTAACAACAACAGGTCTAATAGCAAGCCCTAGTGGCACAACAACAACATCAAACTCAATAGAAAGCCTTACTAGCTCAACAGTATGCCAAACAACAACAACAAGGTTCCTATTATAATCCTCAATAGAACATCGTCAATCCAAAAACATTAGGAACATATACATAAGTAACCTAATCATCTTTAAAAAATATCACACTATCATACACCCCATACAACTCATCAGTCATCCCATTGTATGTTCCTCCACCTAAACCACAAGACAATCTAGCATCACAATTGAAATTACTCTCACAAGAAATGCAAGACCTTCACATGGGAAAGGTAAAGAAACCCCATTCACAAAACTTGTGTCCTTATCCATTTGATCAAAACATAGCAATGATACCATTCCCTCCTGGTTTTGAAATCCCCAAATTTGATAAATATAAAGGGAGAGGAAGTCCCGTGGACCATATCAAATAATTAACATCATATGCATGGAGGTGGATTACAATGATTCATATCTAATGTGCCTCTTCCCTCGAAGTTTAACATGTCATGCTATGGATTGGTTTTCTCATCTTCCTCCTGGTATCAAATTTTTTCAAGAAATCACTAACAAATTCATCAATCACTACTCCTTCAATCTTGACATGAACGTCAGTCTAGAAGAACTATACACTCTTAGAAAAAATCAAGGAGAAACCTTCACTAACTTCTTGCAAAGATGAAAAAAAAGAGATAATAAAAGCAAGTGTCCTCTTCCCGACAAACAAGTGGGAATTATCATAGCCAATCTAAATCCAAATATGTCATTCCACTTGAAAATGCAGTGCATCAAATCATATGACAAACTTTTTCCTAGAGCCCTTAACATCGAAAGAGCTCTAATCTCACAAGGAAATACTCAAGCTTACAAAGATAATTTTCCTTCAACAAGTTCAAATGAGAAATCTCATGTCTGGGCTAAGAAAAAAAATGTAATAGATGATGGTGTTGTAGATGCTAAGGTCATACTAAGTGCTCCTAGACCTAATAACAATCAAGTTGCTAACATCCAACCAACTGTGCAACAAACAACACCTCCTCAAAAAAATCAAATAAATAACACTAACATGCAACAAAGGAAAACCACAAGTACACACAACTATCAGAACCCATCAAAATGATCATGAAGAAACTAGTAGAGTCAAATTTGATAACACTTCCCAACTTTGAAAACTACCAAGAACCACAAGAGAAACCATCCTAGTACAACAAGCGCGATCTTTGTGATTTTCAAAAAATCAAAGGACACAAGACAATAAATTTCATGAAACTTAAGAACATCATCCAATACCTCATAGAGAATGATACCATATCTATTGAAGTACCAACTGGAAATCAGGATCTTAAGATATACAAGAACCCTATGCCAGATCATAACAAAGAAAACAACAATGACAAAGCTAAGGATTACACAAATATGCAACATAGCTATTCCAATGTAGTTACCTCATATGATAACATTATCATTGTTTTCTCCATCAAAGGAGCTAGTACAAAGTGTGGAGTCACCACCCGATGTGGAAAAATAACTGTTCAAGGAGTCCCATCTCAATCTAGGATACAACCTACTTTTCCCACATCTAATCCTAGCAAGTAAAATCTTCTAGATCAACTTAAGCAGACGCCCACATAGATATCTATCTTGGAACTCTTAAATCTATCCCCTACACATAGGGAAATATTGGAGAAAGCCTTGTCAGAGTCATCGATTCCCAAGAATATTGATACTGATTAGTTTCAAGCTATGGTAGGCCACATCACCAACCATCTTCTCACCTTCTCCAAGCAAGACCTACCATCACAACCATCTATTAACCATGCTTTACACCTTGAGGTTGTCATTCATAAAAACAAGGTCAAAAGAGTCTTGGTAGATGGAGGTGCTGGTCTGAACATTTTTACCCTTCAGTTGATCAAAAATCTAGGCTATTCAGAAGATACTATTAAGAAGACAAAGAGTACCACTATAAGGGCATATGATGACCAAGAACGGGTATCACAAGGAATCATTGCACTTCCAAATCAAGTTGGACCTCTTATTGTAGAAATTGCATACCAAGTGCTTGATCTTGATCTTCCCTATAACATCTTGCTTGGCCAATCCTGAATCCATGCTCTATAAGTTGTAGCCTCGACTTATCATCAGTATGTGAAGTTTCCTTTCAAAGGAATAGAAATCACTATTCATGGAAACCTTAAGCCTTTTTACTACTATAAAAGTCTTGAAGCCAAGTTATATAAGATTTCCCAAATACCCAAGAATGATGAAGGGCCTACACCGTAAAGCTCTTTTGTTGACCCAACATCCCTAGCCTCTACCTTAGCAGCAAAAATACCCCTTGTGGAAAGTATACCCGATGTGAAAGCAGTAATCTTGGATGATGGTTGTGGGAACTACAAGCTATTGAAAGACAACTTTGTCTTAGGAGAGTTACCTATTACTCCTTAATCTCACAGGAAACCCATAGCTAGCACAAAAGAACCCAAAACCATCAAGATGAATGACTTGTTCCTATTCTTCCCATGAAAGATGATAAAAAAGGCCTACAACTCATGCAGAATTGGGGATATAACAAAAAAAAAGATTTAGGACAGAATGATAGTGGTTTACTAGAACCCATCGTTCCTAAGAAATGAATAAAGAATCTTGGTTTGGGTTGTACTACTAGTAAGGTCACAATTATTGGCAAAGGTATTTATGCTAAACAAGCTGAGGCTTCCTCTTGGTCACCTACATCATGTGATACAACCTTAGATGACCTATTTGAGAACAACATCCTCTTTATGATATCCATAACATCCTTTGTCTCAAGGAACCAACCAATGAAAATACGCCTAGTATACCTGCAACTTATTGACATGGACCAACAAGGACCACCAATTCTAGATTTATTCAAAAATGATGAAGTGATCTTAGAATTCATGGGACTTTAGGATAACTTATCATGGGAAGATCACAAAGTAGGCTTTGACATAGAGCTAGATATGGGGGCATACTATGGGGAGATGATTGAATCCTTCAGTCACAAAATAAACAAAATGCAACTAACATGCAAATCTCTAAGTTAAAACCACACAGTGGTACTTTCTGATCCTAAAATAGTAAAAACAAAAGACACATCCGATGGTGAAAACCTCTCTAAGGAGCCCAAGGATGAGGGATCCAATCTCCCCCTTAGTGCAATGCATCCAGAGAAGTCAGTGGTACTAGCAGAAAAGGCCACACCAATCAATGTGGGTACTGAAGAAGCACCTCATATCACTTTTTATGCTAAATCCTTGTTCGACAAAGAGAAAAAGAACCTGGCAGCTTTCCTGAAAGAGAAAATAACCAAATTTGCATTGTCATACATAGATATGACATGCCTTGATCTAGATGTGGTTGCACATCACTTAGCAGTCTATCCTAAAGCTAAGCCTGTTAAGCATAAATTAAGAAAGATGCACCCTAAGATAGCACTTTTGGTCAAAGTGGAGTTGCAAAAGCTTCTTGATGTTGGTTTCATCCAATTGATAGATTATCTTGAGTGGGTTTCAAACCTAGTACTAGACTCAAAACCCATTGGGGGCATCAGAATATGCACTAACTTTAGAGACTTAAACAAAGAATGTACGAAGGATAATTTCCCTCTTCCTAACATTGATCTAATTGTGGACTTAACAACTACGCATGAAATGCTACCACTCATGGATGGTTTTTTAGGCTACAATCAAATCATAATCACCAAGGAGGATCAACATAAAACTGCATTCACTTGTCCACAGGGAACTTATTGCTGGAATGCAATGCCATTTGGGTTAAAGAATGCAAGAGAAACCTATCAAAGAGCCATGACCCTCATCTTCCATGACATGATCCAAAAAATAGTCAAATATTATGTGGATTATATTTTAGAAAAATAAAGAAAAGTGAGCACATACAAGTCTTAGGACCTATCTTTGACAGGTTTGAATAATACAAGGTTAGACTGAATCCAAAAAAGTGTGTTTGGGGTCACATCAGGGAAACTTCTTGGCTTTATTGTCTCACAAAGAGGGATTGAAATTTATCCAATGAAGGTAAAAGCCATCCTATACATGGAACCACCACAAACACTAAAATAGATGAGAGTATTACAAGGAATACTGTAGTCTATCAGAAGATTCATAACACAACTATAAGATAAAATCCACCCCTTTTTGCATCTTATCCATAAAGGGATAACCAATAAGTGGGATGAGATGTTTGATAAAGCTTTCAAACAAATAAAAAATTATCTACTAACACCTCTAGTACTCATTCCACCAATACCAAACAAGCCTTTGATCCTGTATATCTCAGCAACACTAGGAGCTCTTTTAGCACAACATGATGAAAACAAAAAGGAAAGGTCCATCTACTACATCAATAGAACCTTGGTGGGCTATGAGATGAACTATTCACCCATTAAGAAAGCATGTCTTGAAATTTTTTTTGCTTCACAAAAGTTTAGGAACTACATGTTTCCACATCAAATCAAGCTCATTACAAAAATCAATCCCTTGAAATACCTGTTATCCAAAGCAACTCTCACAGGACGAATGGCTAAATGGGTGATGATCTTAACAAAATTTGACATAGAGTATGTGGAGCACAAGGAAATCAAAGGGAAAGTGATCACAGACCAACTAGAAAAAGCACCTATCTATGTTGAGAACCCTCCAATATCTGAGTTCCTTGATGAATTAGTGTTTCTTATCAATCTCACAGCTTAGTGGAAGATGTACTTTGATGGATTGTTTACACAACATGGCTCTAGAGTAGGAATTCTTTTCATCACCCTTGAAGGAGATTGCATCCCAAAGTACTATAGGCTATCATTCCCTTGCACTAACAACATTTTTGAGTACAAATCCCTAATCATAGGTCTGAGGATAGTAGTTCAGTGGAAGATTCAAGAAATGAAATTCTATGGTGACTCACAGTTGGTTATCAACCAAGTCAATGATAACTATCAAACCAAAGACAACAAGCTCAATCCTTACAAGAAGATGGTGGAGAATCTCAAAAATATTTTCATAGACATAACTTTTGAGTAGATTCCCCACATGAACAATAGAGTAGCAGATGCCATGGCAACAATTGGATCACTGTTAGACATGTCAAACAATGTCCTCCAATGTGAATTCTTGGTAGAACAACTTCTCATACCAACTTTCAAAATCCTTGAATCTGAATTCACGTGTGTCATTGTTGGCCTTGGATCCCCATGGTACCATGATATATTCACTTACTTAAGCAGAGGAACTCTCCCATTGGATATTACCCCAAACCTTAAAAAGACCTTTGTTAAAAAGGAATCTTGATTCTTGATCCTAGGTGATACCCTTTCCTGATGAAGCATTGAAGGGACATTACTGTGATGTCTTAACCAAGAGGAAGCCTTAACCACTTTAACAAAAGTACATGATGGTATATGTGGGTCCCATTCTAGTGGTATGACATTAGCTAAGAAATTGTTGAGGATGGGGTACTATTGGCCAACCATGGAAAAGGAAGCTTATCAGTATGTACATAAGTGTATCCAATGTCAATAACATGGAGATATGATTCATGATCCAGCTCAAGAATTGCAGCCCATGATCACACCATGGCCATTTTCATAGTGGGGACTTGACCTCATAGGAAAAATCACCCCAACCTCATCCAATGGCCACAAGTTTTTCATAACTACCATTGAGTACTTTACTAAGTGGGTTGAAGCTATTCCTTTGACCTACATAACAAGGAAACAAATTGCAAAGTTATCCTGAATTACCTTATTTTCTGTTATGGTGTTCCTCAAACTCTCATATTAGATAATGGAACCCCCTTTAAAAATCAGGATGTGAAAGAGCTGTGCCAAAGATTCAATATCCAACACTAATTCTCTACCCCATATTATCCCCAAGGAAATGGAAAAGTTGAGGCTAAAAACAAAACTATCTTCAAAATATTGAAGAAAAAAGTTAATGAAGTTGGTCATGACTAGCATCTGCAATTAAATCCTGCTCTCTGGGCTTATCGAACTAGTAACCAATAGGTGCAATCCATTTTTCCCTGGTCTATGGATTAGAATCCATCCTAACTATTGAGGTTGAGCCCCCATCATTATGAGTTTCATTATAGAGCCTGATAACTAAGGAAGAATACAAAGTGTCTCGACTGAATGAGCTAGAATTCCTGGATGAGCATCACCTTGATGCCCTCAATCACTTGCAAGTATATAAAAAATGACTAAAATGGAGCTATAACAAGAGGATCAAATGTCAGTCTTTCCAAGTAGGGGATCTTGTCCTAAAGTAGAATCAGAAGAATCTTCTAGATCAAGACAACAAAGGAAACTTTGAACCTAACTGTTTGGGTCCCTTTATCGTCACAACAAGCTATGGATCAAGAGCATACAAACTGTCAATCCTTGGAGGTGAACCCTTGTAGAAGCCAACTAGAAACTTGCATATCAAAAATATTTATGCCTAATCTTGAAGGGTGTAAAATCATAAAATATAAAAAAATCATAAAATAATCAAAATCCAAAAAAAAAAAGGGAAAAATATTGAAAAAAGTAAAGAAAAGAATCATCGTCTAGTGAAAACCACTTTGGTGGTGCTTTGGGAAAGTACCTTGGTGAAAACCTAGAAAATAGGTGCCTTGCATAAATAAAGTACCTCCATCTATTTGTCCTATCATTCTTTGTGTCTCCATTTATCCCTCATCTACGTCCTTATCATGGCTTGACATTGTGAGGTATCATGAACCATTTTAGTACTACTTGGTGTATTCCAAAGGTCAATCTTTCTTTCCTTTATCAAAGTAGTCTAACATGCCACACTGGGGGAATTTCGTTGTGAGTAACATTGGGTTCTTGTATATCTTGAGGTCATCGAAAATATTATCTTGAAAATCCCAAAAAAAAATCATAAAATATTATCTATTGAAAAATCCAAAAACATTGGAAAAATCTTGTACAACTAAAATCCAAAAACATTCAAAAAATTGTAAAGGAAAAATCCAAAACATCTAGAAAACATAAAAAAAGCTAAACAGGTCAAACATCGAAAATCAAAAAAATAGTCCCCTTATTGAACTACGTTGTCTTTGAGCTTGATTGTAGGAAAGGCCATCATTGATGTGCCCTCGAGACACCCTAGGTCAATACTTTAGGATTCCATCATAATAAACTGGCATCTTTCATTTGTTCATATCTTCATCTTGTAAATCGGTTGAGTCAGTTGAACTACATGGTCTCTGCGTGTATAACGTAGGCAAGGCTTATCTTTTATCAGCCCTCGAGACCCCTAGGATAGGTCTTTAGATTAGGTTCTTGGTTGAAAAAATATTGAAAACCCCAAAACATTTGTAAAACTTAGAAAATCCCTAAACATTTGTAGAACTCTTGAAAATACAAAAACATCCAAATATTCAGAAAACACAAAAACATTCACAAAATGGAAAACAAAAAACAATAGAAAACATTCAAAAAGACCTAAAAAATCCTCAAAACATTAAAAAAGGCCCTAAATAGCCTCAAATATCCCAAAAGACCTAAACAACCTCAAATAACTGAAAACACAAAAACATTCATATAAACTTTCAAAAAGACCAAAAATAGCCTCAAAACATCTTCAAAATACCAAAAAAATTGAAATATTCTAGAAAATCCAAAACCATCCATCCCATCTTGCTTTCACCCACAATAAACCTTCACCCATAATAAATCGATCGTCACCTTCAGCCTTTGGAAAAACAAGTAGAAAGCAAACATGGCAAGTCATATAGTGTGAACCTAAGTGTTAAAATCTAAAGTCTAAATCAAAGGTAAATATGTTAGTGAATTTTATATTAACGAATCATCTTAGCATCATCATCCCAACATCAAACAACCATTTGATCAACATGTCCTAGGATGTATCCTTCCTGCGATGGAAATTAGTATCAGACATCACCTTAGCTAAACTTAAACTAGGAAAGAGGTATGGATAACACTGATTGTTTGTCTTTGATCTTCTCTTATGATTTATCTTAATGACCCATTCTGAGGACCTCTTGATGATGTCTATCAAAATGATTTAGAGAGAAAGGAATGGGTCATCAATCATTATCTTTTTCTTTCTATGCTTGTGGATACTCTTGTAAAATAATCTTGGCACATACTTGCTTAGTTGTGTGTGGGAAGGTCATTTAGGGAATGTTGTTGACTATTGCATATGTTTTGGTCCAATGTATCCTAAGCTTCTGACTTGCATTCCACTTAGGTTTCCATATGTTAATATGTGAATAGGAACTATCCTATCTGCTTGTTGAGTCAAATTCCATTACACTAGATACAACGATGTCCTAGTTATCAATACCTTGACGCATTGTGTCTATGTGTTATATCAAAAAAAAGGAACGATGAAAAATCCCAATCCTGAAGTGTGAGCATATCATCCTCTTGCATTTCATCCTAATTTTGTATTGTCTCGCCACCATCTTTAACAGAGTCTTGATGGATCATGGACTTGTTGGATATTTTGAAGCAATCATCAAAATAAATGGTCATTCATTCTTTATTCTTCTATATTCTCTCTGTGCTAACTTGGTATCATGACAGTCAACAAAAACATCATCAATGCATCCATCTTGCATCCACAAACCATCAACATACATGCATCTCATAATCAATGCATATCATGTCATACATCTTGCATTCTCATTTGAATTCTAATGAATAATATAGATTTGTTATTCTAAGCATCTTAAATTATTGCATCACATATCATACACACACATATCATAAGCATTTTCATCCATACATCCACATGCATATATTTTCATCATAAAATGCATAGAAAATGAAAAAAAGAAATATATTTGCATCACATATCATTCATTCTGTAGCATATCGTGAAAAGATAATGAAAAAGAGCATAACATTGCATCCATCCATCTCATGTACCATCACATATCACATAGGAATAAATAAAATGCATCCATACATGGTAAAGTATAAGCATCCATATCATATTTATCCATACATGAAATAAGGTAAACACATCACATCATGAATCATTCATATCCATATCATATATATATATAAATGAATGTCATGGTACAAAATTTGGATCAATGTATGTATATCAATGATAAATACAAATATCCATGAGGCTATAAAAAAGGAGCCCATGAATGTATATATGTGGTAAAGAATGGGGAATTTTTTTTTAAAAGTGTCTATGCATAATAGCTAGCCCTGATGGATGCTACCCCCTCTAGTCTGCCTCTCAGGCTGATCCTCTGCTCAAGACCATGCATCACTACGTTGCAAAAAATTAGGCTATCTTAGTGTCACTGGTGTATCACGATGATAATGTTTCCTATAATATGCAACCTTTGTAACTTCCTCCCAATATAATCTAGCTGACACTATCCGACCATGAGTGGCCACCACCATTGCCTCAATCTGCTACCACCGGGCAACCTCCTAGTGTCTCTCTCTAGTCACATCCTGTACTCACTATAACACCTAATCTCTCTTAGCTATTAGGGAAACCTCCTATTGTCATGCTTTATCTCACTCAGCAGTAATACCCAAAATATGCTTGTGGGCCTGATCCCAGTCACTAGTCAATATCTGCACCTGTTGCTGCAACTGTTGTATCTGTGCATCCCTTGCATCTAGTGTTGGTGGTGGTGTTGGCTGAGGCTGTACATGTGGCTGAACCTAAGGAGGCTTCTATATAATCAATGGGGACCTCAAAATTGGACCATCCTGGCCATCCTAGCCACCCTATCCTTTGCCTCTCCCTGCTCATCTGCCTCTAGGTCTCCATCTAGGAGGTATAATTTTTTGGATCTATTAGCCGTTAGGGAGGAACGAACAACACATCATATGTAGGTATAGTTTGTGTCACTGCCTGTACCTTATCATAGGTCCAGGGCTAAGCCACCAACTGGCTAAAGCTCTTGATGGTCTTGGGAGCTCAGATAGTCGGTCCAAGTGTGGGAACCTCTCAGGCTGAACTCACAAAAATTTCCCTGTATCTGTGATTAGGTCTGTCCTGAATCTCTCTAAACTGTCGAGCTACCCTATCTGGTAGATATCTCTCAATGATGTGTTTCTCATGACCCTACATATATCGGGTCTATCTAGCAAAGTAGAACTACTGAATATCATAAAAAAAGGGTGGCATTTGAAGCTAGGGTTGCTAGCGAAAAAAATTCATATAATCAATTACCCATCGCCAATATGGGAGCCCAATCTATCTAGTATGACTTGGGGTAATGGAAAATTTGTACCTCCAAATGACAAGATCATCTAGCTCCATGTCTTCCATTTGAACAATAGATCGAAGCACAAAAATGTGCTCCCACAACCAAATATGTAGTAGAGTCACCCTTGCACCAATTGCTCTCCCATCACAATAAAAAAATCATGTAAATCATGATATAGGGAGGTTAGCATTATGGGCCCCCACACAAAAAGTGTCCTCCTTTGTAGCATGCAATGCCATGCCAAGCCCCATCCTAGGCTAAATCCTCTGCTATGTCTATTTGAAGCCATCAAACCTAAAATAATGGATGTGATAATCAATCAGAAGGTCAACACATGACCTATATATGACTCTAGGTCGATTTGTGATGTGGATAAAATAATATGATCCATCTCCATGACCTCAAGGCAGACGTAAAATATGGTGTCAGCATCATAGATCACATGATCTTCATGAATCAACAAATTAAGGATCCACCAAACATCCTCCAAGGTCACCATTGCCTCACCTGTCGGAAGGTGGAAGGATGAGGTCTCACTATGCCATCTCTCATATAGGACAATCATCATCACTAGATGTGTCTGAATCATAGGGGAATACATGACATAACAGAGGCCAATATCTCCTAGGTGCTCCTTGCATAACTCTGACATATCATCCAATCTCTCTAACATGATGGGCCTATGCTCTAACGACATTAGTGGAAAGACCTCCTGCACCCACGAAGCACATGATATTAGAAAATCGAGGAAATTTGAGTCAATTTGAAATTTATAGCTCAAAGATCACAAAAGCATATATGTTTTCAATAGCCTCGCTATATTCAAATTTCAAATTGTGACGCCCAAAGCATTTAAAATTATAAATCGTAACATGTGTCGCCAAACAAATTGGCATCACATTTTAACCTTTAGCAAACCCTAAACCTAATTTCTAAATCGACTGAAGCATCACTAAACAAGCATGTGTCACCCTTTAAAATTAGAAACCTAATTTTAAATCATGACTAGCGTCCCCATATACATATGCATCCCTATAATTCATTTCAGTGTCGTTGATTTCAATTTGGGCGTTGCTATATAGTGACGCTGCCAAAGTTTGAATTTCAAAGCATAATAAATGCATCAAAAAGTCAAATTTCAAAACAAATTTGGAGTTGCATACAGGTGGTCTTGCACCTAGAAGCCGTTGGAACTATCGAACTCAGTTGGAGATGTGTCTGGGAAGCTCTTAGTGTGCCATTTCATTAGAGGGTCAGAGCTAAAAATAAAAAGAATCTCTTAAGTGTGAATGCACAAATGAATTGAAAGTGACCCTTCTTGGCTTATTTAATCTAGAAAATTAGGGTTTTTCCCCTAATTTCACCTTCAAGATGGGGATTATCATCATTTTCACCAATTTTTCCAAAGTGGACCTAATTTTGCATCATTTTTTATATTTTTGGCATAATTCTTGCATCCTGGAGCCTTTCTCGACCCTCGGGGCAACTTTTTCACCTTTATCAAGAAATCAACCCAAAATTCAAAAATTCTGCCCGATTTCTTGAGGGGGGAGGGAGTCAACTTTATCCTTCCACCGAGGCATCTAAAAAATTAGATTTTTTTTATTTTTTGATTTAGCGAATAGTTTTAATTTGAAAAGCATCAATCTTTGAACCCGAGCAGAGGGTACCTCGCTTCAAAGAGGGAAAAATGTCCTAATGATATCATACACTAAACAGGTTTACTAACATCATTTCTTCCTTAGGTATTCTATTTTTGATTCATTAATTAAATTAACCTAGCTAATTTAATTAATTGCATCATTCATCTAATGGCTAATTAATTTAATCAGGTTAGTTCATCCCCCTTCATGCTAATATTTCATCTCATTAAATTAAATACATCAAAATGTTTTAATTTAATTTCCTATATTCAATTTAATTAAATAACCCTAAGTTATTTAATTAAATATCATTTGTTCTCCCCCATTCATTAAATCATTTAATTTAATGAATAAACCCTTTTTTCCTCCAGATCCCCAAATTGCATGATTAAACCTTGTTTAATTAGCAATTAAACTAAATTTTCCTCTAAAAAGGGAATATTCCAATGGAATATTCCTTATCCCCTTTTTTGCACAATTAAGAATTTCTTTTAATTTGTAAAATTCCTTTTATCCTCATCCTTGGGAATATTCCAAAAGCATATTCTTATTCCTCCATCATTTAAAAAGGGATATTTTCACTTGGCTTCTTGAGCAAGTTTTAACCTTTAACCTTTTGAACAAGTTACCTTTGACCTGTGTGAACATGTCAAAAGTCTGTTTGTTTGAGGCAAGTGTGAACCCTTGATTAAAGATCATCATGCATTATCATCCGTTGATGAGAATCCATGATCCATGCCTCTCATTTCCTTCGTCTTGGACCGTTAATTAATCTTTTCAGTCTCAACCCTCCATTTCTCATTTGCTCTGCAATAAATAGGTTACTATTTTGAGACAAATGGATCCATCTTTTTCAAAGCAAACTTATGTTGTTGAATCCCATCCATCTTTCAATTGCAAACTTATGTTGTTGAACTCACATGCACTCACACTCATATTTCACTCACTTTTAGCTTGTTTTAATTAATCTTAGTTGCATAATAGCTTAGAACATCCATTAATGGCTTCCATGAATCCATATTAGTTTGTATATGAATTAGGGTTTCCATCTTTTAGCATAGATTTAGCTTAGATTAGCTTAGAAATAGCATAATTAGTTCATTCTTAACATAAAATCATGGTAAATTAGCTAGCATCATGTTCATTTTTAGCGTAAACTAGGTTTTCATACATCAATCACAATGGTTTCATTGATTATGTTCCATATAATTGATTGAAATAGGCTCACTAATCATGGGATTGGGAAAGGGTTGTTGTTCCACATCAACACAGTACCAATTCCACAATGGGATAAGTTTTAGATGGATTAGAGTAGATGTTTTAAAAGATTTCATAAATTAGTATTTTAGGTTTTGATAAATGTTTAGTTTCATTTTCATTTGAATGATCTTGTTGATATTTGAGTATTAGTGTCTCTATTATACTTCAATTCTTCATGGATCAAGCGTAATTCAGCCAATACTGATATCATTGGTCACAAAGAGGAAACAATATTTTGACATTACTTTATTAAAGGCCTAATCTATACTGGTTCTAGGCCATGTATTTTTTTCTCCCATTTTTTATTCACTATTGTTTGTTATGAAATAACTTGCACAATAGAAGAATATGATATGAAATATGCTACAAATACTTGATAATAACTGAGAATAACAAGCCACTTCAAGGGGGAAAACCTCCAAATATCTCTAATGAGAACACACTTCCACAGTTGATGATGAAATAAGACTCCACAACCTCCTATATACCTATTTATGCAAGGATATCACTAAATGACTTAAACCTTACACCTATATATAAAACTTGACCAACCTAAACAACTAAATAACAATATACTAATGATAATATGACTTAATAGAGATTTAAGATAGCCACAAGCCGACTATTCATAACTTGATGTACAATAATATTAAGGGCGTAGCATGCCCCCCTTCTTCAAAGAAGCATTGTCCTCAATGCTAATCAAGTTTGGAAACTTTTGAATGAACTCCTCATCTTCCCATGTGGCATCTTCAACTGGTAATTTCTTCCATTGGATGAGATACTCAATGATAGTTCTATTCCTTAGCTTCTTTATGCGTGTTTGACGAATGCACTCTGGTTCCAAAATTATTCTTCCTTCTTCATCCAACTCAGGAAGTGTTGTTTGAGTGGGAATATTATGCCCAGTACCTTCAAGCAGGAAACATGAAAA
>VDFB02358134.1:29382405-29418529 GCA_007258455.2 Sequoia sempervirens | reverse complement strand
CTCACGGATGGATATTTCTTGGTCATTGCCAAGAGTCTTTGTGATGACATGGTGTGCAGGTCTATTTAAAACATCTAAAGAGGTCAAATCGGTGACATTGGATTTGTCTTGCCGGCTGGTCAATGAAAGACATTACGGACTACCGGAGGAGTTTTCATTCCGTATCGATGATTGATCTCTCACTGATGGGTTGGCTTCGGTGGTCATCGCCAAGAGTCTTCGCGATGACATGGTGTAGATCTATTTAAAACTCCTGAAGAGGTCAGATCGGTGTGACATTGGATCTGTCTTGCTGATGGAAGTCATCAGCAAGACATGGACTATCAAAGTGAATTTTCTATCCTGTGCTGATGATTGATCTCTCACTGATGGGTTCGCTTCAGTGGTCATTCTCCGCGATGGTACATTTCAACGAATAATTTTAAAAAAAAATTGCATTGTTTTGTCGCAATTTTGACGAATCACCGAAAAGGTCTGATGAAGTTGCTATAGCTGCGATGAAGGCTTCGTCGTAACTCCTTGCCCATTTCATCAAAATGGCGATGAACTTCTGGTGTTGTTTTGACACTTCAGAAGAGCCATTGCAATTGCATTTTGGTTGTAATTCATCGGTGGATACACGAAGTTTTTGTCGATATTCCGATGAACATCTGAGTCATTTTATGATGCCGACAATTGACAAATCTACACCATTATTTTGATGTTTAATTTGTCGTCAGAATTTTGATGAAAAAATGGCAATGAATTTTTTTTTGTCAATTTGTCGATTGTCCGAGAAATGTTTGTCGAACAACCGACAAACATTTGTCAGAAAATGGAGTCAAATTCAGTAGTGAGCCTATAGAGAATTCTTGCCTTTGGATTTCTTGTTTTGTTGATTGTCGATGAGCTATGGCGAGGATTTGGGGAGCCCGACATCGAGAGGATGCAGTTCGCGAGTTCATAATGCTTGTAGGTGTTGGTGCCCTAGTATGTACCCTTTCGTTTTTCTTTTTTGTCTTTTCATGTTTGTGTAACTAATGCCTGAAGTCCAAGTAGTCGATTGTGCTAGGTTTAGGAATTTTTTGCACTCGCATCAGTTTTAACAGGTCTTCTATTTCTTTATGGTTCACTCTTGATTTTCCTATGCGCATCTACTCAAAACTTGCATATTTGACCTAAATTTGAGCATTTGTTTTTTGCTTGCCTGAAAATTGTGCTTTTGATATTTATGCTTCGTTTTGTGCACACTTGTTGAATACTTTTGTCTTTGAAAAACATTTTTGCATTTGAAATTTTTACTTATGCCTTTTCTTATCGCTTTCACCTACACAATGTTCACATTTTCCTGTTTTGTTCGCTTTTGAAAAAAATGTTTTCGTCGTTGACAAAAATATTTCACTTTTAACATTTTTTGGAATTTTAAGTCAATTTGTTTGCCATTTCAGATATGTTTTGCGTTTTCATAACAAATCCTTAACATCATGAGTTAAATGTTTGTAGGCGGTTCTTAATCCAATCCAGTTAAGGGAGTGACAACCATGTGATATGTTTGATTTGATCGCCAGGTTTCATGAGCTAGAGCGAGACATTTTAGATGTTGTTGGGTTGCAGCACATTTGCTACATGCCTACCATCAGAGGTCATAGAGCGATGATTACTGCTCTTGAGAAGAGGTGGCACTCAAAGACCTCATCCTTTCATTTACCTATTGGGGAGGCCACCATCACCCTTAAGGATGTTTGGAGGATCCTCCGTATACCCATTCACGAAGAGCTTGTTACATATTTTATTCGACAGGGTACCCGAACTATGTATCGCATACTTGGTGTGATACATCTTGAGGTTCGTCAGGGAGAGATAGAATTGTCTGATTTTGTGGGCAGTGTCAATCCTATTTCACTTGCTCTATGCAATTTAGTCATGGGGCTCGTTGTTCTTGATAAGAGATGCCAACAATTTCTCATTGGTTGGGGTGTGTGTATCGATTAGATGTTCGATCATGGGACTAGATACGCATGGGGCCATGTCTTCTTTCCCACCTATACAGAGAAATGCATGAGGTTGTGTATCATGGTGGGAAATCTATTTCTGTTGGTGTCTCTCTTTTGCATGTATGGGTCTGGGAGCACATCCCAATTACTCAACCTGATTGTATACTGGATCATATTATTGTGGATCCATATTCTTATCATTATGGAGATTTTCTGCACTATACATTTCCTGGATAGCTTCCCTATTGGCGTCATGTTTTTGATGATATGTCAGGTTTTATATGGAGACCCTATATAGATTTTGAGGCATGGCCTAATGATCAAAAGCAATTGGTATATTATAGATGAACTAGATGGCTCATCGATTGCGTTCGCTCTTTATTAGAGAGATATCTATTAGATCGTGTTTGTAGGCAATTTGGAGAGAGACAAGGTCAATTTCCAGATTCCTATGAGGCTTGTTTCGGTTGTACTACTAGATAAATATGAGTATGGGGTCTATAGAATGATCATGATGTTGTCATTGCTGATTTTAGAGCTCTTTCCCCCATTCAGGTGGGGTTGTCTAGTGGGTTTAGTAGATCTTGGTACTACTTTGAATTTTTATCAGTGGTGGACACGACACATTCCTTTGAGATGTACAGATCTTGGCAATGTTCCTGCAATGGGTAGATCAAGCATTACGAGTCATCGTGGGGAGAGACAGTGTGTCGAGATCATTGTTGATCAGCTTGCCAAGGCAAGGCAAGATGGTGTACAAGATGGATAGGGTGATCTGATACAACAGGATCGAGGATAGGTTCCAGGTCCTCCTCCACCACCTGGAGATGGAGGTATACTGTTAGCACAGATGATTATTGCGAGAGATGCAGAGGTATTATGACAATAGGCCGCAGAGGCTCATATTGCTACACTAACAGTACAGAGGGAGACCGCTTGGTAGGAGAGAGATGGTTTCAGGGCAAAGCGAGACACAAAGATTGAGCATCACCTTGTTGCTGAGACACAATTGTAGGCTATTACCACTAAGAGGGATAGCCTTAGGAAAGAGTGTGATAGTCTCTATGTCGAGTGAGATTTGTTGCTACAGAAGGCAACATATTATCAAACCTTGTATGATGCCTTCACTCCTAGAGCGCAGAGATGGTTGCAGTTTGGTGATCCTGGTATTGCTATAGAGGCTACGCTTGGTGAACATTTTGTTAGACAGTTTGTCCCTGATCCGTAGCTTGATCCTTAGAGTCCTCTAGTTGGGTAGTAGTTTATTTGTACTTGATCTTTATGATATTTTCTATTTAGAGACTTATATTGTAGACATGATTTTGTATATATATTCACCGACCCAGCTAAGGCCTCATATATATGTATATTTTTGTATTATCCTATCACACATGTTACATTGATGATGTACTTGACATTCTCATTTTTGATGATGATATATACAAGATATACATGCTTCGTTTTGGCTTCATTTATATGTTATTGTGATTATTATGGATGATGTATGATTATGTATGTGTTATACATGTTTTTGTACTTTTCTAATGTATGCATATGACGTGGTTGGATGGATTGATCATATTTGATTTCATACGATGTTTTATTATGTATATGATGGATTTATGCCTTATACATGATACATGATGTTTTATTGTTTTATTATCATCATGATATGTATTGACGACATTGTGGATGCAGGATTAATATGGTACTAATGATATTGTGATGCAAGATGAATGTTAGAAGAAAATTTGATGATGGATAGAAATTTGATGTTGTTAGTAATTGAGAAGTTTTGCTTTCGCTTTGCTTGGAGATTTCACATTTTTAACAATCCCTTTTTGATGTAGCAAACAGATACGATGCACCAAGGTATTAATAACCAAGGCGAATTTGTATCCATTGCGTGGACTTTGAATCGACATACAAAGAATATTCTTGCTCATATTAAACATACGAAAACTTTGATTGAAATATATGGTTGGGTTGTATTAAAACTTTTCAGACCAGTTACACACAGAGGTATGAAATACCTAACGTACAACTGCTACATGAATTGTCTTAAGACAACTTCCATACACTCAATAAAGCAAGTATTTGTCGTGGTAGTATCACAAAAAATCTTACAAATAGCAAACCGAAATGACGCTCAATTGTCCCCATTCCTTCTTCTCTAAATCCTTATGGACATCCTCAAGAGATCCTAGGAATAAGTCAATAAAATAAATCATAAACATAAGACTATAAAAAGATAAAACAATGTTGCAGTATCACTTGCCATATACGTTTTGAGGTTTCAAGCTATTATTCGTTGTTGAGCATGTCTATCGTAGGAATGGATCCATTAAGGCATATCTTAGGATGTTGTTGGTGAATTTTCAAAAGATAGGTAGTTAATACTTTGGCATGGTTTTAGTTTGTTTGTGATCAAATATTTTTGATTGTTTGCTTGAATGTTCTAGCTTTTGGTGTTTGCTATGTTTTCTTGTTTGTTTTGTCAAAGGGATAATGTGACAATTTGGTTTATTATGGATGAAAATTTTATTGCGGATTGTGATGATGGAGATAGGACTTTTTGATTTTTCAAGTTTTTATGATGCTATTTTTTTTGTTTTCAGGGGACTAACCTAGGGCCTCGAGGGCTCATCAAAGATAATCCTTGCCTACATTGTACACATAAAGGCTCGCAGTTCGTTTGGTTTGGTAAGAACTTGTTTTTGATCTTTTAGTTTTGTTTTGAATGAAATGGTTTTGGATTTTATTTTGTGACTATTTATGGATTGTATTTTGTTTTGATAGAAGCATGATAGACACCTAAGGGGATGACCTAAAGCCTCGAGAGCCGATAAGCCTTGCCTACTGTACACATAGAGACCACATAGACACCTAAGGGGACTAACCTAAGGCCTTCGGGGCTAATAAGCCTTGCCTACGTTGTACATGCAGAGACCACGTAGTTCGACCATTTTGACTCAAAGCATAACATGTTTTTGGAACTCAAACAATGTTGATAACTTGGATTGATTTTCCACTTCTATTTCTAGAGGATATGTTGGGGAAAATTCACTTGAACTAGCCATGAGGTTCAAGCAAATTTTTATATCTTAGAATTTTGAGCAAAGAAATAATCCAAAGTTGTTTTGATTTTATTGTTTTTCGGATGTTTTTTTATTTTGTTGTTTTCTAGATGTTTTTATTTTGTTGTTTTCTAGATGTTTTTGATTTTTCTCGATCATGATGGGATGCACAAGGATCTAATCAACTACCTATTTTTGAGAAGTTGCCCCCAGTTCAAGAAAATATTTCCTTCTCTAGGAGATTGACGTCAATGGTGCAACAAGGTTCAATACTCAATCAGTCATCAAGTCATGGTTGGACACATGTTTTGTTATGTTACGAATGGGTGGATGCTTCAAATAGTACTGATAGATAACAATGCAAGTCTTATTCAAACATATCGCATGTTTTCCAAGTTTTCACTACGGTACCTGTTCTATGAGTGCCACAAAGTGGTTTTCACTAAAAGAATGTTCTATTTCTCTTTACCGTTTTTCTTTTTTTTTATTTTATTTTATTTTTGTCTTTTTAATCTTTTTTATTTTTTTGGATTTTTACCCTTTTTCCTGGGGTGTAAGATGTTGAAAACTTGGATTGATATTTCATTTTGTTTTTCTAGAGGATACGTTGCTGGAAATTTACTTGAACTAGCCTTGAGGTTCAAGCAAATGTTGATATCTTAGAATTTTGTGTGAAGGAATAATCCACGTTGTTGGTATCTTTGAAGGTTACCTTGTGATGCAAAGCAGGGAAGCAACCTTCTACCTATCACAATTTGAGAAAATTCAAACAAACTTTTTTCCCTTATAAACCTATCTTATCAACTTTTCACAATTTCATCCAATTTGCCTTTTAGCCATCCAAACAAATATTTTTGTTCATATCTTTCAAAATAAAATCCAAACCCACAAAAGAATGGGCATTTCAGATACCCATTTGGACATACTTTAACATATCTCAAAATTACATACCTTTGTTTTGGAACATATCCTCCAAATAATTGTTGCAACGTTGTCCCCTTAAGCCAATTAGGCCTATTTTGCAAAGCAACTACCAACCAAATTCTCTTTCAACCCCAAAAATTTATTCCAACCCTCTCAATAGGTCTCAAATAGATTGAAACAACCACTTTTAGCCAAAGAAACACTCACTCATTCACCAAAACACAAAAAAAACCTTGCTTTAGGCTTATTTCATGCTTGAAACATGAGGGTTTATTGAAAATCAATACCCCAAACCCAATATCACCTTACCACCACATCAAAAATATCAAAATATTCCTACACATGCTTAATAAAACATATCCCAACCTCCAACAATTCAATTTCATCAAACTACAACTTTTAGCCATCCACTTTGAACCAAAAACTCATGAAAATCACTTAGGGAAGCAACCAAAACCCCTCTAAACACCTTCCCTACTCCTAACAACAATTCTAACACCTAAATCTATCATATTTCACCCATTCCAGAAAGTCTTAAATTAATCTTTAGGTGGAATGGGTGATTAATCTATTTTATTCACTTTCAAACCCTTAATTTTGAGTTACAAACCCGCCTACAGTAAAATGATTGTAAAAACCTCCAATCTCGATGAAAACTATTCAAACCAGAACCAAACTGAAGCTACTTCATGTTTCCATCAACTACAATTGCAATTTGGATAAAAAACAAACTATATGGGGCCGTACAATGGCCTGCAACAACAATTTATGCAGAAAACATAAATTTTTTTGAAGGTTTCTTTATTGCTTCTTCTACAAAATCTTCGACCAACCCATCAATTTTATCATAAACATTGCATATATACCTTAGACAACCAGAAACAAACTAAAAATTGACTCCAACTGACTTTTAAACTCCATATGACCATTGGCATTCCAATTGTTGCATTTTGCAACTTTACAATATTGCATTTTTGACAACTTTTGAAAACTTTAGCAGTTCATTTGCATAATATTGCCACCCCTTGCAAAATAAACCCACTATCATCCTAGTTACATTCTAAATGGTCTACTATGACCTTATTTAATGATTAAAAGATTCAAACTCCTAAAAACCTATCACTGGACCAAACTTGCAAAATTGAACCCACATGGTGCCCCTGCACCATACTCTCGGCCTGAAAAAGACCTCAAGTCCCTTGAGGACTGTATGACATCATAAACAAGTTGCCTCTTATCAATTAATGCTCTCCAATTTTCATTTCCATTTGGCACTCCCTTCCAATGTGTCAAGTATTGGAAACTTGCACTATCTCTGCCCTTTGATTAATTCCTTCTTTGAATATGTTGTCCTCCACTAAATAGTTGTTGTCTAACTTCCCTTTCATTTGGAAATGATGCTAAAGTTGTTTGAATATTTTCCAACATACATGTATCATTCTTGGTATAAATTGTCCTCTTGCCTCAACCTCGAAGCATACTTAAATACATCTACTTGCCCTTTCCTTTTCTCTTGTTTCATACCATCTTTTTCCTTTATCACTGCCACTAGATTCTCTGCCCCTAATGCCACTATTTTATTAGGTTCCCAAAGCTTTGTATTGACTGAAATTAACTACCCATTGACCTTTCTTGCAACCAAAGGACAAAGTATTGTCCCCACCATAATTTTATCATTCCTCTCTAGCCAATCTTGAGTCTTCATAAGGAATTCATCCTTGACCTCCTCTTGACTTGCTTTTGACATCATCTCTTCATCTTCTTTACTCTTCAACATTGAAGCATCCTTCAAACTTTTTGTCTTGACACTTTCAAGCCTTGAAGTGGCTTCCATCTCTTCACATTTGTATTCCTCTATTGTCACAAACTCTTTATTGCCAAACATAACCACTTTTGCTGCCTTACCTTGTCCCTTAACATCCTCAACCAATGGAGTCAATGTGAATGTATTTCCATCTTTTTCAATGGTGTAAGTGAGTTAAGGCTTGGGAGTCATAGAACGAATAAACCCTTGGTGAAATAAGCTTAATCAGGCCATTAATCAAGCGTAGCAGTAGAAAATAAAGGGGTTGTGTTCCAAAGAAACCCCCTATAATTTTGAGATATATTTTAAAAGGGCGTAATGGGTATCTAAAACTAGTTTTGGTTTGTGGGTAGGAGTTATTTTTTGAAAGTTGTTAAATTACGGTGAATTTATGCTCTTTTGAGCCTATTGTCAAATGTAGCAGCAATTATTTGAAGGGTTTGTTATAAAGAAACCACCCCTACACTTTTGATATGTTTTGAAACTTGGAAAAGGGTATCTAGAATGGTAATTGGTTTGTGTTTTGGTGAATGAATGAGTGTTTCTTTGGCCAAAAGTGGTTGTTTCAGTCTATTTGAGACTTGTTGAGAGGGTTGGAATAAATTTTGGGGGTTGAAAGAGAATCTAGTTGGTACTTGCTTTGCAAAATTGGCCTAATTGGCTTAAGGGGACAGCGTTACAGCAATTATTTGGAGGATATGTTCCAAAACAAAGGTATGTAATTTTGAGATATGTTAAAGTATGTCTAAATGGGTATTTGAAATGCCCATTATTTTGTGGGTTTGGATTTTCTTCTGAAAGATATGAACAAAAATCTTTGTTTGGATGGCTACAAGGCAAATTAGATGAAATTGTGAAAAGTTGATAAAATAGGTTTATAAAGGCAAAAAGTTTGTTTGAATTTGCTCAAATTGTGATAGGTTGAAGTTTTTCTCCCTGCTCTGCATCACCTTGGTAGTGCATTGGTGGTATACCTTGTTGTTGGGATGAATTATTTTGAAGGTTATCCTAGTGGTACGTTGGCGGTACACCTTGTTGTTGGTACGAATTATTTTGAAGGTTACCCTAGTGATGTGTTGGCGGGACACCTTGTTGTTGGGATGAATTATTTTGAAGGTTACCCTGATGGTGCATTGGCGGGATATCTTGTTGATGGGACGAATTGGGAAGGGTACCATGTGGCACACCTTGTTGTTTGGACAATGCCTAGATCACAACATGAGCTAGAAAACATAGATCAAGATTTATTTTGAAGAAAGATGTAAGTACTTACCCCCAGTGTCTAGTGACGTAGGTGATGGATTATCTTGTGATAGGATAACATGTTTGGATAGAGTATGCCCTTTTGGACAATGTCTCATGGCTCAAATAATGTTGGATAGGATAGGATTAATGATAGTGACCCATGTCAAATGTTTTCCATAAGCAAGTGTAAAGTCTACACCAAACATTTGTCAAGATCAAGGTAAGTTGGATTTGGATAAAAATGGATTGGGTTTGTTATGGATAAGCTGAGATGGCTCCCACCTGAAATGGTGCATGTAGATGTTCGATTCTATACATGACACATGTTTTCCAAGTTTTCATCATGGTACTTGTCCAAAGCACCACTATAGTGGTTTTCACTGGAGGACGATTTTTTTCTTGACTATTTTCTTGATTTTTTTGTTTTTATTGATTTTTTATTTGTTTTGGTCATGTTGAACCACCTGGTGGTGCTGATGTAGACGCTACTGGTGCCAATATGGTTGTTGTTGTTGTCATGACGTTCCAACGATATCCTGCTTAGAGGAGTTGTTTTGCTAAGATATGGGTGCTTGAATGTAAACCCTAATAATTCTTGTTTTTTTTGTTGATATCGGAGTTAACCTTACCAAGATGTGCACATCATGATAAAGTGCCCTTAGAATCCTTATGATAAAGAGTTGCTACCAACGCATGGTCAATGCGAGGGTTTGATATCATGGATGGTGAAATGCGTTGAGGGATATGATATTTAGATGGATTGGTTAACAGTTTGGAACCTTTTATTTTCCAAACTTGGAATGATGAGCAATGATGGGTGGATATGGAGATTTGATTGGGACCAACTTCTTGGTATACCTTGTAGGTTGCTCTTGAAACTTTCTTTTGCAATGGTGAACTTTTTTTATGGATGAACTTCCCTTTTTTATTTTACCCCATAGTTTATTTGACTCATGAAGTTTAATAGGGATGATTTGCTTGCTTTTTCTTGTCCATTTTGTTTTATTGATTCTTTTGCTTCAATGACTTGTTTCGTTTTTGGATATAGCTTTTTCTCTTGTTGTTGGTCCCAATTAGAGAGTTGAAATATGTGTGGATGACGATTCATGATATGGCTAGTTGTAGTGTTGGTAGTAATTTTATCATAAGGACTCTTCATGCTCTCTATGTTGATGCTTGCATTAGATAAAGTTGCCCCCAGTATTATAGAGGTATCATTGATATGTTCATATTCCCTAATTGTTGAATAACCAAGACCTTGATGCTTAGGATTGCCAATAATATGCACTAAATCTAGGATACCCTATTCATGTAGGCCTAATCCTATGTCTTGATAATGAATCCGTTGAAAAAATTTATTTGCAATAGGATATGTTTTACTTTGAAAAAAAGGTGCTAATCCTTCTCTGCTTTGTTGTGGATCTTCAAAGGTGATAGCTTATTCACTGGTAGGATCCTTCATATGTGGGATAACTTCTTGATTGTTATCTTCAACTTGATCCTGTGAAATATTACATTTTGATAGCCCTTCAAAATATATTAGTGCTTCTTTGACTAGTGTATACCCAATGCTCTACTACTTAGGATTATCAGTTACCTTTGCATATTTTAAGATATTGTGCTCAATATTTACATACTTGATGTCTTCAATCTACCTGGAGGATGTTTCTGATTTTACTGCTTCTTCTTGATCAATTATGATAGGTCTATAGATTCTACTATACTTTGATCATGTGTAAAGATAGTAAGAGTAGGTGACTCTTGTTCCTTGTTTATGATATCAAGAGTGTGAGACTCTTGTTTTGGATGAAGATCATCTACATGTCCATTAGGAGTAACATCTCATGGGTAGATGTATGTGTGCTTGGTGTATGGATTTTTTCTTCTTTTGGAAAACCTTGGATGTCTTGGAAGATATCTGCTAAGTTATTGTGGTATTCTGATGATATGAATTCTTGATCTTGACTTTGTGTGGTATTATCTTTGACATGCTTTGGTTCGTGCTCTTGAAATGGATCAATCTCAAAGAAAGGACTTCTTGTAAAGGATCCTTGGATCTCCTCAAAATGTGGACATATGGGTGATAGCTCTTGGCTTAGATTTTTTGCATTCGGTATAAGTGTTGGATTAAGAGTCTCTTGATTATCAATATGCACTACCATGAACAATGACAATGAAATCCAAACAATATAGTTTTACCATCCCATGTCGGAATGTATTTGCAAAGATGTTGGGTTGTTTGTATCAATGTGAAGCCTCCATTGTGTGTGCAAAATCTTGAAAAACATGCATGTGTTGATAGAAGATATGTGTGAAACTTTGTCAAAAATGTCGATTAAGATCTTGGCATTACTTCTTTGTGTAAAATGTGTTGATTCTCTGATCCTTTTTGAGAAGAAAGATGATTGTTATATAGATTTTGTGTTTTGAAATGAATGCTCAGAATCGCATAGTAGAATATCTTGATCAATGGTTGAAAGATGTTGAGAGGATTTAGATGGGAATAATCAGTGCAAATTGATTACATAATTAGTATGATTGAAGAAATCATTTTGAGTATTTAGTGGTATTGAGGAAATAGATTGAATAATTTGTGGGATTTGAAAATAGATTGATCTTTCAAGAAATAGATGGATCAGTCAAGCAATAGATCGAGCAATCGGTGGTTCGTAATTTTCTCAATCATGAAAGTGGATGAGGATAATTAATTGATTTAATTAATTAATCTTTTTGGAGTTGAACGTGCAAATCATGTTTGATTTTTACCAACAAAGTTGTATTTGTTTGATTTGATTTTTTATGATATTTTGAATAGTTTATTTAATTATTCAAGTTTAGGGGAAAGTGTTTTAATTAAACTATTATGCTTTAATAATTTAATTGACTTAGGGGAATAAAGTGAATTAGTGACATAATTAAATAATTGATGTTTTAATAATTTAATTGACTTAAGGGAATAAAGTGAATTAGTGACAATTAAATAATTGATATTTTAATAATTTAATTGACTTAGGGGAATAAAGTGAATTAGTGACAGAATTAAATAATTGATGTTATTTAATTAATCAAGAGGAATAAAGTTATATTAGGACTTTATTAAATAAATGATATTTATTTAATTGGTCAAAAATAGTGAAAAAGTGAATTAATTAAATAATGTACTATTATTCAATTAATAAAGGAAATTAGGGTTTTTTATTGGCATATGGCTTCTCGTGTTGTCATTGATGGCAACCTAAATCATTGATCCAGTTTGCACTGCAATATCTGACCATACCGGAAGACAGAGTAAAAAACAAGGTATCCAGTTGAAGTTGAATCTGTCAAGTGGTTTGTAGTACCAGTTTATCAGTTTTGGTTGTGGATCTCAGGGAAGGTCGATGGGTATATAAAATGTCTTATTCTCGAGTTTTGTTTCGTCGCACCGAGTGGTGTACGAGTTAGGAGATCCGATTGTTCGATATTTTATTCAACAATGTTAGAAGGCCGACTAAGTGAATGTGGGATGTTGCGGATGTTCAAGGCAAAATTATTTGGAGTATTTTTGTATTAAAGATTTTATTTTGGGTCCTCACTATGCTACGGCCGACTTTGGTGGATGCACATTAAATGATATTCATGATTTGAGCCGACAGTTGGAAAATATTTTCTATTTTATTGAAGCCGACATATAGCGATTGAATCCTTGGTGGCAGATATATATAAGAGATTGGTTATTTCATTTTGGTGTTTTCATGGTGTGTTGATGTGTGTTGCAAATGTCAGAAGGTCATTTGAGCGATTATGCACAGTGCAATAAAGGATTTTGTGAAGCGAATTGAGGCAAAACAAAGCGAAGTGCATAATCAAACAGAAGGTCCATAATCCAATCCATGAGCCTAACCGGAACTATAATCAGGCATTTGTAGATGCTACTTTCTCAATTCAATCTTTTTTATGTAATCCAAATCTATGTAAGGCAATGAGCCTTCCTAATTTTGAGAAATGAGTTCTAGGAAGTGTGCCTGAATGCAAGTGCATTCCCATTTTGTAAATCATTTATATTTGAGTACTCAAATTGTGGTTTAACCTCCACCATGGTTTTTCCCCTAACAGGGTTTCCACGTAAAAATCCTTGTGTTATGGTGTTGTGGCTTATTTTTTTATGTTCATGCATCTTTCTTTTGATTGAATGTTGTAGGGATTTGAGAGATCAAATTAATAAAGTTAAAAATTGCACAACACTGATTCATCCCCCCCTCTCAGTATTGCTTGATTCCAACAATTGGTATCAGAGCTAAGTTCCTCAGAAGAAGTTTAATAGCTTGAGGTGGATCTTGGAATGTAATGGACTTTGGAAGTCTTCAGCAGCAGCTTTTGGTGGCACTTGATGATCTTGATCAGTCTAAAGCAGAAATCCGGGAATTGAAAGCAAATCTTAACGATGTTGAGAAATTCATTCAGAAGTTGAAGGATTAGATTGTTAAATCCAGGGAGAAGAGAAAGGATCTTTGTGACTAGATTAAGCAAAAAGAGAGAAAAAGCATGGATGATGTTCACCTGAATCAAACCTTGAAGGAAATAATTGAAGAATGTGAAAAGCTTGTCAGAGACAATGCTACCCTAAAGCATGAGATGGAATCTATGGCAATGAAGATGACTAAGGAGATTGAAGAAAGTAAGAAGAATGAGGAAAAACTTGTTCAGTCCCTAAAGGAAAGATCAGATGAATGCAGCAAAATTAATGGAGAATTCATTCAGTTGGAGATTGAACTACAACAATCCAGAAACAATAAAGAAGAGCTTGAAAAACAGATTGTTATTCTCATGGATGAATTTGCTACTACAAATGAATACAAAGAGAAGTTCAAAATTAGCTTAGTTAAGCTTGGTGAGCTGACTCAAGGACAGAAGAATGGAAACGACAAGTGAGGTCTTGGATATGAGAGAGGAGAAAGTTTTGGATCTGGACAAAGGAATTTCAGGCAAGGAAATTTGATGAACAAAGCAAAAAGACATCCGGTAAGACAACCTAATGCTCAAAAATTTAATGGATACTATTTTGTTTGCAATAAATTTGGCCATATGGCTGCTCAATGTAGAAGTAAAATGAAATCAAGTGATCCATCATTCTCTGGTCAATGTTTCAATTGCAATAAGTTTGGTCATAAGTCAATTGAATCCAGAAATATGTCAAACAACTCTGTCAATAGAAGGAATGTTAAATGTTATACTGTGGAAGATTTGGGCATATTGCTAACCAATGCAGATCGAGAAGAAATCAATGGAATGACTGGTCTGGACAAGGAAATGTTGTGTGTTTCAATTGCAACAAATACAGTCACATTGCAAGATTTTGTAGAAACAAGAATATGGATAGAAGAGGTTCGGCATACAAAGGGAGAAATACACATAAAGATGATAAAGGAAAAGGGAAAGTAACTGTGGATGAAATAAGAGATCAGATGAAGAAGACATGGGTGAAGAAGAGTTCCTCTGTTGTAGAAAATGAGCCAGCACCAGAACCTATTTTTGGTAATTCCTCCGAGAATTAAGTTTAGGCCTCTGGCCTAGGGGGAGTTGTCAAGAAAATCCTTCAAACCCCCTACTAGTAATTAACTCCAGGATGTGGATGAGTATAGTGGTTGCACTGATGATCTACAGATGTTGTTGAAACTGTTGGAAAAAGTATTATGCTAAGTTGAAGGTCCATAGAAGTTTTTGTTTGATGACTGAGAAAACAGGGTATCCAAATAAGTTAGGGCAAAAGCATTTATTACAACAAAAGTTAAGTGTACATGAGTTATAAAAAGCAAGTTAAAACCCTCATTTTCCACTTTGTATTGAAGAGAAAGAGAGCACTATGCACCATAATTTCAAAAGTGTGAAGAGAATTTGGCGGTGAAACCCTAATCCATCAGGTACTTCTATTATATTGAGAAATTTCATTCTAATTTGGTGTGCGGTTGAATAACTTATTTTCAAGATATGTGTACGAAAGGGAAAATGGAACAAATCAAAGAAATGATAAAACTAGATGAGTATAGCAACGAGAAGATTAGAGCTAAAAGAAACATGTCACACAATGAATTGAAATGGGTGAAAGATGCTAAACACAAAAGCTTGGATATTTGGAGCGAATTCCCCTATTTCATAAACGCAGAAATGGTCAAGTTTATTCTAGACAAATTGAATGATGATATTCTGACTCTAGATAAACCCTACCACATCTTGAAAGAAGTGATTGGAATTGTAATTGGGTTATGAAAAATTGGGGATGTTCCAAGGAAGAAGTCAATCTGAAATAAAGAAGTTGAAACCCTAAATGGAGTAATTGGAGATCAAAGGGCATTGATAATTTCCACAACTAGAGATTTAGTGACAAGGTACATTACGCATGGAATATCCTACAAAATCTTTTCAGAAACAGAGAAGGTGCAACTTCTGCAGGTGTTGTTTACATTTCACACAAGATGATAATGGAAGATCAGGATTTTGACTTTTGCGGATTATTGAAAGATCAACTGATGGAGAACATGCAATTGACAAAGAAGGCAGATTACCCTTTCAGGTTTGGTACTTTGGTTATATGCCTTGTGATGTATTTTTTGAATTGCTTACCACTGAACAACAATGTAGTATGGGAAGAGAGTGAACCAGTTTGCAAGAAGATTTACATATACTCTAATAATTTGGCAAACTGTGATCAAGTATATGAAAATTTCTTTAAGGGTTTGCTAAGGAAGTTTGGGTCAATTGGTATTTCCATTCCGGTAAGGGAACTTGAAGTTGGTTCCTCCTCCGGTGAGATGGAGAGAAAGAAGAAAAGAGAAAAAGAAATTGTTGTTTGTACTCCACCAGCATGCAAGACTCCAAGAGTTGAAGGGAAAGGAAAAGAACAGGTGATTGTGGACATACCAGATGAGGAATCTGATAAGGAAACTGGGGACACCCTAAGAAAAGAATTGGAAACAATTGAACCAGAACAAGAAAGGACAATAACTGAAGAAAGTGAAGAAGAAGGTGATTGAACCAAAGAAGAGCTATTGCAACTTATTCATGAGGAAGATGGAATGCAGAAAATTGCGAACATATGGTCTATCACACTTTCATATGAGCAGGACATGATCTTAAGCGTACTAAGTGCTCATCTTGTGCACAATCATATCAAATTATAGAGTTTCCAGAATAAGTTGCCAGAAGAGATGATTGAATGCATCAAGGAAATCATGGACTCTGAGTTTCAGAACAAGGAAGAAGAAGAAGTGATCCTACACCTAAAGAAGCAATACAGATTGTCACTTGCCAAGCTGAAAAGGCACATGAATCAACTAAGGAAATGCATAAGCACAGCAAACAACATCTATAACTACTATCTTTGATGGCCTCATGCAATCAACAAGTACAAAGAAAAGCTGGAACAAATTGAAACAGAGTTGAACAGTATTGGACAAAATTTTAACATGTTTCAGGATAAAGATGGTGCAGTCAAGAAAAGGATTCAAGAATTGCAGTCAGAGCATACAAAAGTTCAAATCACCAGAAATAGGATTGTTGACACCTTTTGGAAAGTGAAGGACATAACATAATGCAGGCTAGAACAATTGATTGAGATACTGAGGAAAGGAGAAATATTAGAAGAAGGCATCACCATTCTAGAATCCCTTATCAAAATTATCAACCGAACATCTGAAAACAACAACATGATCATAATCACCGGGATTGTTGTAGAAGCATGGAAGAAGTTTCTTCCGGAGATGAAGAAAAGGTACAAAATAATTTTCTAACACAAGTACCAGCTGTATTTCTTCAAAAAAATTGAATCAATTTTTGCATAAGTTTTTGGACTTCATAGGGGGAGAAAGAAAATATTTTATTATCTTTTTGTCATTGATGTCAAAGGGGGAGAGAGAGCAGTGAAAAATGTCTTATCAAACTCAAGGGGAGTTTTGTCAAGTTTTGTCAGCTATGGCTTTTTGAAGTCTTGAAGGTTCTGACATTCATTTTTCACTAAGTGTTGTCATCAATGCCAAAGGGGGAGATTATTGGCATATGGCTTCTAGTGTTGTCATTGATGGAAACCTAAGTCATTGATCTGGTCTGCACTACAATATCTGACCATACCAGAAGACAGAGTAAAGAATAGGGTATCCGGCTGAAGTTGAATCTGTCAAGTGGTTTGCATTACCAATTTATCAGTTTTAGTTGTGGATCTCAGGGAAAGTCGATGGGTATATGAAATGTCTTATTCTCGAGTTTTGTGTCGTCGCATCAAGTGGTGTATGAGTTAGGAAATCTGGTCGTTCAATTTTATGTTCAACAATGTTAGATGGCCGACTAAGTGAATGTGGGATGTCGCGGATGTTCAAGGCGAAATTATTTGGAGTATTTTCATATTAAAGATTTTGTTTTGGGTCCTCACTATGCTATGGCCAACTTTGGTGGATGCACATTAAATGATATTCATGATTTGAGTTGATAGTTGGAAAATATTTTCTATTTTATTGAAGCTGACATATAGCAATTGAATCCTTGGTGGCAGATATATATAAGAGATTGATTATTTCATTTTGGTATGTTTGTGGTGTGTTGATGTGTGTTGCAAATGTCAGAAGGTCAGTTGAGTGATTATGCACAGTGCAATAAAGGATTTTGTGAAGCGAATTGAGGCAGAACAGAGCGAAGTATAGAATCAGACAAAAGGTCCAAAATTTGATCCATGAGCCTAACTGAAACTATAATCAAGCATTTGTAGATGCTACTTTCTCAGTTTAACCTTTTTGATGTAATCCAAATCTATGTAAGGCAGTGAGCCTTCATGATTTTAAGCAGTGAGCTCTAGGCAATGTGACTGAATGCAAGTGCATTCCCATTTTGTAAATCATTTATATTTGAGTTCTCAAATTGTGGATTGACCTCCAACCGTGGTTTTTCCCCTAACAGGATTTCCACGTAAAAATCCTTGTGTTATGGTGTTGTGGTTTATTGTTTTATGTTCATGCATCTTTCCTTTGATTGAATGTTGTAGGGATTTGAGAGATCAGATTAATAAAGTTAAAAATTGCACAACACTGATTCAACCCCTCCCTCTCAATGTTGTTTGATTCCAACATTTTTTTACGTATTTGATGTTTTTAATGTGAAATGCAGTGATATTCGATGATAATGACGTTGATGATGAGAAAATGTCATTTAGAATGTGCGATAAGTGTTAGGTCAATTTTACATGTCTACACTAACATGCTCCCAAAAAGTTTTCCAAGAAGAGGATTGACCATGATAGTACGGTGGTTAGAGGGATTATTGATATCCCCACTTTTGTGTAAAGGAATGACCACACTAGTTGCCCATTCCATTGGAAAACCCCTTTGCATGATGTTATTAAAAAGAAATTTGATGTGAGGAGTAAGGAGCTCAATGCCCCACTTTAAGAATTCAACATGCAGCCCATCAATGTCTTGAGCTTTCCTACTTGCGATGTTTTTTATACCTTGCTTGATGTCTTCCTCCGAGAAGATCTTACTTGGAGCACTAACAAAAGGAGGCTTGTTTCTCTTTAGTGATCGCTCATAAAGGAGCTTCACATAATCTAACCACTACCCCTCTGTGATATTACTTTCTATTTGCTTTTTCTTTTGTTGCAACTCTCTTCAAAAACCTTTGGGGTTGTGTTTACTCAAAGAGATTGGCTTCGTCCTTCTAGAATTCACATAGTTTCCTTTTTTAGATTTTACCAACTTCTTGTATTTAACCTTGTTTTCTTTGTTAGACTCATTCTTTTTTACCAATCTTTTTGCAACTTTGCACTCTTCATTGTACCATGGATTAGCCAAGAAAGTGTTTGAAATCCCCCTCTTAGGATGGGATCTCTTGCATCCCTCAAGGGCCTTGAGAATTAGAGGAATCAACCTATTGCTACCACTGTAGTCATTTTTTTCATTGTTTTCTTTGCATGCTATATTGTTTTTTTCCACTTGAAGGTTGTGTTCCAATGCAGCAACAAAGAGCTCCTGATTTTCTTGATTCACCAATTTTTTACCTTGAGAATGGACTTCCCTATATGTATGTTGCATCTGCTCTTCTTGTCGATTGCTAGCATGTATGCTAAACTTAACAAAAAGAGGCATATGGTTAGAATTTAATCCAATAAGACAACACCCAATATTGAACCCCAATAGCCTAGATATAGAATTCTAAGAACATATCACGTAGTCCACCACACTTTGCCCATTGTAGGTTTTACAAGTAATACCACCTTATCCTCGCCAAGTTTTCATACCATTATAGATGACCATGTCATAAGCTACATAGACCTAGGAATTCCACCCCAAAGTGTTACACATTGCCATTACCGTCCTGTGAGGCCCTTTCCCAAGGCTGAACCCCATCTTCCTCTAGCCACAAAGGATTGTTGTCCCCCACACCACTACTACCTAGCTGTATTGACTAATTGTTTGCATTCCTAGCATTAAAATCCCCCAATAACACTATTTCACTTGAGGTGCTGAAAACAAAAATGTCTTTTATTAGTGCCCTTAGTCTACTGGTTAAGTTGAAAGGTTCTAAATGAGCCCACCAGGGATCAAGTCTTGTTGAGTGCAAAGGCTCCGACACCGAAAAAGATATGAGACCGGGATCGTGCCCCGAACGAATTTGGTGAAATAGAAATCCCTTAGTCCTTAGCTCTTAGTTGAAGAGGTTCAGCCCAAGAAGGCTTGTGCTCCTGTATTGAGTAGCTACAAATAATTTGTTGATGACCTCCATAAAAAAAAGTCTTTTTTTAGTGCTACATAAGGATCTTCACTATTTAGCTTTCTCCTCTTGTAGATCTTTGAATTTTTAGGAGCAAAATAACAAGCAGCCAGCCAAATTGTACCCCCTTTTTCTGTTATTTTCAGCCATATGAACTGCTTATTTGAGTCCTCTTTTTCAACCTTTATTATCTCGCCCCAAGTTTCTTTTATTAACACTGTAATCCCCCTATGCCCTTTACCTAGTTCAACCCCTTCATTGCACACTAAGACTTTAAAGTAACCTTCAAAGTCAAGGACTTTATAACCCTCATGCTCATGTGGTTTCGTAAGAATAATACTTTCCCCTTTGTAATGGGCCCCAACCCCAATCCTCTCCTCCACGGGTAACCCCTACAATTCCAACTTACTATATCTAAATACTCACGTGGGGCCCCGAATCCTTATTTCTTGAATGGTATCCACTCGCTAATCTGAGCTTTCTCATTCTTCAACCATGCCCATTTTCCTGCATCCCTTACCGATTTCACTTTCTCCCACTCCTTCCTTTGTTCTTCTTGTTGCCCAAATGTTAATCATCATCCAAGTATATATTAGAACCTTCAAACATCCCCCTATTCTTTAGAATAACAAACTTGTCTTCCATGCTCCTTAAGATAACCCTTGCATGCCTATTCATGCCTTCTTATGTTTTCTTTCCAATCCTGCTTGCTTGTTGAATACAGCCAACCCACTTTAGCTTGTCTTTAAAGAAATCCCTTGCAAAAATATCAATCCTCTCCTTCTCCCCAAAATCCTTCAAGCCTTTGATAATGATGTCAATAGCTTTGTCTTGCTTATCTTTTTCTTCTCATATTTTCCTCTTGATATACTTCTCTATGATTTCTTTTTGTGCAGTTGACAATCCATTTACAACTTGAGCCCAAGATTTGGCCTCTTTTGTTTGGTCCCTTAGCTTGCTTTCACTTGTTTCCATGTTTGCGATTGTTGATTGAATTGCTTGTAGTTGTGTTGAGTCACTTACTTTCATTGTCTTTGAGCTCTTTTTTTCTATTGTTTTTGCCTGTACTAAACCTTGCTTTAAAGCAATCAGCTCCTCCTGACCCCTTTCCATCCTACTTTGCAAGTTTATTACTTGCTCTTTGAGCATCTTGTTTTCCATTGCATGGATCCTACTAGCTTCGAAAATTTCTTTTAGATTAGAATCTTCACACCGCCCCTTCGCTTCTAAAAATTCAATCCTCTTTTTCATGTTCATGAGCTCATTTACATAGAGCTATGATGACGACAACAAGGGAGTGGTTGTAGGGTTGTAAGGGTCCATGTTGTCCTAACACCCTTCCACACTACCCCCTTTACTTGTCGTGTAAGGGTTCATGATTAAAACTATCATTTCCCTCTTCTAACTAATTCGCCAATGGATAAGATATGATATGCTATAGTCCCTCTGAGATGTAATGCTTTTCTCTAGCTAGCAATTAAGAATAAGATTTTGACCTATGACAATTTTGATGAAAAGGACCTTTCATGGCCCCTCTCAATGTTCACTCTATTGTTTGAATATGGGGTCAATTGACTACCATCTTCTTCATTACTCTTTTTCACAAGGTTTATGGTCTAGGTTGAACTCCAAATTAGGGATGAGTTAGGTGCTCCCGATTACAATTCAACAACATATATGTTGTTAGCCTAATGGGGCCCATAGACTAAACTCTTTCAAAAGCATTCTTCTTTATGTCCTTTGGGAACATATGGTTGGATAGAAATCAATATATATTTAAAGTAGTGGAACTTTCTTAGCAAAGGTATTAGTTCAAAATTGAATGTTAATCATGAGGTTTGTAAAGGGGAGAAATTAACGGTGATCAATGTGAGGGTCTTGTTCACAACTCTCTACCTACCAAAGATGTTTGTGTGCCCAAGGTGTTTGGTTTTGTTAGAGGTCCTTTGTGTTGTTGTCAAGTGTCTAATCACCAATTCAAGAATAATTTTTGCTACCCCAATTTCATATCATTATGGAGGAAGGTCTTAACAAAATAATGGCTTTGCTTCAATCAATGCCAAGGGTGGTTTTTGTTTGGAGAAGTTGAGAGGTTGGCTTCAATCATTGACTCTTCCAACATCGTTATAGCTAATCATGAACGTGAGGACATTGATGATGCAAACCTAAAGGATTGCATGGTTAAGGATCAAATGGCAAAGAGATGTATATGATGGAGGTTGAGCTATAGAAAGTGAATTTGAACTTTGAATATGCCAATTACCTTCTACCAAGATCTTCATAGAATGATAAAACACCTAATCTCCCATAATCCAAGGACCCCGCAAGTATCTAGCACATTTACACTTACTAGGTTGTCAATGGCAAAGGTGTTGACAGTTGCTAAAAGTACAAAGATCATTCATGTTGTCGAGTTCAACGGTATGGATAAACCTAAATGCAATGGCTAGCAAAGCTCAAAACAGTTGTGCTTCTTGCAAATGAATGGACAAGTCGAGCATTTATTCACGAAGAAGAAGATTCTAGAGTCAATGTTGTAGTGTTTTTGCCCTACCTTCAATTTACAAGTTTAAGTTGCTACTTTTTCTTTTTTTAATTTGGTGCTTTGAGTTTTGTTATGCTTTTTTTTTTTTGTTGCCCGTCATGCAACTAGGGCGTTTCATGCAATTCTATGTTAATCTACGGGTCATGTTATATTTTCAATTTCATCTACTTGCTTTTTCTAATTTCATCTCGTTATCTACTACTCGTTATTGGAATCAAATTGACTACAAGCAGAGCAAAACTCGTCAGCCTAAAATATTCCCGTACAGACAACATTAACATTAACTACAAGCATATCGAAACCCAGCAGCCCAAAGCACAAAAGAACTGATCGGGTTGGAAAAACTAGGCACGTTATAGAGATATGAGCTATATGCATACAAGCAAATAACCATAGATACCCAATAAGCATTCGGAAAGAAATCATGGTTTAATTGTTTGAAGTATCACAGTGCTTGTATCATGCCACAGTGAGAGAAGCCGAGAGAAGGTTTTCCTTTAAGCAGGAGAAGATTTCAAGAAATATGGGCATCAAATTTGTGTTTAAGCAGTAACTTCCAAAAAATTACCTACCATAAGTTCTACTTTCACCATTTATATTATCATTTTTACCAACTCTTTTATATCCAACTCTTAAAACGAAACAATGTCCATCTTTTTTTATCAAATGCAACCCATCAATGGCCAAATATGTGCCTATTGCTTAGATCAGTCACATAATGATGGGTTAAACATATTTTTAAAATGTGATATTAGACTTCATGTGCTGAAAATTTATATAAATAAAGAAAATATTAATTATAGCACCCTGAATTTATCTTTACTACAAGATGTTAAAAACAGCCTTATTTAAATATACTGACATTTGCTATTTTTGATGTGTCCAGATCTTGAGCTTCTAAACCAAGCAATTTGGAACAAAATAACCAAATTAATGCCATTCTGAATCTAATTTGGAATAATGACCTTACCTTCTATAAATACCCTACATAAAAATAAAAACTGACTTAGGTTCTTTAGCATCAAGAGTTCAACTTCAAAACAAAGCAATTTGGAACAAAAGCAACACAAATGCATCTTGGATCCAGCTGAATATATCGGTGCATAAGCTTCGCCAGAAATTTTCAAAATAGTTTTCCATTATACTGCCGATACATTAAACTCTCTGATTTCCAACATGCAGAACACTTTCAATATTGACTCACATCTAATCTAAATCCGTTTTGGCATGAGCCAATAATTTCTCTATCTTCTACATCTCTAACAGGCATGACATCTAAAATTTAATTTGATTTTCAGGTGATTTCTGATCCGGTCACCCAAGCCGGCGACATTGATTTATAATACGATTATATCTTTTTTGTCAAAGATGTATGATGATGTAAATACTTGCAGTGCTGTTTAACGATAAATGCTTGGAGCTTTAAACAATCCTGTTAACTCAGCTATGCACCTGTAACAAAATTAGCAAGCTTAGATGCCACTTCTCACACTACAAGGCATAGTAAAAGCTTTCAATATGGTTATTTACCTGCAGGCCTGGATTTCCAGGTCCAATCCTGTGGTGCAGACAAGCTCTGCTGCAAATGGAAACAAGTTATAGAAGAAAGTTTACCATCACTAGCATAAGTTCAATTACAAGTTTCTCAAACAAGTTATAGAATAAAGTTTACCACACCAAAATATTGTAGAGATTATTTTACAGCAAACTTTGCAACAGAAATTAACATTAGATTTGTACTTTGATAATCATCCATGGCAGACATAGGACCAGATGAGTCACTACTACCACCCATTTAAAACCATGTCAGATTAATGTATACCAAAAGTGCAAACTAAACATGATATGGTAGATTAAAGAAAACAAACCTGTTGCATATATTGATGGGGTGCACTGCCAGCATCATTTGAGCCCTGTAATTGTCCATAATTGAGACCCTACAATAAGATGACATCCAGTTGTATAAAGTTAAGAAACTATTAAGAATAAGATACACCAGATGAACTTTCTTGGATTATAGAATTTTATCAACCAGAAAGAAAACTAAAAAATTAGCATTTAGAAAACAAATATATTACAAACTGTAAATGAATTTCTGTAATGGAATATTTAGGTCTAATATCCTAATTAGTATGTATTTCAGGCTCTCATGTCTAATGTGATTTCAGTTTACCCAACATGTCGGATCATCCTTCCAGACCGACCTTGAAAAATGTTGGCTAGCTGTGTAAAGAATATGACATGAGAATAACACAAAGTTTTGCACCAACTACAACACTGACGATTTCAGGAGGTTGATAATTAGCACTAAACACTCTTACGGATGTAGAGAGGCAAGAAAAATAGTTAAGCAACGCGGTATTGTGCTGCCAAATATGGCAGCATCAAGCATGAACATCTTTCTTAATAGATATAATTCTCATACCAGTCCATTGTTCACAAATGTTAAACCAGTTTGGCTTTCTTCAAACTGTATTGTAGCATTCAATTTTTTAATCTATAAAGAACTCGAAAAATCAATTTTCCATGTTTTGAAACCTTTTGCACTCCACTAATAGGCGGTACTATTATTGCATTTAAGGTCAAACAAAGAATGTCCATTCTTACCATCCCATTTCAATGCACCCTATTCCCCATTTCTGTTTACAATGAATTTCTCCTTTGAGATTTCATTCTGGCTACTGTTTTTCACACCTCACTACCAGTTGTCCATTAAGCACTGACAGAACCCATTTTGTCCATCCTGGTTCAAATGCCTTGGTCCTTATATTGGACCATTTCCAGCATTCAAATTTTCACACCTTATCCATCCAATGTTGGCACAACTTGTTCCCTTCATCCAGGTTCAAGCAGCACATTTAGCCTGGATTACCTATGATTCACCCAAGTCCAAAGAGTTGGGCACACCAAGAAATAGGCAATAAAGAGAACCAATATGGTTAGGTGCTCCTTAAATTGAGAGAAGCCAATCAGATGATAGTCCAATACAGTAAACAGCTTGTAAATTACAGACATTGTATGGATAACTACCACAAACTAGAGAAGGCCCACAATGCTGACACCAAAACCACTGACAGTGTTTCTCAAAGTACCAGGGAGGATAGAAACAAATCAACCCAGCAACTTGCACCCCAAAGCCTACTTCAGGATTGGCAAAGCTTTTGATGTAGCTAATGCCTCTTAAACATCTCTCTCAAAATTGTTATGACTTACCCATATATGGAGAGATTGACAAAACCCACATACAAACAGGATAGAAAAGGTATCAGAGAGTGCATGTCTAACCAAATTGAATATATCCACAATCTGATTAGTAATCAACCTAAAACTTCTGTAGAGTAATGAATTCAGTTCACAAGCATATCAATTAAAGCCAACAAAAATTGAAATCATCTATACCAGTAGTCCAAACTTCAATAGCAACAAGAATCATAACCTCAACTTGACCATGTTAGGAGGTAATGTAACTAAAATACAAAAAAAAAACTATCATATTTAGTAGTCTAAACCTCAATAGCAACAAGAATCATAACCTCAACTTGACCATGTTAGGAGGTAATGTAACTAAAACACAAAAAAAAACTATCAGATTTATCTGATTTGTGCAAACAACAGTAAAAGAAAACAACCCATGCAATTATTTAGATCCTTCCTCTACTCGAGGCAACTAATGGTTACATTTGTCAAAACACCATGTAAAGTGTCGCATTGAAGAGTAAAGCTTTCTAGTCCTCGTAACATAGATCAATAATCTCCAAAGGAATAGATTATACAAAGTATCCATGTTATATACCTATGGCAAAAGAACAAGGAACAACAAAAGGACAAGTTGAGACACCAAGCTAAGATCCCAAAACAATAGGTCCAAATTGTGACGATAAGGTTTAATAGATAGCATAAATTTATTCTGTTAAAGCCTAATGGTCCAAGTTACACAGTGTTCCCCGAGGATATTTCCCCAGGGTTTTCATGTGATTTGAGGGAAGTGGAACATTCTGAGGACAGAGCTACAGGGACAGCACATCCCTGCCATGTTCCTTATGTATCTGTTTTTTGGGGCATCCCAAAGACCTTCAACATGGGGACATCTACTGAGACATTCCCTGCAGGGCAGATGCCTGGATGTCCCCAGCATCCTGGAGATGCATCATGTCCCTTGTAACATCCTAATTTCGACATGAAAAAAAGAAAACAAATTTTAAAATTCAAAAATCCTAAAGGCTTGTGGGGCTGCCCTACAACATATATTTTATTCCTTTTTGCCCTAGCCCATTATTATTTTCGTGCTTTCATTTGCACTTTCAGATTTTTGGTTTTGCAAGAAAAAAGAGAGTTCAAGAAACTGAAAGCTGATGAGATGAAGGAAAATGAAGAACAAAGGAGGAGGAAGATAACACACACACACACCTTCCAACTTCTAACTCCCTTGCCAGTCCAGCTGCTCTCTTAGGTACACCACCTCCCTCATCATCTCAAAGACCATCCAGTTGCATTTCTGTAGCTATACATTTTTCCTCCACATTGTCTCCACTTCTTGGGACTCCTCCATCCTTTTGTTGTGTTGGTGCACAACCTCCTCTCTATGAGCTCTACCCTCTATGGGTCTTTGATCCTCTTCCATACAAACCAACACTCCATTGTTATCACCCACTCCCTTAAACTCCATCAGGCCTTCCTTTCTAGAAGCATGTTGCTGTCTCCACACCATCTTCCTCTTCTAGCACTACTCCCCCTCTCTCCCCCCCAATCAATACTCAACATCGACTTCTCCTCTGCTACTGTAACTTGCACCATTCTCCCATGTGTGAATGTAACTCCCCTATGTTCTCAATGCCTCCAACTTGTGCAAGCCCTACCTCCCTCCTTGTCAATCCCCTCAATGTTTTCTATGCATCATCACACCTTCCAACTTCTAGCCCCCCAACCACTCTAGTTGCACTCTTGGATGCACCACCCCCTCATCATCTCAAAGACCATCTAGTCCTATTTCTCCACTTGCATTTTTCCTCATCGAACATTATGACTGATTTTTGAGCTTGTTGCTCAAGCAATAACCAGCTATGAATAATTGAGCATTCCCATTTTGTCATTTTGATGCTTGTCACTTGTAGTCTTGTAGACTCTAGTAGGGAATTTTCAGCTCATTTATAATGGATTTTCAACTACCTTGACATTCAAATGATAACAATTATGACTTGATGATTAGCATTGTTTAATTATTATAAGTTATTATTTATCAGCTGTGTAGCATGTTCTCAATTATGTATTTTATTATTTAAAGCTTTTATTTTGTACATTGTGTGTGTGTGTGTTTGCCATCCCAAATACCCATCCCTGTGTCCCCCTATCCCAGAAATCTTGGAGAAAAACTAAAGTTTCATTATCAATAATAAAATCAAGACGAGTTGTGTTAAGGAATTTAATGGACATTTGGCATAGCAAAAGGGAAAAGAAAAAAAAAATTCCCTTTAAGCCATGTCAACGAGCATAAAAAGGCACTCAAGATTTTCCATAGGTATGAATTATTTTACTATTGAATCAAAATAAACTATCTTTAAAAAATTGGACAATTGCTTCCATCCACATTCTTTGGAGGTTAGATGATTTATTTTGTTGGTTCTAGCAAGAGTTGGAGTAAAAAGACATTTCAAATTTAAATGCCTTTTATATCAAAGGAATAACTATTATATTTTACTAAGATGCTTAACATAGAACAATATAAGAAAAGGAAACTCACATTTGATAATGAAGGTTGCACAAGTTGCTGGGGTTGCTGTAGCTGAGGCTGATGTTGTTGCTGGGCCTGCTGTAGTTGTGGTTGCTGTTGTACATTGGGCTGTGGCAGCTGATGCTGCTGTTGCTGCTGGGGCTGTAGCAATTGAGGCTGCTGCTGTTGATGAGGCTGTTGTAGCTGCGACTGAGGCTGAGGCTGAGGCTGCGGCTGTTGCAATTGCTTTTGTTGCTCAAATTTCATCAGTTCATCTGGCTTCTCCCACTGCCAATCAAAATGGAAAGATCATAAAAAATGAATTACAGGTAGTTGAAGTATGATTACTGGGTACAAGATGACATTAAAATTGGCAAACATAAGAAACCATATTGTATCTTATGCAAATGAGCAAATTATCTGAAAACGTGGCCTCTGCCAAGAAAGTTGCATAAACATAATATGTAACATTAAACACAAAGTTGCAAGTGAAGTTAACAAGATTCAATATAAAAATGTCCTTCAATACCTTGCTTTCACCTGTCACACTATTATAATAATACTTGTATCCCTCCGGAGAAGTATGCTCTGTCCAGACACAAGTCAGTGAAGCAGGGCTAGGAACACTAACAGGTGCCACCACTGCAGCAGTCTTGGCTTCTGCTGTCATAGAAAGTGAGCTGGCAGAACTAGTTGTCACTATTCCTTGTGGCTGTGCTGAGAATGTCCATGGCTTTATCAATAAAAAATAACAATGTTAATATTATACCACATTAAGAGTCCTAAATAAATCAACAACATTAAGAAAGAAAGAAAATTAGTCTATCACTTATAAGCACTTTCATCTCATCCAACTAAGTCATAGATGCATTACTGACTTGTTGCAGTCCAGTTTGTTGCGTTGGAGCCACTTGATAATATGCCTAAAAAGTCAAAATCATCAATAAGTATTGTTAAGAACTTAAGACATTTCACATACACACAACTAGGTTGAATCATTACATTTATTAACAAAGCGTGTTCTGCACCTGTTGTTGCTGAGGGCGCATCAAGAGTGATTGCTGCTGGGATTGAGTTGTAGCCTGCACTAAAGGTGGTGGTACCAGAGGCGACTGTAGCTGCTGTTGAAATGAAAGATGCTGTTGGGATTGAATATTGCTCTGCACAGCAGGCACCTGTTGTTGTAATAGCTGACTAGAGGGCTGCTGTTGTGATAATTGCTGAACTGGTTGCTGTTGTGATAGTTGCTGAGTTTGGGGATGTATGCTAGGTAATGGCATGCTAGGAGGAATCTGCTGAAGAGAGGAAGCGGCATTTGGCTGGATTTGAGACTGAGAAGCAGGCAACTGCCCATATGTAGAAGGTTGTTGCTGTGAAGCTGGTGCATGACCAAATGGGGTTTGTTGAACATGTTGCTGTGAAGATTGCAACTGTTGACCATACTGTTGCAAAGGCTGCTGAGCCTGCAATTGTGAATGAAATTGTGTGGGTTGTTGGGAATGCGGTTGTGACGGTTGTTGCACCTGTTGTCCATATTGTTGTAAGGATTGCTGGGCCTGCATTTGTAATTGAGATTGTGTTGGCTGTTGGTTATGCATTTGAGAGGATTGCACATGCTGACCATATTGTTGCAAATTCAATGATTGCTGTGAAGTCTGCAATTGTGAATGAGATTGTGCGGATTGATGTTGATTTTGGAATGATGGTTGCAACTGTTGCTGCATTTGGTGTGTTTGTTGCACTGGTGGTAACCAACCTTGAACTTGAGTCTGATGCTGCGAAGAAGATGAATTATAACCCCGTCAAGAACAAGATTCAACACATCACTAAATGTCATAAGAAAAATACTATCCAAACCATTGTTCAGACACCTGAAAAATACAAATCCTCTTTGAAGCCTATCAAATTAAAGTGTATCATACAAATGGTTGATATAAAAAAGCTGCAATAATATCCAAAAAAGTACCTGCTGCGGAGAAGGGGCAGTCAGCCTTGCAGGGCCTCCTACTGGAGCAGGGACATGAAGAGATCCCTCAATAGGGCCATTTACTGAGTTATGGGAACCACTGATAGATCCAACCTGGATATCACCCGACATCACATGTAATCCCTGTATAAAACAATGATAGAACTCTACACATAAAAATTACAGGAATCCCCCAAATGTTTATAGAACATAACATAATCCACATGATGATCTTTGAATGGCCTTACCGATGGTGAATGTCCTCCTACAGATCCTGATCTTCCACTAGGAGTAGATGGCCTACCATAAGGATGTGATCCAACTTGTGGAGATGGAATTCTCATATTTGCTACACCCATGGGCCGCCAGTTTCCAGGTACACCCCGTCCTCCTGTGTGCCCTCCACCACTCACGCTAGGCCTAAATGAACAGACACAAGTGATGTAATAGATACACTAATTCAAGTCTGCCACTCAAACATGTAAATTTTCTGATAACTTACCTGGATCCAAATGGCCTCTGTGGTTCAGCACCAAAGCCTGGACCTCCAAACATGGGGCCGTTTCTAGAAAATAGAACAAGAGAATTAGTCCCTGAAATAAAGTAGGAATACAATAGCATTTCAAGAAATATTATAATGTAACATGTTTAGGTGGCAACATAAATAAATGTCTGAACCTTGCATCTCCAACTTTAGGTCTTTTAGGCTCTGCAAACCGTACAGTCAAAGGTTGATTGCATCCCTAAAACAATACATTATCATTATTGTACAACGTAGTTCACACTTTGTGAAATATATCAAAAAAGTAAGCATCATAGAGCAAAAAAAGTACCATTTTAAAACACAGTGTTTACCTTCATTGTGAAAGCTCCATGTAATTTGTTAATAGCTGCTGCTGCCATTTCTCTAGATGGATATTTAACAAATGCACACCCTGTACACATTATTTAACAGGTAATAAAGCCAGTATCAACCTGAATTTATTGCTATGAACCAAACTATTAAAAACAGTAAAAAAATTTCCCACCTCTGCTCTGTTTCTGTTCATCCTTCATGATATATATGTCATCAACAGGGCCAAACTCAGCAAAGATCTGTCAGTAATAAAAGAAAAAAAGAATTCTGTGAGAATCAAAATTTCAGAAGTTCAAATACCCACATTACTAATTGACAATTGCATTTAAAACTTGTGAAGAACTTTATAAACATTACCAGTACATCTTGACAAGAATCAGAAAAGCAACAAGAATATTTTCAACTCACACACCCCATACGTTCACAGTAAAAATGAAAGAAAACATGATGAGTATAATACAAGACTTGCAAGTTACACAGAAACTAATCATTTAAGATGAAATACTGATTACTGCTGCTCATAGAGAAATACACATTCACAAAATAATCACCTCCTCAATATCCTTTTCCATTGCAAGTTTATTCAATGAGCCAACAAACAATTTATGCTCCATTGTACCTAACAAAAACATGTATATTTAGAGTCAACATATGCAATGCAGATATCTTTTAGATATTTTACACCACTACACCAAATTAAAGATGTGCATTGCAAATAGAGAAATTATGAATGCCAACAAAGGGATTGTAGAAAGCCATACAAAAAAATCAAATGTGTTACAAATGATGTAAGAATCACACACTAGACTTTACTAGTGCTGCCAAAATAATTAAACACAATATATAGAATCTGTATCAAAATTCCTGTTTTTCAAAGGGGTTCAATTTCATGGAAAGAGAGATATTACCAATCTGTTCTCGTTCACCATCAGCAAATCTGACTTGTAAAGGACTTGTGCCCTTCAAACAAAACAGCATTTAGCAGTAACAAAACTAAAAATTTAATTATCCAAAATTGCTTTGCACATGAATTTAAAAAGAAAGTTTTTCAAAATCACTAACTCACCCCTGGTAATGTGTGCCGACTGTGAAGAGCACTGATGGCTCTCTCTGCCTCTACAACAGTTGCATACTTTATAAAACAACAGCCTGTGGTAAATTCAATATTTGACACAGACAGAAACTTGTCAAATTACAGAAAAAGTTTCCATTCAACTGACTGATGTTAATTGAACATTAGTGATATGGTAAACATAATCCTAACAGATACTTTACTCTTCAGAAATGCTATGACAGTAAATACAAATTTACTATTAAGTAATCATAAGCTGGATTTTGGAAAAGACGCGACTTGTGAGGCAGTGCTATCAAAATCAGAAAAGATTTGGTGCAACATGGAAAAAAATGTGTCAATGGGCAGCATTGGTCTTTGATAGCCTTCAAGGCATGATGACACCTGGTTCTCGAGCAGGCATAAACAGTGGCAACCATATTTATGTTACTGGTGTTCATTCTCCTGAAGCACCCTATGATTCACACTCATTGCCTCTGGATATTAAAGACTCCTCCAACCTAATATATCAGTCTATTTTGGATTTAATTTTTATTTTGCTATGGAAACAATTTTAGTCAGATGCAAAATCATCAGAATATTTTTATCATCCATATTTTGGTTCAAGATTAAAATCGGACAGGCTAGGGCGTTATTCCTCTAGTTTTCTTGCTTGGTGCCTGGTCTTGGCAAAATCTAGTTCAGTCTTCCAAGTAAGTTCATGGCCATTCTCAAGGGTATATTAGTCTCTAGTAGTTTTAGCTGTTTTTAAATAAATAGACAGAGCTTGGAAGCAGAAGCTATTATTGAACAACTCTAAATTGTTTACAGACTCTGTTTTGTAAATGATCTGTTGCTTTTTCTTCTGAGTTTTGCAGGTGGAGGCCCTGATTCAGCCCACCTTTTATGGAGGAAAAAAATACAAAATGATATTTTCACTCACAAGTTCATAGATTCTGATGATTATTTTCACCTCAATATCTCCTGAGAGTCCCTTATTCTACTAAAGCCAAGTATGTAAAATAATTGGAAACATATCATAACTAAACATGGCTTCAGAACAATGCTGGGAAATCATCTTCGACGCAAAATATCACCTGAAAATTAACAAAATCCTTTTGTTTCTAGAAAAGTTTGTATCACAATCCTCAACTTGCAACTCGAAAAAGAACCATGTGCATTCTCATTTGGAAGATTATGTTAACACATTTATATGTAAAAAAATCTTCCAAAATTAAGTCAGGCTGGTAATTCATCTGAAAAAAGACATCAACTTCCATATCAAGAAGCATTTTGATCAAGATGCTCAATGTCTCTAAAAAATAAGAATCACTTCACCTATGTTGCAAATTAATACTTCATTAAGATGTTCAAAGATTTCCAAAGCTATCGTATGGACTCATTAACAAATACATTAAATTGATGTGTGCGACTATTATTAATATATGTGAATATAGTAAAGCATCCATCACAATGAGCGTAGAGAAAGCTGTAAGGAAGCATGTGCGAACACACATTGGGACCAACGAAGACTCTATAGTATGACTCACTCCAAAAGAGCTTTATGTCTAGGCATAAAAGGCGCCCTACCTGGCCCCTTCTCAACAATCCAACCATCTCTTCAGAGACACCTTTTGAGGATCTTTGCCGAGCTTTAATCTGTTACATCATTTGAGTGAGCTTAGACCCCCTCAATCATATCCGATAAAAAAAAATGATCCATACAAGACCATGCAGATTATTGCCCGTTATTTCCATACAGCATAGAATACATGCCAGTCACATTTTTCATGTTATTATCATGGTAATAAAAACTGCAATTCTCAAGTTGCAGGGCACATAGCTTTCCATAAACATCAGGCATGACATAACTGATTACTCCTTCCATTGCAACTTTGTCTGTCATTTTGCCAATAGAATTCCAAAACAACACATCCATTCTCTTGTTAAAAGTTCCAAGTAATAAGATTCATCTCATTCTACAGTATCCCTGGTTAGGGTCAAACAACCAGCTAAATCACAATGAATAGAATTAAGTTCTGCCCTACTCTACTTAAAAAATCTGCCACCTTCCAGTCCTCAACAGTAAGAATATAAGAAAATTGCAAAGATCCGGCAAAAAGGACTCCACTTGGAATAATCAGTTTTTAAGCTAGCATTGACAGCACATTCAGAAACCTGATGATTTTTATTAAATCTCCACTTTAAGAAATTTAGATTTTTTCCAACATTTCAGCAATATGAGCATATCCTATTTATTTATCTTATAATCACTAAGAAATATGTACAAAAAATTGATTAACACATATTAGGAAATAGATACTTGTAATCAATTTATTAGTGACATTCATTTTAATAATATCAATTTTACACATCACCCATGTTTTGAAGAAAAACAAAGAGTGAAGTTAACAAATCAATCTATAACATTGACAGAATGTCCTCACGCAGAAAAAGGCATTTCTTTGCCTTCATCTATTATGATTTTGAAAATCAAAAAGACATTGTATTAACATTTAGAGAACCCATAGACCTTAGTACTGTTTCATACTTTCTTAAAGTTCTCAAATATGTTGATTTAGATTAATGAAGGCTTACATGGATAACGGCAAATTTTCAAGATGCCCTGATATTGATACAGCTTGAAAAGACAATTGTAGAACTAAACATATATTCAATTGTTTATATATCTAAGGGTACAGAACTAAGTTGCTAGTTCTGGTACGGATCCTGGTTCCAGTTCGTGGATTCCACAAAAAGAAAATTGGGGCTGGGTTCATTTTGGTTCATTCGTAGAATCACAAAATGTGACACTATCATTTGCACTAAAAGTGTGCTCACTTTTCAAACTCAAGAGTAAAATGTTGGAAAGTTGAAGCATCCAAGTCAATTTTCTCTAGCTCCATATCCCACAGCTTTGCCAAAAAGTGGAAATTTTTTTTAAAAATAGCAAAAACAAAATAAAAAAATAAAAAAGAAGAAATATGGACAGATTTGCCAAGGTTCCCCTGGATCCTGCCCAGGTTCATCCCAAATGAACTTGACCCCATTCTGCCAGATCCAAACTGAATCCACAGTCTAATTGAACCGAACCCAGATCCAGTAACATAGGTACAGAAAACAATTTTTTAAATATTTATTTATTTAGTTATATAATATTTGTGCCTTTAGTGATTCATATGGGTGTGTGAGTGCAATATATATATATATATATATATATATATTGCAAATTTTGAATGTTCTGCATAAGCCTAAAACTAAATACAGCACCAGACCAGTGTGGCAGTGTGGTGCCATATAAAAATGATTTGGGTACAGCTTAAATATAGGCTCAGTTATGAATATGGCAACCATGCTATATCTGGGAGTATCATATTCGGATTGGTTACCATATCCGGATCAAGTATCAAGATACACAGATATGTGCATCCAGACTGGGTAGGCAAAGTATCCAGTAACTCTGGATTAATGCAAAATTATCGTATTTGGATTATGTCCCACTGTTCCAATGTATGAACAAACATCACACATGTTTTTTAGCTTGTCATCTGATTCTGTTAAAAAAATCTCTCATTTTGTTCCTATCCAAAATAGATGCATTGATATTTTAAACTTCAAATGGATGAGAGGAAAATGCCACAAGGTCAAGAATGATATATTCAATACTTCGAACATTTTGTATGCCCTTTTGTTTTTTACTTCAAATTTCAAATATATATCCTGATAATTTTTTCACATTTTAGAGGCCTCTCTGCAGCCCACACAGTAGAATGAGTAAATTACTAAATGATCAGATAAACTTTATAAAATCAAGACTGAAAACCAGATCGACTTAAAATTGGGAACTCTAATCCTATATGCAGACCTTAAGTCCCCATATTCATGCAGGATATCATTCATGTTCTGATTTTCAATTCACCAACTTACCAAAATTTTACAAGTAGACCAGAAGGATAAGCCTTGCTTCAATATTCACTTGGAATAAAATTGACCTTTGAAGTTCAAGACAATTGTGTATCTTTGAAAATTGTGCAGGACAACCACCTTGCAAAAATGCACTTTATGCAATACTATGTTATTTTGTCCTACCATAAATCATGAGAAGCACAACAAATTTGCACTCTATTTCAATATATACAAAATTGTCAAACATATCACTGGTGAGCCCTTACTGCAATTTAATTAGCCATTAGCATCAAAATGAAGAGGTAACGGTGTTATAAGAAAAGCAATACAGCCCTCGTC